>CAWUFW010007931.1:0-325000 GCA_963921515.1 Calotriton arnoldi
TATATATATATATATATATATATATATATATATATACATACATACATACATATATATATATATATTATCTACTGGCGGTCGCCAGTAGATAGTTATAGTTAGGACCTATTTTCCATAGGAAATTCGCAACATTCTATTTCCAATACCTTTGGCGCCGGTTGACGAATCTTCGCGAAATTCTCAAAACTTATGGCCCGCTCCGGTCCGCTCCTATCCTGAAAGTTTTGGGGTGATTCGTCAAGTGGGGGCCGAGAAAAAAGGGGGGTCCCAAAACGTGTTTTCCCATGCAATTATCCATAGGAACCTTTAGTCGCAGCTACAGCCCGAACTGCTGAACGGAATTACACCAAATTTGGCAAAAAGGTAGCCCTTGGTTCAGAGTCGTGCCTTTTGGTTAAATGGTGTAAATCCGTTCAGTAGTTCCTGAGAAATTTGAAAAACAAAACACATATATATCTGGGCGGAGCCTAACCACACATGTCATCGTGAGATCTGATTGGCTGTCAGCACTTCATCCTGGAATTGCTGGCAGCCATCTTGGGACCAATATAAATGATAGTACTTCATTGAAATGCATTGTGGTGAATCGAAGATTTTGAGGGTTACCAAAAGGAGAACTATAAAGGGTGATAACAGACTTTAGTTACATTAGAATTCATTTGTTGATGGTACCATACTAATTTCAGGAATTGTGGTGTGTTCTAAGGTGATTTTACCATGTGAAAAACCTTCTGCTGGGATATCATGAATCATGTTTGAGAGAAAACTATTTTCACATGCTTGTCCCATACAGTTTTGGAAGGTGCTCCAGAAGCTAAAATGAGAGCATATTTTCTGTAAATTCACATTATCTTTCTCAGTCATGTGAGAATGAAGTCTGACATTCTCAGTAAAACATGTACATCCAACAAGGGCAGAGACTGTCAGTTGATTCCTTTGTGTTCTACTGCAGCTTCCCAGAGTGTTCTAAAGAACAACTAGAGTGCTAACAGCCTTACTTATGACAAAAGTATGGCAAACCTGAAGCCATCTTGATTGGAATAAACTGGTAACACTTAAAACATTTAATTTAAAAAGGAACAAAATGATGGGGTTCATTTTGTCATAGAAATTATGGTTAGTGCTGTAGAAAGAAAAATTAGGACATGTTTTAAGTGAGATCTCAAATATCTTCCTGTTATATTTCAACAGGACCAGCCTGTCAGTTGATGCCTTTGTGTTCTACTGCAGCTTCCCAGAGTGTTCTAAAGAACAACTAGAGAGCTAACAGTCTTACTTATGACAAAAGTATGGCACACCTGAAGCCATCTTGATTGGAATAAACTGGTAACACTTAAAACATTTAATTTAAAAAGGAACAAAATGAGGGGGTTCATTTTGTCATAGAAATTATGGTTAGTGCTGTAGAAAGAAAAATTAGGATATGTTTCAAGTGTGATCTCAAATATCTTCCTGTTATATTTCAACAGGAGCAGCCTGTCAGTTGATGCCTTTGTGTTCTACTGCAGCTTCCCAGAGTGTTCTAAAGAACAACTAGAGTGCTAACAGTCTTACTTATGACAAAATTATGGCACACCTGAAGCCATCTTGATTGGAATAAACTGGTAACTCTTAAAACATTTAATTTAAAAAGGAACAAAATGAGGGGGTTCATTTTGTCATTGAAATTATGGTTAGTGCTGTAGAAAGAAAAATTAGGACATGTTTTAAGTGAGATCTCAAATATCTTCCTGTTATATTTCAACAGCAGCAGCCTGTCAGTTGATGCCTTTGTGTTCTACTGCAGCTTCCCAGAGTGTTCTAAAGAACAACTAGAGCGCTAACAGTCTTACTTATGACAAAAGTATGGCACACCTGAAGCCATCTTGATTGGAATAAACTGGTAACACTTAAAACATTTAATTTAAAAAGGAACAAAATGAGGGGGTTCATTTTGCCATAGAAATTATGGTTAGTGCTGCAGAAAGAAAATTTAGGGCATGTTTTAAGTGAGATCTCAAATCCTCTTCTATTTCATTAGAAAATTCTGACATGCAGACTGAAACAATCACTTTCAATACCAGCAGTAGACTTCCAGTTAACTCCCTGGTGAGCAGTAGCTTTACTACAGTGATCTAATGAACAACTAGAGTGCTAACATTCTGAATTTATGGCAAATGTGTGACACATCTGAATGCCTTCTTGATGGAATCAAAGTAAAAACCTGAAAGCATTTCCTACTGAGGAGACTGCAGTAAATGACGAAATTAGGAAACTTCATAACAAATAAGTCTCCCAAGATGGCCACCAGAGAAAAAAGAGCCCAAATGTAGCAAAAATATCACCCAGATGTAGCCCACATATAGCCCAATGACAGAAGTGTGCAAAACACTTTTTATTTTTAGTTTTTCTGCAGTTTTATATAGTGCAAACTGGTCAGGTATTGGAGCGTTACATCTTACTTGGACCCCTTATTGCGTATTTTGCACGAAGTACTTGAGATTGATCTTGCGAAACATTGAACTTTACGATTCTGTTAAGCTGAAGTTGCTCTGAACCGGGCTTTGTAACACCCGTTTTTACCTACTGGTTTTAATTAATTCTCACTGAATTGTATTAGGAAAGAGGATTTACTGTTTTTATGTACACTTTTATGATCTATGTTTCTAAATCAGATCAAATAAAGTTTAATGAATTCTATGGCAGGACGGAGGCGAGGATTATGCATATCTTTCCTCACTTTATTTGCATAGCAGTTCAAAGAAAACGTAACACAACAATCATTAAACAAAAGACTACACAACCCATGAACCATTAGGGGGTAGTCTCCAAGGCAACTATAGTCCAATCATATCACAGTCCATCGTATATAATATCGTGACGTCCCTTCCACTTCCTCTTTCTTCACTGCTCGTCAGTTAAGTGCATTCCTTACATTCTTGGCTTAATCTGACGTTGTTGCTGTTTGTATAGCGGTTTCTTGTGCACGTTATTAGCATTATTGCCTTGGTATTGTTTCATATTCCCTGCGCAGCAGGCTCTTGCCCGAGCGCGTTCTCCCCCTCGCAGTTTCTCCCGCTGTGTGCTCTGCGCGCGGTGAGATCCAGTCAGGCGCGTCTGGTCCGAGCGAGGCAGCTCCATCGAGCGCTCCCGCTGGTCTTTACGTGCGTTTGGGAATCCGGTCACTCCTTTAGTGTCCGTTTGATTCCCAACCAACCCTCGCCTAATTTTGACATTGCTACGCGGTGATTTCCCCACACGGCCACGTTAGTGACCAGCGCCACCTGGTGGTGGTAATTGGTATTGCGCCTCAGTCTATTCTCATAACAGCTTCGGGGAAAGCCCAGCTGTTGGAGCACCGGCGAGGGGGCTGTCTTAAGGATTTTAAGGGCATTTGTTCTGTGCTCACACCCTCTGCTATCATGTCTTCTCCAGAAGACCATTTTTACTCCTCCTACCAGGAAGTGGAGGAGGAATGGCCCCCCAACTTCTCCCTCCAGCAGTGGACCAAGCCCTCTCTCTGGCTATTTCTAGGGCGCTGGCTCCTCTTAGGGATCAGGTTGATAAGCTGGCGAAAAGCATCCCTGGGGTGTTCAGTGACCCAGATCTGGTGGTGGCGGGTCCAAGTAGCTCCCAGATGGGGAATAAAAGGGCCGTTAAGCATAACGTGGGGCACTTGGAAGGATTTGATAAACTTACGGAGACCTTCCTCAAGAGTGCGCGAACGCTAAAACATGCACCCTGCTGGGAGGAGGAGGGACCCGGAGAAAATTGCGACACTGTCACCACTATTGTAGACCCCGACGGCGGGTTTCCCTTAGAGGGAGAGGGTGTATCGGAGGACGATTTCTCCTCCGATGAGGATAAGGACTCGGGGCATCCCTGGCGTCCAGAGTCCCACTCCTCTCAGTCCCCGGTTGGGGACGGGGTCCACTCGGACATGTTCGAGCCTACCCAAATTTACCATCCTAGGTCGGCAGAGTGGACACCTGACGCCAAAGTGGCAGAGTATGTGGTGGGGAAAATCCATCAACCCCTTGAAAGGGAGGTCAGGAATAGGATGAGGGGAGAATGCCCCAGGCCCTCACTGAAGGGGAAGGGGGCACACACGCCTGAAATTGATGAGAAACTATGTACCTTTTTCTCCAAGTATATGAGGGATCCCAAGAAAGGAATTGATAGGTCTTGGACGTGGTAGGGCCCTTGACCCAAATTATTCAATTGACGGAGCGTTCCAAAGAGTCAGGATCCCCTTTGTCCACGGATATTGTGGCTGGTTGGGCGCACTACCCTAAACCCTAAAACACTACCCCCTCCACTACCCAAACACCACTGCACTACCCTAAACCCTAAAACACTACCCCCAGCACGACACCCTACACTACCCAAACATAACTGCACTACCCTAAACCCTAAAACACTACCACCAGCACGACTCCCTACACTACCCAAACACCACTGCACTACCCTAAACCCTAAAACACTACCCCCAGCACGACTCCCTACACTACCCAAACACCACTGCACTACACTAAACCCTAAATATACCGCCAGCATGACCTCCCACACTACACAAACACCACTGCACTACCCTAAACCCTAAAACACTACCCCCAGCACGACCCCCTACACTACCCAAACACCACTGCACTACCCTAAACCCTAAAACACTAACCCCAGCATGACCCCCTACAATACCCAAACACAACTGCACTACCCTATACCCTAAAACATGACCCCCCACACTACACAAACACGACTGCACTACCCTAAACCCTAAAACACTACCCACAGCATGACCCCCTTCACTACACAAACACCACTGCACTGCCCTAAACCCTAAAACACTATCCCAGCACTACCCCCTACACTACCCAAACACCACTGCACTAACATAAACCCTAAAACACTACCCCCAGCACGACCCCCTACACTACACAAACACCACTGCACTACCCTAAACCCTAAAACACTACCCCCAGCACGACTCCCTACACTACCCAAACACCACTGCACTACCCTAAACCCTAAATATACCCCCAGCACGACCCCCTACACTACCCAAACACCACTGCACTACCCTAAACCCTAAAACACTACCACAAGCATGACCCCCTACACTACTCAAACACCACTGCACTACCCTAAAACACTACCCCAGCATGACCCCCTCCACTACCCATACACCACTGCACTACCCTAAACCCTAAAACACTACCCCCAGCACGACCCCCTACACTACTGCACTACCCTAAACCCTAAAACACTACCCCCAGCACGACCCCCTACACTACCCAAACACCACTGCACTACACTAAACCCTAAAACACTACCCCCAGCACGACCCCCTATACCACCCAAATACCACTGCACTACCCTAAACCCTAGAAAGAAACCCCCACCCCATGCCCAATCCCCCTTACCTCTCACTCCTCATGGTTCCTCTCTCCTTGTGGTTCCTGCTTCACGCCATCTCTGAGGGGCGGTGCACGTCGTTGTGAGGAAACGGAACAGCCTCTGTTTCCTTACAACGACATGGATCGTCTACATGTTTTTAGAACGCATGGTCATTTACCATACATACCTTTACAACAAAATTCGTTGTAAAGGCATGCGTGGTAAATGACCATGCGTTCTAAAAAATGCGTAGTAATGACTTCGTGATGTACAACGCATGCGTGGTAATGCATGCGTTGTAATGGTATCGCAAAGTACAAAAGTCGTTGTAACGGCTGTTTACCGATCGAAGCTGGCCCCTGTTCTTCAGTGAGACGTTTATTTGATTAATTAGGAGGAAGGAATGTGGTTTTTTACCGAAAAGTGCATTCCCGGCTGTTGTATTGTGAAAGTGTCCGCGTGGCCTGGTTTCACTTCCGGTGAGAGTGGAAGAGTCTGTTTGGATCTAAAGGAGTTCTGTTGTTGGACGGGGCCGGCGCGACATGTCATCAGAAAACATAGCTAATGGAAAGCGTCCTCCCTGAAGTGTGGAGCAGTGCCATGAGAGGTCAACGAGTGTGCGTCTCACCGCAGTATGACCGTACCGCGTGACCCATGTGTCGCCTCCAGGGTACGGGAGGCAGAAGCGGCATCGCAGGTCCTCTTGAAGACCGTTGTAGCACTAATTCTACATTTTGGTACTAGGGCATTTTAACTTCGTTGTTCCTGCCAGATACAAAGAGAAGATCCTGTGTTATTCAGTGCACTCGTTACCTTTTTTGTGGGTTGTGGTGCTTGTCACTTCGCTGCCCCGCCGGTGCACACGACTGGGCACCGCACCTCGTGTGCCATCGGCAGGGCCTCTGCCCTCGGATCACTGGTTTCGGTTTCTGGAGTGGCAACATAAACAGTTGCTCCGAAAGGACTAGCCTGAACACTTAGGTGAATATCCCCTGCACCAGCATTCCACGGTCTCCCACGTCAATGAGCACGGCTCCGCTCAAGACACCGTATGATGTCATCGGAGCCATAAGAGGACCTCGTCGGCGTGCTGACGTCAGTTCCACCTATTTTTTCCATGCCACCGAGGCAAACAGGGGACCGAGACATTTTCACATGTATACATAGTATAATAAATATATATATATTCACTGAAAAAACCATAGGTTTCAGGCACGTTATAGTTAGAAATTAGCATTTAAAAAACCTTAGAAATTCACTGAAAAAACCATAGGTTTCAGGCACGTTATAGTTAGAAATTAGCATTTAAAAACCTTAGAAATTCACTGAAAAAACCATAGGTTTCAGGGGCGTTATAGTTAGTTGGACATTTCACTCGTACAAAACCATAGAAATTCCCCCATTATAGTTAGTTCAGCTAACTATAACTTGCGCGCCCGCAATGCACTGCTGATGACGTCACATATTACATCACTCATGACATGGTCAGTGACATCACTCATGACATCACTGATGACATCTCAAATGACATCACTGATGACATCACTGATGACATCATCCAGTGAATGTGTGTTTTTCTGAAAATTAAATATGTTTTATATATGTATATCTCAAGGTCGATGGAAGAATAAATGGGTATATAAGTGTCTAAATGGATGATTTTTTTGTAAAATTGATTGTATAACTGACTAAGTGTATCTTAGTGAATACATGGGTTAGTGAGTAATTTTTAAATATGAAAATGTCTGTATCAGTCTCTCACTTTGTGTATAAGTGGCTGCATGTGTTGGTGAGTAGCTACATGAGTGTCTATATGGGTTATTAGTTGGTTTTTTGAGTATCAGTATGAGTGTCTGAGTGTCTGTATGGTTCGGTGGGGGTATTACTTAGTGCATAGATGCATGAATGAGTGACTCACTGTTTGTATGTGTTGAAGACAGAATGTGTGCAGGACTGTATAGGTGGATGAGTATGTGTATGGGTGTGTTAGTGAGTGAATGACTGTCTCAATAGTGTCTTTATGAGTAACTACATATGTTTTAAACTAGTATATGTGAGTATTGGTGTATATAAGTGAGTATATGTGAGAGTGAGAGATTGGAAGAGTTCCTGTACAAATAAGTAGGTGTTTCTATAAGTGATTGTTTAAGAGAGTAAGTATGTGTAAGTTTCTGTAGAAGTAAGTGTGGTAGTGTGTGTATAACTGTATATGCAAGTAAATGGATGTTTGATACTTTGTTTGCATGTGTGACTATGTGTGTGAGTAACTCTATGGATGAGTGGTGGTGTGTAACAGGATGTATAGGTGTATGAGTACATATGATGAGTGAGTACATGTATGAGTGACTGTATAGGGACTGTTGGTGAATGAGTGGATGTGTGTGTAGATCTTGGAATTACTGAATAGGTGTGTTGTAACTGGTATTGGTATGTCCATTGTTTTGAAAATGTTAGTTTGTATTTTTGAGTGTGTGTATCAAAGGTTATATTAGGGTGAGAGGAGGTCTGCCACTCTGTCACAAGGATGATGTCATCAGTGATGTCATTTGAGATGTCATCAGTGATGTCATGAGTGATGTCACTGACCATGTCATGAGTGATGTAATATGTGACGTCATCAGCAGTGCATTGCGGGCGCGCGAGTTATAGTTAGCTGAACTAACTATAACATGGGAATTTCTATGGTTTTGTACGAGTGAAATGTCCAACTAACTATAACGCCCCTGAAACCTATGGTTTTTTCAGTGAATATATATATATATATATATATATATATATATATATATATATATATATATATATATATATATATATATATATATATATATATATATATATTACCTACTGCCGGTCGCCAGTAGGTAGTTATAGTTAGGACCACGTTTCTATAGGAAAAGCGTTTTTTGATTTGCTTATAACTTTGGCGTTGTTTGACGAATGTTTACGAAATTTTCCCAAAAACTTCTCTTTTCAGGTCAGCTCCTATGTTGAAAGTTTGGGGGTGATTCGTGAAGGGAGGGCTGAGAAAAAAGGGGGGTCCCAAAACGTGTTTACTCCATGCAATTTCCATAGGAATCTTTAGACAAGGCTACAGGTCAAACTGCTGAACGGAATTACGTCAAATTTGGCAGGGAGAAAGGTATTGGTCCAGAAAGCACGCTTTTGTTTAAATGGGGTAAGTCCGTTCAGTAGTTTTAGAGAAAGATCAAAATTTACAGATATCGATATATTTGAGAATTCTGACTTCTGATTGGCTGAGGCGTTGCGAGCACGAGCGTGCGGCTCATTGGCTGCGAACTGTTGAAACTAGGAAGTGTTGGCAGCCATTTTGTGACTGAGTTGAAAGGCATAGGGGGAAAAATAAGAGAATAATTGTATAAGAGGGTATAGTAGGCACACTGTGGTCTTAGTTTAAGCAGTCTGTATGGTGGCGAGGCAGGGAGTTTGAATGTTGCGTAGGCCGAACATCTGCAGAACAACGGTGCGTGGTATTGCGGCAAGGTTGCGTAGGCTGTGGAAATCCCATCGGGAACACAATGCGCCGTATTGCGGCAAGCTATGTGTAGGGATGCACACACACGTAGTGTGAATGTTGCGTAGGCTGTGGAAATCACGTCCGCAAAACAACGATGCGCGGTATTGCGGCAATGTTCAGTAGGCTGTGGAAATCATATCGGGAAAATAAAAATGCGCCGTATTGCAGCCTTCCTTTACCTTCCTTTAATATAATGCGCAGTAATGTTTACTTATAATGCGGTGTTCACTTTTATCACGGACAGTGAACAAAATTAACGTTTAATTGGCTGAGGTGTTCCAACAACGAGCTCAATGTTCATTGGCTGCTAACCATTAAAAGTAAAAGTGTTGCCAGCCATTCCCTCCCCCTGCGCGGAGTAGCAAGGACATCTGATTGGCTCACATGTTCCAAGCAGGACCTTCCAGAGGTTAATGTTCATTGGCTGCGAACCATTGAAAGTAGAAGTGTTGCCAGCCATTTGCTCCCCGTCCGCGGAGTAGCAGGGACATCTGATTGGTTGACGTGTTCCAAGCAGGACGTTCCCAAGCTTAATGTTCATTGGCTGTAAACCATTGAAAGTAGAAGTGTTGCCAGCCATTCCCTCCCCTCCGCGGAGCATCAGGGACATCTGATTGGGTAATGTGTTCCAAGCAGGACCTTCCCAAGCTTAATGTTCATTGGCTGTGAAGCATTAAAAGTAGAAGTGTTGGCAGAGATTCCCTCCCCCTGTGCGGAACACCATGGACATTTTATTGGCTAAAGTGTTCCGAGTACAAGTTTGCTCTTTATTGGCTGGGAACGTTTCACTGTTGTGAAGCGTTTTGTGACACACTTCAATGGAGTACGTGAAAACAAAGTAGTAGCGGGGAGGGAAGGAACACTATTAACTCTGTAAAGTGGTCACAAGGTGGTGAACAGGGATTGTGAAGGTAAAAATTGTTTTTTATATATTTTAAGGGCCATTTCTATAATTGGCGTGGGGTGTACAAATCACGGCGGGAAAATAACAGAGTGTGTTGCGGTCTTCTTTTTATTAAGTTTGCGGGTGGGATACTTCCCAGTAGCAGTATTTACTTAGAATGTGGTGTTTACTTTTCTGACGGGGAGGTGTGGTTGCGCAGCAAAAATTTTAGACTAGGTTTGAAACAGTTTTTATTAAGCAATTACAAATAAACTTTCTTCGAAAACTGAAGCTGTATATATCAAAGAGGTGACAAATAAAAACGCAATTCATAAAATATCCCTTAAGCGTGGCCACACCCTCCCTTTTTTTCTGCTATAATTTGTAAAAGTGTTGCCCCATATTCTTGATAATATAAGAGGGCATGAGTTACTTTTAGATAAAGTAGAAAAGAAGTGCTACAAGAAACACTCCCGCACTACATCATCTCAGGTCACAAGAACAATAACAAGTAAAAAACTGTTAAACACAAATGACTTTATATTACATAGAAATGTACGCTTCATCATTATTTACAATTTCTATTCTGTAGAACTCTGGAAAGTTCAGTCGTAGTGCTTAGAGGTCGCTCACTGCTCCGCTAATAGATCACGTACTCCTTTAAGAACATATAGGATAGTAGTAATATATACACTACTATTCATATATATTCTATAGGGAGAACAAGAATAGGAACCACAACAGAGAAAAACAGAAATACCAAAAAATCATTCAAAAATGTAGAGTTTATCAAAGGCATTCAGTAAGAAAGTGTCTATGCAAACAATCTTTTTTTAAACTGCAATTTCGAAAAATATTTTCACTGTAAAAATATCTGATTAAGTAAGTTATAAAGGTCAGTAAGCTGAATTTCAGATGGTTTACTCCTGGCGGCGACAAATCTCCAATTCTTGTTGTGTGAAAATATGATACTCTACTACAATATACACAGTGACACTGATTGCACAGAAAAAAGAAAAGGAAAATAAAGTCATAAACACAAAACAAGATCAATAACGAAATACTTTCCAGCAGTGAATATGTTCAGAGCTTCTTTTATCCAGGACTTCGAAATCTTTCAACTTCGCGCCGACGGGTCATAAACTCCTCTGAGATCGTAATGACTGTGAATATTACAATATACATACTCACACTATATGATCCCAAGGGGGAAACAGAGTAAGAACCAGAAGCTGCTGACGTTACACATAAATCTTTAGTCTTCGCGTCGACTGGTAACAAACTCTTCTGAGATCATAATGTGTGGTTATTATAATATACATACTCACACGATGGGCCCGATTCTGATGCGGGTTGGAAAAGCTTCCCGACTGATGGCCTGATTCTGATGCGGTTAGGAAGGCCTCCTAACGGCATTTGCTCCTTCCAAATCGGATCGGGAATGTGTCTTCCCGACCGAGGGCCCAATTCTGATGCGGTTAGGAACAAATGTTCCCATTGAAGTCAATGGGAGTTCAACCAAATCGTATCTGGAAACATCCGGATGCATCCTACTCTGCCGGTTGGACTTTCCCGATCCGAGTGGGTCGGAAACCATTTCCCAACCGATTCGGTCGGGAAGCTTTTCCAACCCGCATCAGAATTGGGCCCTATATGATCTCAAGGGGGAAATAGACTACAAACTAGAAGCTGCTCACGTTACATATAAATCTTTCGTCTTCGCGTCGAAGGGTCATAAACTCCACTGAGGTCAGTATGAATCTGAATATTACAATATACATACTCACACTATATGATCTCAAAGGAGCCAGAAAAGGAACAATGTTTGCTGTATTCTGTCTGTTTCTGAAAACAAGCTGCTGACGTTACATATAAATGGCAAAAACAACCAATAACACTTTTTTCTAAATACAAATCTTTAAATATTGACAACTAGCTACGTATTACAAATATCTACTATGCCATAATCAAACAACTTACAACTCTGGAATATGTTTTGTTGCCGCAAAACAAGAATCCGACGCTAGAAAACGGAACGTGCATCACAGAATGGACACGCGTAAATAAACAACGGGTGTGGTTTATATACTTTTTGGTTATTGAGTAGTCTATGGAAGGAAGATGCGGCTCCGCCCATTTAGATGTCACGTTTTACAGTTGACACGTGCTCACGTTTTCACTGTTTAACTTGTGCACGTGTTGGGAAAAGTTACAAAATGTGAAGCGGTAAAGGTTTCGATTTCGATCCTAACACGTATAAGGTCCTTCATATGTACATACGTTGGAGAGCTTAAAAACTGTTACCCGGCAAACCGTGTTATTTCCATTCTCATGAGTACAAACATCTATTAATTGCCATAATTCTAAATAGAAGACATAAAAAAAAATATCGTTCAGAATAGAAAAAAAAAATACGTGCTAATATTTCTCATCACTATGGTTTTAAATTAAAAAATGCCAGCATTTGTAAAGCGTACAGCTTCCCCGGAAAAGTGTGCCGGCGCTCGGGGGCGTCAGGAAGATTAAGCAAGGTGTTGCCCACAGTGACATAGTGGTGGGCTAACGTGCCGCTGGAGCCGGGAATCGAACTGTGAACGCTGTTGTTCAAAGTCAGGTATCATAGCTGCTGCGTCACACATTTTCCACACTTAAATGTTAATTAGTGCTAATTAAGTTTTAAACATTATTAAATTATAACTTATAACAGACTACTGTTACAGTTAGTTTTTCACTACAAAAAGTATGCACGTCTTTTTAAAATTTACTTAAAAACAATATAGGTTTCAGGGACATTGTAGTTAGAAATTAGCATTTATAAAACCTTAAATTCACAGAAAACACCATAGGTTTTACAGACGTTATAGTTAGAAATTAGCATTTAAAAAACTTTAGAAATTCACTGAAAAAACCCATAGGTTTTAGGGACGTTATAGTTAGTTGGACATTTCACTCATATAAAACCAGAGAAATTTCACCGTTATAGTTAGTTCAGCTAACTATAACTCGCGCACCCGCAATGCCCTGCTCATGACGTCACTTATTACATCATTCATGACATGGTCAGTGACATCACTGATGACATCACTGATGACATCTCAAATGACATCACTGATGACATCACTGATGACATCATCCACGTGAAAAACTGATGCATCTCCTCACACTCTAATATAACCTTTAATACACCCACTGTAAAATACAGACAACCATTTTCAAAATAGTTAACACACCAATACCAGTTACTACATACTCACTGATTGCTAGGTCTACACACACGTCTGTAAAACCTATGGTTTTTTCTGTGAATATATATATATACATATATATATGACATCTCAAATGACTGTGTGTTTCTGTAAAGTTTAAATATGTTTTATATATATAAATGCCAAGGTGTATTGAAGAATGAGTGGGTGTATGAGTGTCTGATTGGATGATTTAGTAGGTGCGGGACTGACTGTATAAGTGAGTGATTAAACGTGTCTTACTGAATGCATGGGTTAGTGACTATACTGTGTGAATGTCTGTATCACTCTGCTAGTTGGTGTGTAAGCGGCTGCATGGGTTGGTGAGTAGCTACATGAGTGTCTATATGGGTTATTGATTGGTTGTCTGAGTATCTGTATGGGTGCCTGAGTATCTATGTGGGTGGGTGGGGAGTGTGTGTGACTCTGTGCATAGATGTGTGAGTGGGTGATTCACTGGGTGTATGGGTTCAAGAGTGCATCTGTGAAGGACTGTATGGGTCAGCGTGTGTATGGGTGTGTTGGTGAGTGAATGGACATCTCAGTGGTACATGTGTGAGTAACTACATATGTGAAAGGCAGTATATATGAGTGTTGGAGTATATAAATGACTATGTGAGAGTGAGTGATTGTGAGAGTGGCTGTATGGATGAGTGTGTGCTTGTCTCAGTGATTGTATAAGAGACTGAGTATGTGTTAGTATCTGTATGAATAAGTGAGGTGGTGTGTGTGTATAACTGTATAGGTGAGTAAATGGGGGTGTGATTGATTCTTTGCATGACTGACTAGGTGTGTGAGTAACTCTATGGATGAGTGGCGGTATGTGAGTGTCTGTATAGGTGTATGTGTGCATATGATAGTGCTGTATTGATGAGTGACTGCATGTATGAGTGACTGTATGGGTGAATGAGTGGATGTGTGTGTAGACCTAGGAATCAGTGAGTGGGTATGTAGTAACTGGTATTGGTGTGTCTATGGTTTTGAAAATGGTAGTCTGTATTTTAGAGAGGGTGTATCAAAGGTTATATTAGGGTGTGAGGAGGTGCATCAGATTATCACGTGGATGATGTCATCAGTGATGTCATTTGAGATGTCATCAGTGATGTCACTGACCTTGTCATGAATGATGTAATATGTGACGTCATCAGCAGTGCATTGCGGGGCACGAGTTATAGTTAGCTCAACTAACTATAACGTGTGAATTTCTCTGGTTTTGTACGAGTGAAATGTCCAACTAACTATAACGTCCCTGAAACCTGTGGTTTTTTCAGTGAATTTCTAAGGTTTTTTAAATGCAAATTTCTAACTATAACGTCCCTGAAACCTATGGTTTTTTCAGTGAATTTCTAAGGTTTTTTAAATGCTAATTTCTAACTATAACGTCCCTGAAACCTATGGTTTTTTCAGTGAATTTCAAAGGTTTTTTAAATGCTAATTTCTAACTATGCCTACAGAGGTAGGACATGTGCAGAAAGAGGAAGAAAAGCACAGAAAGAAGCAAGAGAAATGCAGAAAGAAGCAAGAGAAATGCAGAAAGAGGCAACAGAAGTCCAGAAAGATGAAGAAAGGTGCAGAAAGAAGCAAGAAATATGCAGAAAGAACCAACAGAAGGGCAGAAAGAGGCCTTGTTGCAAAGTCATCCTGTGCCCCCAACTTTTTGCTGACTGGTACTGGTGGTAACTGACTCTGACTAACCAGGCCCGGAGCCAGTGCTATGCTGAAAGACACTTAGAATACAGTGAAAACACCTACATACACTAGGGTACACTATGGGTTGGGGTATCCCTGTGATTGGTATGACCTCCCCTGTAAGGCCCTAGTACATAATAGGGCAGGGGGATTAAAACTACCTCTAAGTCAGAGGTGCAGAAAGAGGCAAGAGAAGTGCAGAAAGAAGCAACAGAGGTGCTGAAAGAGGCAAGAGAGGTGCAGAAACAGGCAAGAAAGGTGCTGAAAGAGGGAACAGGGGTGCAGAAAGAGGTAAGAGAGGTGAGGGAAGAGGGGTGGATAAAGAGGCAAGAGGAGTGCAGAAAGAAGCAAGTGAGGTACAGAAAGAGGCAACAGAGGTGCAGAAAGATGCAAGAGAGGTGCAGAAAGAAGCAAGAGAAGTGCAGAAAGAAGCAAGAGAGGTGGAGAAATAGGGAAGAGGGTGCAGAAAGAGGCAAGAGGGATACAGAAATTTGCAAAAGAGGTGCAGAAAGAAGCAAGAGCAGTGCAGAAAGAACTAACAGAGGTGCAAAAAGAGGCAAGAGGGGTGCAGAAAGAGGTAGGAGAGTGCACAAAGAGGCAAGAGAGGTACAGAAAGAGGCAGGAGGGGTGCAAAAAAGGAAGAGAAGTGCAGAAAGAAGCAACAGAGGTGCTGAAAGAGGCTCGAAGGGTTCAGAAAGAGGCAAGAAAAGTGTAGAAAGAAGCAACAGAGGTACAGAAAGAGGCAAGAGAGGTGCAGAAACAGACAGGAAAGGTGCAGAAAGAGGGAACAGGGGTGCAAAAAGAGGCAAGAGAGGTGAGGGAAGAGGGGTGGATAAAGAGGCAAGAGGAGTGCAGAAAGAAGCAAGTGAGGTACAGAAAGAGGCAACAGAGGTGCAGAAAGATGCAAGAGAGGTGCAGAAACAAGAAAGAGAAGTGCAGAAAAAGGCAAGAGAATTGCTGAAAGAAGGAACAGAGGTGTAGAAAGAAGCAAGAGAAGTACAGAAAGAGGCAAGTGAGGTGCAGAAAGAAGCAAGAGGAGTGCAGAAAGAACCGACAGAGGTGCAAAAAGAGGCAAGAGGGGTGCAGAAAAAGGTAGGAGAGGTGCACAAAGAGGCAAGACAGATACAGAAAGAGGCAGGAGGGGTGCAGGAAGAAGGAAGAGAAGTGCAGAAAGAAGCAACAGAGGTACAGAAAGAGGCAAGAGAGGTGCAGAAACAGGCAGGGAAGGTGCAAAAAGAGGGAACAGGGGTGCGAAAGAAGCAAGAGAGGTACAGAAAGAGAAAAGAGGGGTGCAGAAAGAGGCAAGAGGGGTGCAGAAAGAAGCAAGTAAGGTACAGAAAGAGGTAACAGAGGTGCAGAAAGACGCAAGAGAGGTGCAGAAACAAGCAAGTGAAGTGCATAAAGAGGCAAGAGAATTGCTGAAAGAAGCAACAGAGGTGTGGAAAGAAGCAAGAGAAGTGTAGAAAGAGGCAAGTGAGGTGCAGAAAAAGGCAAGAGAGGTGCAGAAAGAGGCAAGAGGGGTGCAGAAATGTGCAAGAGAGTAGCAGATAGAAGCAAGAGCAGTGCAGAAAGAACCAACAGAGGTGTTGAAAGAGGCACGAAGGGTGCAGAAAGAAGCAAGTGAAGTGCAGAAAGAAGCAACAGAGGTACAGAAAGAGGCAAGAGTGGTACAGAAAGAGGGAAGAGAGGTGTAGAAAGAGGCAAGAGAATTGCAGAAAGAAGCAACAGAGGTGTAGAAAGAAGCAACAGAGGCGCAGAAAGAGACAAGAGGAGAGCATAAAGAGGGAAGAGGAGTACAGAAAGAGGCACAAGTGTTGCAGAAAGAAGGGACAGAAGTACAGAAAGAGGCAAGAGAAGTGCAGAAAAAAGCAACAGAGATGCAGAAAGGGGGAGGAGGGGTGGAGAAAGAGGCAAGAGGGGTGCAGAAAGAAGCAAGAGAGGTGCAGAAAGAAACAAAAGAAGTGCAGAAAGAAGCAACAGAGGTACAGAAAGAGGCAAGAGGAGTGCAGAAAGAGGGAAGAGGGGTGCAGAAAGAGGCACGAGGGGAGCAGAAAGAAACAAAAGAAGTGAAGAAAGAAGGAACAGAGGTGCAGAAAGAGGCAAGAGAGGTGCAGAAAGAGGGAAGAGGGGTGGGGAAAGAGGCAAGAGGGGTGCACAAAGAAGCAAGTGAGGTGCAGAAAGAGGCAACAGAGGTGCAGAAAGAGGGATGAGGGGTGGAAAAAAAGGCAAGAGAAGTGCAGAAAGAAGCAACAGAGATGCAGAAAGAGGGAAGAGGGGTGGAGAAAGAGGCAAGAGGGAAGCAGAGAGAAGCAAAAGAGGTGCAGAAAGAAACAAATGAAGTGCAGAAACAAGGAACAGATGTGCAGAAAGAGGTAAGAGGAGTGCAGAAAGAGGCACAAGGGGTGCAGAAAGAGGCACGAGGGGTGCAGAAAGAAACAAAAGAAGTGAGGAAAGAGGCAAGAGAGATGCAGAAAGAGGCAAGAGAGATGCAGAAAGAGGGAAGAGGGGTGCAGAAAGAGGCAAGAGGGGTGCACAAAGAAGCAACAGAGGTGCAGAAAGAGGCAAGAGGGGTACTCCTTATTCGGCATTTGAAGTAGTCAGGGGAGGGCCGTAAAGACTTGAACACTGAGTGCCACACACTCGGGAGAGGTCTGTAAACACACAAAGTAAAGCAGAGCTCGCTCAGGGTACATGTGTAAGCAACACACACGCGCACACACACAGTGCAGGACATGGCACACCCAGAGGCAAAAAGAGAGCTCTGAACACACACCAAAGCACTGCACACATAGGGCAGAACACACACACACATCACACACGGGGGCACAGGAACAATGGTAAATACACACACAAGCACAGACAGTAATCATAACACGTCCATGGCGTTGTGTAGAGTATTTTCACACATGCGCTGCAAGGCGTTTCCTAAACACACACAGCACAAGGCATGGCAGATGCAGGGCCTCGCGAGCGCACACACAGTATGTCTCTCTCTGAGATACACAACACCCCAAACCATGGCACGCAAAGGGTTTACATACAACATGAGACATGTCACACTCAGGGACTGGCGGTGACGACCACAGACACACAAAGAGACTGGCAATCTTAGGAGCGGCACACTGCCAGGCATCCTTTGAAAATACACACACTGCAAGGTATAGCACACCAATGAGCGACAGGAGAACTGCAAACACCCACACCCACATTATGCTGCACTCAGGGCAGTAATCACACACACATTATGCTGCACTCGGCTGTAAACACATCCACATTATGCTGCACTCAGGGCTGTAAACACACACACCCACATTATGCTGAACTCAGGGCTGTAAACACATCCACTTTATGCTGCACTCAGGGCTGTAAACACCTACACCCACATTATGCTGCTCTCAGAGCTGTATATGCACACACGCATTATGCTGCACTCAGAGCTGTAAACACACACATATTATGCTGCACTCAGGGCTGTAAACACCTACACCCACATTATGCTGCTCTCAGAGCTGTAAATGCACACACGCATTATTCTGCACTCGGGGCTGTAAACACACACATACATTATGCTGCACTCAGGACTGTAAACATACATCCACATTATGCAGAACTCAGGGCTGTAAACATACACCCACATTATGCTGAACTCAGGGCTGTAAACATACACCCACAGATTATGCTGCACTCAGGGCTGTAAATAAACACACATTATGCTGCACTCAGGGCTGTAAATACACACACATTCTGCTGCACTCGGGCTGTAAACACACACATACATTATGCTGCACTCAGGACTGTAAACATACACCCACATTATGCTGAACTCAGGGCTGTAAACGTACACCCACATTATGCTGAACTCAGGACTGTAAACATACACCCACATTATGCTGAACTCAGGGCTGTAAACACACACAGATTATGCTGCACTCAGGGCTGTAAACACACACATATTAGGCTGCACTCAGGGCTGTAAATGCACACACACATTATGCTGAACTCAGGGCTGTAAACATACACCCACATTATGCTGCACTCAGGACTGTAAACATACACCCACATTATGCTGAACTCAGGGCTGTAAACACACACATATTATGCTGCACTCAGGGCTGTAAACACACACACATTATGCTTCAATCTGGGCTGTAAACACACACACATTATGCTACAATCTGGGCTGTAAACACACACATACAATACAATACAAGGCCCTGGGAGAGCTGTAAGCGCACACTTCACGGCAGTGCACACCTTGCTACACACATTGTTACATTCAGACAAACACACACACTCTCTCTGTATGGCATGGGATAAGCTGAGTCTGACGCCATCAGATTGCTGTAAGCACACACAAACCCCTTCACACTCACAGCACAGAAACTCGCACGTGGCGGTTAAGGGTGTAAATACACACGCACACTGGAAGGCATGACATACACTGACTGGCCAGGGGGCACATAGGCACATGCACACACGAACATACAACAAACAGATGCACATACTGCTAGGCGTGACAGCCACACTGCAAGGTGGAGGGGGGTCAGTAAAAGCACGCACACAGGAAGGCATGGCATGCACACACAGGTGCAGGGGTGGATGTAAACACACAAGCACACAAACACGAGCAGGACAGCCCTGACTACACACACACCTCGGCGCGGGTGACACACCAGCGTCCAAAGACAGACAGACTCACAGCCGAACACGTCGGCGCACTTCCACAGACCCCGAAGGCGGACAGATTGTGTCCCAGACACGAATCAAGCAAGCATTGGTGGTGAACATGCCTGTTCTGAGACAGGCTTATAGCGGAAGCCTCACAGGCAGACAGACACAGGCGGATACAAACAGTGTGTAGACGCACTCACTAACAGACACAGGCGGACTCACAGCAAAACAGTGAGTCAGGCAGGCACACTCACTGGCAAGCACGCAGACACAGAGAGGCAGGCCGGGTCACAGGCACCTTTACAGGCAGACAGACAGACTCGTCGCAAGCACCGAGACACAGTGACAGGTCCACAGGCACACACTAGGAGACACTCGCAGGCACGCAGACAGGCACATAGACAGACTCGTTGGAAGCACCTAGATGCAGTAACTGCGTCTAAGAAAGGCAGGCCGGGTCACAGGCACCTTTACAGGCAGACAGACAGACTCGATGCAAGCACCGAGATACAGTGACAGGCCCACACTAGGAGACACTCACAGACAGACACACAGACAGACTCGTTGGAAGCACCTAGATGCAGTCACGGCATCTAAAGAGAGGCAGGCCGGGTCAGAGGTACACCTACTGGCAGACAGACAGACTCTTTGCCAAGCACCGAGACACAGGGACAGGCCCACACTAGGAGACACTCGCAGACAGACACACAGACAGGCAGTGGAAGGGTCACAGAGATGCAGACAGGGTCACAGACAATCTGCTTCCCAGAAAGACGGGGTGACAGAAAAGCATTCAGGCGGAGACTCTGGCTGCGAAGCATCCCAGACAGGGTGACAGACAGGGTGAAAGACAGGCAGACACTCAGCAGGCAGCCAGGTGCAGCAACAGGCAGACAAGACAGACAGACAACCCCTACACAGAACGACATCCGGCAAACATACCCCAATGCGCAGAAAATAATGCAACACAGACCGCACACGCCTGCCCTCGCCCCGGAAGCAGAGCCATTCAGGGTAAATTCAGGGAGACAGCCAGAATCCTGTTACATCGTAGGCTTTTTGGGGCGCACAGAACGAATTCCACCTTCAGATGTGCAGCTGTCCTGCTTTATAACGATAGTAAAAAAAAAGACTGTGTTTACTCAAAGACAGCATGCAAATAAAATATACCTCCCTCCCCACTACGTTCAGGTAGACACATCTGTGTGCGTGGAGAACGGAGAACAGAGGCGCAATAAAACACACACACCCATGCACAGAGCAAGCAGAACCCTGGAAGGGGGACCCGGCATCAACCCCCTGCCAGCGGTCTGGAAACAGATGGGTCCTCGGTTCTCTGTGTCCTTATGTATTCGAGATACATCATGCAGGCAGATTTCTAGGGCATGGCTATTACATATATATGCCCCGGGGAGGTGGTGGTCCCCGGGGCTGTGCGGGGGCGTGTGCCCCCGCACATTATGTATAAAGCCCAGGGGAGGTAGCGGTCCCCGGGGCTGCGGGGGCCCCCGGTATATAATTCCGCATTGCCCCCGGGACCTGGCCCACCCGGGGGCTTAACAATAACAAAGCGCAGGAGGCCGCGCTTTGTTTTTTTTTTGTTTTCTCGGCCGGATTTGCGCACCCAGCGCAAATTCGACCGATTTAAAATTTTTAAAAAAAATGCTTTTTTGGCCCTGGGTGTCCTTGTGGGACCCCCTGAGCAGGCCTAGGGGGTCAGGGTGTTTCTACCCTGCCCCCTTTTCTTAATTTTTCACTTTTTTATTCCTTTTTCTTGTGACTCAGTTACCGAGTCACAAGATGGCGGCCAACACATTCTGCTTTGGAGTGTTGGCAGTCAATCAGAAGTCAGCTCGTGCTCGGGAGGAGTCGCAACTCCTCCTCGGTGCACAGATATCGATTTTTTCATTTTGAGAATTTCTCAGCAACTACTGAACGGATTTACACCATTTAAAAAAAAGGTCGCCTTCTGAACCAAGAGCTACCTTTTTGCCAAATTTGGTGAAATTCCGTTCAGCAGTTCGGGCTGTAGCCTGTTCCAAAATTTCCTATGGAAATTAACATGGCGAAAATGTGTTTGGGACCCCCCTTTTTTCTCGGCCCCCGCTTGACGAATCACCCGAAACTTTCAAGACAGGAGCTGACCGGAGCGCCCCATTAGTTTTGAACATTTCACGAAGATTCGTCAACCGGCGCCAAAGATATTGGCAAATCAAAAAACGCTTTTCCTATGCCACTCCTTGCTGCTGAACACCCTTTAAGAACAGGTGCCTCCGTCGCGATTGTGGCAATCGTGTAATATTTTTTTTCTGACCAAACACCCCATAAGGAGTAAAACAGAGCACTGTCACGATTCACTCCCTGCATTCTCGTGCCCACGACCAGGGGGCTGAATTGTGGGGCTTTCCAGTGTTCTAATATGCTTCCAGACATTCCCCTGCATGCATATCCTGACTTCCAGGCATTTGGACACCATTTGGGAATTGACATCCATTCCCCATCCATGCTTGGTTTTGTGGAAGCCAGTCTGCTCATGCTGCAAACTACATTACCTATAATCCCCTGCTCACTGCTTTGTCTCCACCCCTGCAGGCCAAGGATGGGTGGAGGAATTCAGCTCACCTGTGGCTGGCTGCTGCTAGTCTGCTCACACCTGATGCATGTGATTACTGTGAGCTCTTTTAAGCCTCAGCTCCCTTCAGTCCAGTGTTGGTCATTGTAGCTGTTATCCGGTGAGACCAGTCCTTGTTCCTGAACTTTTGCTATTCCTTGATTTCTGAGCTATAGCCATTCCTTGTGCCTGAAATAGCACTGCCTGCAGTGCTACCTTGTTTCCTGAGCTATAGTTAGTCTTTGTTCCTGTTCCTGGGCTTCAGCTATTTCTTGTTCCTGATTTGCACTGCTTGCAGTTCTCTCTTGACGCCATGTTTCCTGAGCTGTAGCTATTTCCTGTTTCCTTGAACTAGCACTGCCTGCAGTGCTACCTTGACTCCTGAGCTTTAGTACTTCTCTGTTCCTGAACCAGCACTGCCTGCAATGCTACCTTGACTCCTGAGCTTTAGTAATTCCCTGTTCCTGAACTAGCACTGCCTGCAGTGCTACCTTGACTCCTGAGCCTTAGCTCAATTCTTGTTCCTGCCCCAGCACTGCCTTCTATGCTACTTTGTTTTCTTGCTTCCTGAACCTGCACTATTCTAGTATACCCTTGTAGCCTCCCCTTCTGTATATCCTTTTCCAGTCCCTGCCTTTCTTCCCATTTCCTTGGTTCCAGTTCTAGTTTGCTGTCTTTCTATTCTGCTGTCTTGCTTCTGTTACCTTGTATGTTTATTACCTGCTTTCTGCCAAGTGTGCCCTGTGTTTTCCTTCCTTTGCTGTTAAGCACTCCTCCTTGCTAGCTCCTTCTCTATTGTGCTAGTGTTTTTCGTTCTACCCCTTTGCTGTTACTGCCTTGTGTGTTCCTGTTTGATCGCCAGGATCTGTGGGCACAGCTGACTACCTAGGTGGTGTTTCTTGTTCACTGTGAGTATTGTCTTTGAGTTACAGTTATAACATCACCATAGGTATAAGCTCCACAGACCCTGCCTTTGCATACATATCCTATATGTGGGTATTTTCAGTCAGTATCTGTAACAGCAATTGTGGGTGAGGAACTTACTGAGCTTCAGTCTTACCGTGTGGAGCTCCTGAGTGCTTTACTACACATTCCCTTTATTGTTAATGTTGTATTATATATGTCTTGCACGTTCGTCCTGGGTGTAGTTAGTCTGAATGCTTAATCACCTCTGAGGGCCTGTCCTTTCTGAGTCTTACCTCTCTTATTCTCTTATACACAGCTTCCTCTTTGGATTCCCTTTCTCCTTTGACTCGCTGTGTGATATTGGACAGCTCTGTACCTAGTATTCTGCCTACTTTGTCTTCCCTGGCACCAGTCGTTGCCAGAGTTCCTGACACATGCCAGTGTCCCGGACTGAGTCCTGACAAGCACTCAGCGGATTTAAGCCATATAATTTATTCACCAAGCAGATGCGTTTCGGCGTATGTGCCTTTCTCAATGCAGGTGAAATAATCAGGGAACACGGCATGAGCCTTTTTAAATTGTTCCATAGTTCACTCCTATTGGTGGATGGACTGCCAATGACAGGAGACTGATAAGGTAACAGGTAAGGAGCAACAATAAAACCTAGTACTTACCTATATCTAAGTCCCTAACCCAGAATGCAGCCAAACTGTGCTGAAAACTACTTGACTGTGTCTTACATTTCACTGAGTTTTTATATAGCGTGAACTTGACCCGAAGGTATCGGGTATCAGAGCACTTTACACGAGCACCAGTTGCGTTACATGAGGACACATTCATTTTTGTTAGGCATGGGGAGAATAAGTGATTTGCCCAGAATCACAAGATGTTGCGTGTCCTTGCCAAGACCCGAACCCGGTTCCCCAGAATTGAGGTCGACCGCCCTAGCCGTTAGGCCAACTTCTCTCCCACGTTTGGTAAACACAGCCATTAACCAATCACATACTGTCTTGTGATGTGAATACACTACGGTATACCACAGCACGATATATAACTAAGTATTTTAAAGCTTAGAACTTTATCATTACTTACAGTATTCACACATACTGCCAGAAGTTACCATTTACACCTAATAATGTATTTTCCTGCTTCATTACATCTACACCTGCTCACTCACTTTTACACTATGTCTGTTTCAATTACCACACTCCACTCTATGCCAGTGCACTCTATGCCACTCTACTCTATGCTATTACACTCGATGCCACTTCACTCTACATCACTCCACTCCACGCCACTCCACTCTACGCTAATCCACTGTATGCCATTCCACCCTACCCCACTCCACTCTACAAGACTCTACTCTTCACCACTACACTGTACGCTATTGCACTCTATGCCACTCCATTTTGTCACACTCCAGTATACCCCACTCAACTGTACGCCACTCCACTGCACGATATTCCACTGTAGGCAACTCCATTCTACGATACTACACTCTACGCTATTTCACTGTATGCCTCTCCAGTGTACGCCACTTCAGTGTACAACAATGGACCGTACACTATTCCAATGTACGCCACTGCACTCTACGCCACTTCACTGCATGCCACTCCGCTGTACGACAGTCCACTGTATGCTATTACACTGTACATCACTCCATTCTATGCCACTCATCTCTACACCACTCCAATTTATGCCAATCCATTCTACCCTACTACACTGTATGACATTACACTGTACACTATTCTGCTCTACGTTATTCCACTATATGCCACTGCACTCTTTGCCACTTCACTCCACACTGTTTCACTGTATGCCACTCCACTAACACTCCACTGTACACCACTCTACTTTACAGCCCTCCACTATATGCTACTCCATTGTATGCCACTCCACTCTATGCCACTACAGTCAACGCCTACGCCACTACACTCTACGACACTGTACTCTACGCTATTTCACTGTATGTAACTCCAGTCTACCCCAGTCCACTCTGTCCTATTCCAGTCCATGCCACCCCACTCTACTGTACGTTAGTGCAGTGTATGGTAACCCGCTCTATGCCTCTCTACTCTAACACTCCACTGTACACTATTATACTCTACGCCACTCTATCATACAACACTCCACTGTATGCCACTCCTCTACATGCTATTACACTGTATGCAACTACGCTCTATGCCACTCAACTCTACGCTATTCAACTTTATCCCACTCCCCTCTACCACACTCCACTGTATGCTATTCCACAGGGGCGCTGCTTGTAGGACTACCTGTCCTAGGATTCCTTTCTGTGCCACAGGAGGGGCTGAAGGAGGAGGAGGCCCCTGGGAGTACTCTGGCATTATAAATAGGGCTCCCGGTTTTATGGTATTTATTTTTTGGCCATTTCGCCTGTATTTATCCATATTTATTTTTTGGCCATTTTATCTGCATTTATCCATATTTATTTTGTGTTTTGCTTATAAATGAAGTTGTAAAACTGTACATTTCCATATCTATTTAACTGATAGACGCGCACTCATACTTTGATGTCTGTCGTGTTTTAGCTATTTAAGCTGCCATATATTACAAACAATACATCCACTGGTAAATACTAGCATTATACAATAAATGTATGTTGACATATGCCATTATTTAAAGAAATTTCATCCTTTTTTTTAAGGTCCCATGCTGTCCATCTGCTCAGCTGCTGGCCTCTAATTCATGAAAGACAGCACAGAGAGTCACTTAAAAGAACCACAATTTTCTGTATTTATCCACTTTTAAAAATAAATGCAGACAGAATACACATTGGGGCCGATTCCGATCTCGGCCGGTAGGGCTCCGAATCGGACTCGGCATTACCGGATCCGATTCGGAGCCCTGTTTCCCGACCGAGTCGGACGTGCGTCCGGGCGAGCGAGTACGATGCGAACGTACGCAAAATTGCCGACCGACTCGTTCGCGGGACCCAACCGCTCCGACCGACTCGCACGGACACGACTCGCATCGCGCAATGGAGAAGTTCCCCGGCCGGGTAAGTACGATGCGCGCCGCGAGCAGTCCGACCGACTCGCGCCGTCCGGCTCGAAAGAGCAGTCGGAGCCGCACTTTGGGGGTCCGTGTCGGACCCCCCTGTATGCCTAGCCGCGCGAGTCGCACACAGGGGGGACCCATGGGTCCCCCCTACCTGTGCATGTATGGCGCGACCCACTTCGACGCGTACCCGCTGTAGGGGGCGCCCTTGTTCGCCTCGCACCCATTGAGTCAATGGGAGCCCGCGTACGCGTTGTACGACCGGCTCCCATTGACTTCAGCCGGTCGGACTGCTAGGGTCCGATTCGGTCGGAAATCTCTCCGGGTCCGGCTCGGTTGGAGAGATTTCCGGCCTGAATCGGAATCGGCCCCATTGTTTTTTGTCTGTATTTATCTGTATAAATCCGTAAAAACTGAAAACAGGGAGCCTTAATTATAAAACGCGAGCAGCTGCTTGTGGGGCTACCTGTCTCAGGATTCCTTGCTGTCCCACAGGAGGGGCTGAAGGAGGAGGAGGCTCCTGGGAGTACTTTGGTCTATAAAGCGATCACCATCGCCCCGGTGCAGGATGTGGGCGGACCAATACTCACCCTTCATAGCTCAGAAGAGGCTGGGCAAGGCCTCCCCCCTTGGCTCTGCTCCTTGGGATGTTACAGCAGTTTAGGTATGTCGGTATGTTGCTTGTTTAAAATATATTTATTACAACTGTGCTTTCGGAGGCTGCAGACCTCAGGAGGACTTGCCTCTACAACATCCTTATAATAACTAAGGGGGTGATTATGATAGCGGTGAACCCGCCACCGGCAGCCTGCCGGTGGCGGGTTCACCACCATCGTGCAGCCATTCTCTGCCCGCCAGATAAGGATGGTGGGCGGAGTGCTGGCAGACGGAAAGCCCATCCGCCACGGGTCCGACACAGGAAATCGTTACGATTGCCTGTCAGACCCGGCCAGCATATCTAGAATGGTGGCGGTGCCTAGCAGGCACCTTCCGCCACATTAGGATGCTGCATTCTGCCAGCCTTTGAATGGTGGTTCCTCCGCCATTCAAAGGTTGGCAGTGATTGACTTTGGGGGCCCGAAGCGGGCCCCCCATGTGCAGGGGCAATACAATTGTGCACTTGGGGGGCACCTATGGTGCCCCCCTAATAGGTGTCCCCCCTACAGTTCCCTGCACCAGGTGGCAGGCACCACGTGGTGCCTGCCACGTAGTGCAGGGAAATGCACAACATGCATTTTTGCCATTACGGCGGGTGCTGCAGCCAGCAGCACCCGCCGCAATGGTAAACATGCACAATGCGACCGCCACAGTGGCGGTTGCATTGTAATTGCAAGTGCGGGACTGCCGCCATATGGCCGGGCTGTCCCGATTCCCGTGACGATGGCGGACGGACCCAAGTCCGTCTGCCATCGTAATCACCCCCTAAGTACGGTCGGAACGTTTTCGTTCCTTTTGGACACAGGTCATATTTAAATTTTATTTTGTTTTCACCTAATGCTCATAACATTACTTGACTGTTGCTCGAATTCCATTGAATTTATGGTAGCTTTGAACCATATGGCACTTTATGAGTGTTTAAATATTGCTCAAATTTAGAATTTATGACTTTTAGAGGCCCATCCACTTTTGGCCTAAGTTTCAACCTTCCCAACAAACTCGTACTTAAAGTGTTTTTCCTCACACATCTCAAATAGTTTGTTGTTAAGCTCTATATTCTCGTGTTGAAATCGGGAAATGTACAACAATATTTTGTCTTACTAGCGACGCTTTGGGAGTAGTGGTAGTGGCTAATTCAGTGGTTTCTAATAATAGTTTTACCTAACTTGTGAATATGGTGAAGGGCAAGGCATCAGAGGCAGCGCTAGGTAAGGGGACAATTCCCAAAATTAGAAAGAATGCTGGGGATAATTGCACCATCTTGGAGATTGATTACCTAATAGAAGAGGTTGAGTCTATGTTAGGGGATAAGAGACAAACAAATGGAATTCCTAATTCCAAATTAAAACAGTTCTACAAGAAACACAATGACAAGCTAAAATCTCCAACTCACATGAAACCTGTGGCGAGTTCTCAAACTGTGGGGCAGGGTGAAGGTTAAGGACCTTTCTCAACTGAGGCTCGGGGGCAAACATCTATTCATACTACTCATGTAACGGGTATTCCATCTAGCGAGACAATGAAATCGGTCAGTTCATCTGTCACTGAAGCAGTTGAAGTGGATCCTTCTGTTCCTTGTACAAACAGGTGCTCTCCCCTGACATTTCCCATGTATAGTAGACCATCAGATAAAACTGGAAATTTGGAAAATAGAACACAGAAAGATTTGACTTTGAGGGATCTTAGACGGAAAATCGATTTACTTTCAAAAGAGCTCATAGAATTGAAAGGTTTGGTGAAATCCCTGATAATTGACAGCAAACTAAATTACGCTACTCAAATAAACTCGGTGATTTCTTCCTCCTTCAACACCTTAAAAGTTATTAAGAAAATATTATCTTTCGTTCCCATTAGCGCAAAAAAAAAACAGTCATCACCACATTAGTGATGTCAAAAATGGACTACTGCAATGGTCTTTATCTGAGCTTTCAGGAGCAGTACTTAAATAAATTACAAATTCTGCAGAACGCGGCTGCTAGGCTTCTCCTTGGAATACCCAAGTTTCAATCTGTCTTTCAGGGCGTGGTCGTGACGAGCTCAGCTCGTCATGCGCACAGCCCGCCCGCGCAGCATGACTAGCTGAGCTAGTCATGAGCAGGGAAGGGGTTAAGGTAGAGCAGAGCATTATTATCATCATTGGCTTCCACTTGAAGAACGAGTTGAGATCCAGTGGGAGGTAAACGGGCAGAGCACGAAAAAGGGTCAGAAATTGTATAAAATTCAAGGCACTCTGACTAGTCTTCAGGGCTCTTCATGATAAGGGCCCCTTTTGTCCTAAAACAATCTTTTAAATGGTATCGGCCAAAGAGAATTTTACGCTCTCAGGACAAAAAAAATGTTGTAGTTCCCAGATTTAAGAAATCAAAGTGGGATGGAAGCAGCTTCACACTTCGAGCCTCAAAAATGTGGAACTCTCTTCCACTTCATATTAAAGCTGCCCCCACACTGATTGCCTTTAGAAAGCAAGTAAAAACCTGGGTTTTTAATCACTAATTCTAAACAAAACTCTTTTCAGTGTTGCGCAAAAACACCTCTGGGTAATCAAGCGCTTTAAAAAACTACTTACGTTAAGTGACCAAAGATATTGGGTAATATGGCTGCTTTAACTGAGATTTATAATGTTTTTTCTATTGCTTTGACTTCATTTATTGATCTTCCATTATCTGATATTCCCATAGTAGACATACATAACATCTCAGTACAAAATTTAAAACCACATTTAGTAAAGGCACTATCAAAAAGTCTAGATCGAGCTACAAATAATAACTCAAGAAATCCCTGGTACACAAAGTATTGTTGATTGTCTGAAAAGAAGCATTAGTGGGGGCTTTAAAATCGAAATCTCATCTCGTAGTGCATGTGGCCAGGACACAATATAAGAGGGCATTGGCACTAGCAAAGCGAAAGTGGGATGACACCAATTGGATAGATCTGATTGAGGCAGCTAAGATTGGCAATACCACTACGTTTTGGAGAATCATAGCCCATGGAAGCACAGATTCATACTCACAGATCGATCACTTTTTATGGTTTAAATCTTTTATTGAATTTTAGAACATACAATTACATACAACGTAGCGGCGGCTGTCTCGCAGCTATGGGAGCCCCTCAGACATCATAACAGCTGGAGAATCAGGGCGATGAGGGACAAGCTTACAATTATAATAAACCACAACAAAAAATACAAAGAAAAAACGAGAAAAACCTATTGTACCCCCTCCCCCCTCCCCCCACCCCGTCCCCTGTCCACCGGGGAAGCTTATATGATCAATGTTTAAGTCCTATGAATGAAATACCAATATTATGTTCCGGCCACTTGTGAGTCAGAGAGTCGTAGAAGACGAAGATACCTGGGACAGGTGAGTTCCCTGAATTCAACGGATAGAAGGGACAGAAAGGGTTGCCAGAGCTCATTAAATGTGGAACCCTTCCCAGCGGCTGTCAACGTCAACTTCTCCATCCCCAGAACGTGCCACAGCCGGTGTAGCCAGCTTGTGAAAGTAGGGAGTTGAGGGGTACGCCAGTGTGTCAGAATGGTTTGTATCGCTGAACCCAACGCTATCGTCATCAGCCTACCTCGTCGGGATTTGAGCGGATAGGTCAAGGGGTTTGGGAGACCCAAAAGGACATACGCTGGGAAGCGTGGTATTTGTGTGTCTAAGTGTTGATCCACCTCGTCTAGGACCTGAGTCCAGTATGCCTGAATTTGTGTACAATCCCATAATAGATGTGTTAAGGTGCCCGCCCTCCCGCAGCCCCGCCAGCAGAGCGCGTCCTGAGTGGGGTCCATCGAGTGAAGTCGCTCCGGGGTATAATACCAATATGTTTAGTTTAGTTTAGTGAGGGTTTCGGTCAACCCCATGTGGTATGCGGAATGGCGGGCCCGGTAATAAACCCCCTCCCATTCTTTGTGGCTAAGTGATCTGCCCAGTTCCCTCTCCCACCGAGCTCGGCTAGCGTTATACAGATGTGTATTACGGGCTAGCAACATCTGGTATAAGTCCGAGATGAGCTTTTTATCAGAGGTGCGTGTGATAAGCCACTTCTCATAAGTGGACAGTCGTCTGCTGGCAGATGGCTTCACTTGGGTGTGCAAGGCCCAATGCCGGATTTGACAATACCGAAGCCGTTCAGTTTCGGGCAGCCCATAGTCCAGCTTGAGCTGATGAAACGGTATAATCCCATCCACGTCGAAGAGGTGACCCAGAGCGCGACACTCTGAGGATCTCCACCGGGTGAAGGCTGCTACATCCATGCCCGGTTGGAAGTCAGGATTCCCGAGCAACGGAGTAAGCGGCGAGGGATAGGTAGTGAGGTTGTGTTTGGTGTTGGTATGGTCCCACGTTTCTAGCAGGGCCCGGGTGATATGTGAGGCGTATAAGTTGGGTGGTCTGTACGCTTTACGTAAGAAGGGAATTCCCTGCAGCGGTCTGGCAGCCACTGCCTGGTCTTGAAACAACCAGTGCTTTTCCGACTCCCGTCTGCTCCACTCGACCAAGTGGCGTAGCTGAGTGGCTTGGAAGTATAAGTGAAGATCTGGAATACCCAGATCCCCGCTTTCCGGCGGGAGCACTGTCAACGCTTGCTTAATCCGTGGTTTGCGGCCATTCCATATGAACTGAGCAAGCTCGGACTGAGTCTGTTTTATCCACCCCTGTGGAGGTCGGAGAGGTAGGGTTTGAAACACATATAATATCTGGGGAAGGATGGTAATTTTGACTGCCGCAATCTTGCCAAGCCAAGAGAGCGGGTAGTGCTTCCATTGGGTCAGCTCCCCACGGATCGTCCGCCATAACCGGGCGTAGTTAATGGTCACCGTGTCCGATATGGAGGGGGCCAGTTGAACCCCTAGATAGGAAATTGTGTCGGTTGCCCATTGAATGGGATAGTGTTCCTGTAGGTGCGCGCGAGTGGAGGGCGCCAGCGAGAGATCTAGTGCCACCGACTTGTCCATGTTCACTTTGAACCCGGACGCCAGTGCAAAAGAATCCAGTTCTGTGAGACATGCTGGCAATGCACGGAGAGGGTTCGACAAGGAGATCAGGACATCGTCAGCGTACAGGCTGACAGTGTGAATATGCCCTCCAAATTTGATCCCGGTGACCGCTGGGTGCTGTCGGAGGCGGTGGGCTAAGGGCTCCATATAAAATGCGAAAAGAAGGGGTGATGGGGGCATCCCTGACGTGTGCCCCTCTCTATGGGGAATCGAGATGATGTATGGCCATTAACACGGACAGAGGCTGAGGGAAATTTATAGCAGTTGAAGATGTGTGTGCGGAACTTCTCCCCAATGCCCACCCGCTCAAGGACCTGCTCTAAATAAGGCCAGTGGACCCTGTCAAAGGCCTTCTCGGCATCAACGGCGAGTATCATATACTCCCCGCGCGTCCGAGCGGCCTTCTCAATAAGATGAAGGGCCCTCTTTGTATTGTCACTGGTCTGGCGCTGGGGAATGAAGCCTGCTTGGTCCGGGTCTATCAGGCCCGGCATATGGGGGGAAAGACGTGCGGCCAATATCCCAGTGTATACCTTAAGGTCAATATTAAGGAGGGATATGGGGCGGTAGGCCCCGCAGGTGGTCTTATCCTTCCCTGGCTTCGGTATGACCACTATGGACGCCTCTAGCATTTCCGCCGGGATCGCTCCAGGGTCAGCGAATGAGTTGAAAAGCTTAGTGAGAACTGGGGCCAGCACAGTACAGAACGTTTTATAAAATATGGCAGAGAAGCCGTCCGGGCCTGGGGCCTTGGCTAGTTTGAGACGGGTAATGGCGGCGATGACCTCTTCTATCTGAATATCATTGTCCAAGGAGTCTGCCTGGGCCTCCGTCAGAGTCGACAAGCCGATTGGTTCAATAAAGGCCGCTCCGTCAGCGACCGACAGGGGAGAGCCTGCGTAGAGGCGGGCATAAAAGTCCCGAAACGCTTCCGCTATCTCAGAATCCTCTGTGACTCGTCTCCCATCCCCCCACTGTATCTCCCGGACCCCTTGTTTCTGATGAGTCTCTCGGAGTTTATGGGCGAGTAGACGACCACAGCGGTCGCCTCCCGTGTAATATGCATGTCGCAGACGGAGAGCTGCGAACTCCGCTCGGTCCTGGTCTATCGCTGCAAGCTGCCGTCGCATAGCCTGGAGCTGACGCCAAATCCGTGGTGCCCCCATCCGCTGGTGCATCTGTTCCAATTCCCGGGTCTTCTGGGTGAGATCCTCCCTCTTACGCCTGCGTTCTACATTATCAGCCACTGATTTAGCCACTAATTCCCCTCTAAGGACCGCTTTCAGTGCCGCCCACTGTGTAGAGAGGGAAGTATCAGTGTTTGCATTGTGGGAGAGGTAATCTTTGATGGAGCGCTGTATCTGTTCTACCACTGCGGCGCGATGGAGGAGGGTGTCGCGGAGGCGCCATAATCGGGAGGGGCGCTGCAGAGGTGGGAGGGCGAAGGTTGCGATGACCGGTGCATGGTCAGATAAAGAGGCTACTCCTATCTCGACATCTGTAGCCATCGTGTGCAAGGAAGTGGATGCCAACAGGTAGTCTAATCTGGCATACGTTTTGTGCGCATTGGAGTAGTAGGAGTATTCGCGACTGTGCGGGTGAAAGCTACGCCACAGATCAGATAGGCCCAAGTCTTGCAATCTAGACAGCCCTGCCGCAGACAGAGCGCCAGTCTGGTGAGTGCGATGGCATGATCTGTCTGTTTCATTGTCGAATACCACGTTCAAGTCACCCCCCAAGAGAATTCTTCGTTCTGTCGTGGCTGTGGCTTCAGTGAGTGCTGTATGAAGGAATTTTTCCTGTCCGCCATTAGGGCCATAAACTGAACAGATAGTGAATGTGAGACCCCCTAGGGCAAAACGATAGGTGAGGAGCCGCCCCCTGATTTCCGCTTCCTTATGGAGAACCTCCCCCCGGAATCTCTGGCCTACCAAAATTGCCACCCCAGCCGATTTAGATGGCCCTGAGGAAAACAGCTGGGTCGGGAATCTGCGAGACTTAAGACGATGGCAGTCCTTTGACAGTAAATGCATTTCTTGGAGTAGGCATATGTCCGCGTTGGTATGTTCTAAACATGACAAAACCGCTTTGCGCTTGACGGGGTTATTAAGCCCCCGCACATTCAGAGTGAGCACCCGAAGTACGGTGGGAGTCATGTAATCAATTTAGATTGTATAGGACATGTAGAAAATCTGGAATCCCCAGCACAGTGGGCCTGGAGCAAGTACAAAACAGGCCGGGTCTGACCATATGGACCTACGCTATCAATAAAAAAGGGTGGACAAGGGACCCCCGAACCCCCAAGAAAAGGAACCCCCCAACAAATGTCTATTCGTAGTCCGACTGTAACAAACAGAAAAGAGAAAGGAACAGAGAAGAAATCTCGTCGAAGTCCATCATCCACGGATGATCGGAAGAGCATCTCCATGGGGGGTTTAATGTGACCAAGGGTGACCCTCCACCCCCCGCCAGCGGCCCCCTGAAGAACCGGGACAGCTCAGCGAAAGCAAAATATTCTGAGAGTTTCAAGCAGGTTGTGTCTTTGCCAATGCTGCAGGCAGGGTCTCAAGAGCATCCTTCTGCCCCTGCGAAATCTCCACGGGATTCGGTCGTCTGGGACGGAGTCGCCGACCCTGCTGCCGCCACTGGGGTCTCGTGTCTTTAGCGCCGCGAGTTGGACCATCATCACCATTGTCCTCCTCGGGGAGGTCAACTCCGAGCAGACGGCAGGCCTCAGAGAGAGACCGCAGCTGAAAGAGTTTGCCATCCATGCGGAAGATCAGACGGAACGGGTGACCCCAGCTGTAGGAAATGTTGCGCTGTTGAAGATGTGAGGTGATGGGCCTGAAAATTCTCCGTTTTTGGAGTGTGAGGGCTGCTAAGTCCTGAAACAGGGCGGGGGTTTGGCCGCGGAAAGTGAGGGGTTGCATCTGTCGGGCCTTCTGGAGAATTTCTTCCTTAGTTCTGAAGTCCTGGACACAGACCAAGATGTCAGCCGGTAGGGCCGTCCCCTGACGTGGCGGGCCCACCCTGTGCGCTCTGTCCAAACGGAGATCCGTGTCCAGCGGCCTGCCCAGAATATGATTAAAGAGCTCTCTAGTATATTTGAAAATATCGCCTGCTTCCTCGTCGAGCTTCACCCCCCCGGATCCTGATGTTATGGCGACAAGAACGGTTTTCCAGGTCTTCGAGATGAGATTGGAGGTCGACTTGCTGATCGTGGATCCGAATAACCTCCTGCTGGAGCGTCGCCATTTCTGTGTCCCTCCCGTCGCTTTTCTCCTCCAGGTCTGCGACCCTCTCTCCAATGCAGTCCATCTCCCTGCGGACATCTTTGATTTCCGCGGTGAGGTCCCGCTTCAGTGTCTGTAGATCCTCCCGCAGCGTGACAAACAGGGACTCCAGAAAGGCTTTCGTTATCAGCTCCCCACTTTCGCCACTCGGGGGTGCGGACTGCACGGATCCCGCCACATTGTCGCCCATTTGAAGGCCGCCCTGAGACTTCACAAATAACTCTTTCAGGGTTTTCTCCTTCCGCCCTCGGGAGGTTGACATGCTGCGTGTCGACCAGCGTCTGTGACCAGTGCAAGCTGTAGCCAAGCGGGTCCCCGCAGGGTAAAGCGCCGCAGGGTAGACCCCCCAGAAGGCTTCGCGGGGAGCCCCGGCGGTCCAGGCAATGGCTGTCTCTGGGCCCGTGGCGCCGTCAACTTCCCCCTTCACCGGGCCCTGGGTCCTCAGTCACGGCCCGTGTCCCAGGTCCTCACTCTCCCAGTGGCGGTTCCCACTGCGGGTTCTCCCTGGACAGTCGTCCGCTCGCCACTCGGACTCCTCCGGATAGCCACTGCAGAAGCGGCACCACAAAATGGCGGGGGCACCGCCCCTCCGCCGCGGAGTCAGCCGCCGGTGGGGCTCAATGGTGACCCCACCAGGGGCCCAGGGTATGTGGCAAGGCCACCAGGCACCACGCTCGGGCTCGGGCTCCCTTGCAGTCGCGGCAGCAGGACAGCACCGTACCTGGCTCCAACAGATGGGGCCCTGACTCTGGTTCCTCTGGTTCACTGCGGCGGGTGTCCTCAGCAAACCACCCCCTGGGGCAGTCACTTGCCTGTGTGCTGGTGTGACCGGTGAGTCCTCACCGGCCGGTGGGGTCCTCCTCCGATTCCGGTCCGCCTCCAAATCTCCCAGGGGCGGCGGGATCGGTGCTACTCCCCGCTGGGTCCGCCGCCGCGAGCCCGCTCTTTGGTCCCGCAGGCTGGGGGTCGACAGAACTGTCTCTGTGCCTCAGGTGTCCGGAGGGCCGCAGCTCCGCCTGCGCCGTCGTCGGCACTCCCGCCCTGTCCCTCCAGTGATCTGCCGGCCTCGGCTACCACTCGAGGCCGCTGCGGCTCCGGGGCCGGGCCTCCCGACAACTAGGCCGCGCCCCCGCCAGAGCGCTCGGCACCGCGCGGATCTGTCAAACGTCAGAGGCGAGAGCCCCTGGCTGCTCCTGTAGCAAGGCGGCCCCTGTGGCCCCCTTCAGACGCCAAGCCACGGGTGTCCGGTCGCGGATAACGGCTATATGCCGGTGCTGTATTGGGCCACCGGCGGGAGAGTCAGAACGGCACGTCTGCTCAAGCCGCCATCTTGGCCACGCCCCATCGATCACTTTTTAAACCCAAGTGAATAGGTTGAAAATGTTTCCATACTTTACTTACACAACAACGATAATGACAATTTACCATCTGTAGGCTCACACACTTAGGGGTCAATTCCGATCTCGGTTGGAAGGCCTCCGAATCGGATTCGGCTTTACCGGATCCGAGTCGGAGGCTTTGTTTCTGACCGAGTCGTACAGAGGTCCGGACGCCCAAGTACGATGCGAATGAACGCGAAATCGCCGACCGAATCATTTCTGGGTCCGAACCGCTCCGTACGACTCATTCGCACTCGATTCGTACCGCGCAATGGAGACATTTTACGACCGAGCCAGTACGATGCACGATCCGGACAGCCGGATCGAGTCGGAGCCTCCGACACGTAAACGCTCTGGGAAGCGGACTTCGGGGGTCCGTGCCGGACCCCTCTTCACCCGTAGCCTTACGAGTCGAACACAGGGGGGACCCAAGGGTCCCCCCTATACATGCATGTACGGTGCGGATGGCACCAATGCGTACCCACTACAGGGGGAACCCTTTTGCGCAACGTACCCATTCAGTCAATGGGAGCCCATGTACGCGTCGTACGACCGGCTCCCATTGACTTCAATGGGAGTCCGACCGAACCGAGTCCGTCAGCATGCGGCTGCATCGTACTCGCTCGCTTGGTGCCAAGGGGCACGAATCGGTCGGAAATCGCTCCGGGAACGTGTCGGACGGAACGGTTTCCGTCCAGGATCGGAATCGGCCCCATAGTAGTCACTCATCCAGTGGTATGGCAATGCAACCATATGTTACCAATGAAGAGACAAAGATAGCCATTGAATCTATCAAGTTGGGTCAGGCCCCGGTTCCAGACAAAATTCCTGTGGACTTATTGAGGCACAATTTATCATTATGGTCTCTTATGTTACTTTATTGTGCAATTCCATAGCCTCTGTAGCCTTGGTTCCCGACACATGGAAAGGAGCGGAGATCATTCCTATCTTTAAAAAAGGTGACCAACAAGATCCTACTAACTACAGATCAATAAATGTCCTGGATAGCCTTTAAAAAGTTTATGTTAGGCAGGTCCTGAATAAGCTTAATGAGTGGCTGGAAGAAAACAAAGTAATGTCGTCATATCAGGATGGCTTCAGGTCAAAGGTTAGCATGATAGATCAGGTGTTCAGGCTCGCTACTATTATTTGGAAGTATATAGAATTGAGGAAAGGACATTTATACATTGCATTTGTCAACCTGAGGGAGGAAATGATCTGGTTCCAAGGAGTTTACTAATGGAGTCACTAAAGAGGCAAGGAGTACCTGAAGACCTGCTCCCTCAAATAATAAGACCGCATCATGAGAACTACGCTCAAGCCTGCTGGGGTCCCTAAGGTTAATTTACGGATCGTATTCCAATACAAAGGGGAGTGAGACAAGGCTGCGTTCTCGCACCTACATTCTTTACACTCTATGGGCCTCATCTACGAGAAAATGAAGCATCGCGGCACCGCAAGTCATTTAGCTGCGCCATGCTGTATCATTTTCAAAGCACGCAGATGCGTCCTATTAACAACAATACAACACATCCCTGTGCTTTCCCCTGTGCTGGCGCACAATTGGCTGCCATACGCTAGCTCTGGCACCCTTGTGTCATTTTGCAAGGGAAGCGTCCATTACAACACAGGCAATACATCGTAATGCCTTTACAATGCAACTTTTACAATGCAGGTGACATTACATTGCATGCCATTATAACGCATGTGCCATTACAACGCATGTGCCATTACAACGCATTGTAAGGTAAGTAATGGAGGTAAGTGAGGTAAGTTTTTATTTTTGATTATTTTTTATATTTTGGTATTTTAGGTAAGCAATGGAGGTAAGTGAGGTAAGTTTTTATTTTTGATTATTTTTTATATTTTTGTTTTTTTATTTTTTGGGGGGAGATTTTTAATATTTTATTACTATATTTTTTATTTTAATAAAATTATTATATATAAAAAAATTGAATAAAAAGGGCATGGCAAACATCCCCAGGTTTTAAATTTAATTTTTGTGAATTAATTAATATTTAGTTTACGAGATTATATATTTAAGGAAAAAAAAGACACATGTCATAAAAATTAATTAAAAAGGATAGGTTTTGGGTATTAATACTCAGGTGTTATTTTTAATACTTTAATATTATTAAAACAGATGTTATTATTATTATTTTTTTAAATAATATATATTTATAATATAATATGTTTATTTAAAATATATTAAACGTGCTTTGCACTTATTCCCTGGGACGGGATGTATGGTAAACAGGGGTTTTGGGTGGGGGAGTGTATTAATACTCAGGTATTAATTTTAATACTTGAGGATTAATTGATATTTAGTTATAGTGATAGAATATTTTGAAATTAATTAATTTTTTTAATTAATAAAAAAGGCTTTTGTCACCTATCCTCTGGGACGGGATGCATGGGAAACAGGGATTTTGGGTGGGAGAGTGTATTAATACTCAGGTATACATTTTAATACTTGAGAATTAATGGATATTTAGTTATAGTGATAGAAAATTTTAATAATTTTTTTTTTTAAATTATTAAAAAATGGTTAGGCACCTATCCTCTGGGACGGTATGCATGGGAAACAGGGGTTTTGGGTGGGGGAGTGTATTAATACTCAGGTATTCATTTTAATACTTGAGAGTTAATAGAAATTTTGTTTCACTGTTAGATAATTTAAAAAATAATTTATATTTACATTAATAAAAAAAGGCTTTTGCACCTATCCTCTGGGACGGGGTGCATGGGAAACAGGGGTTTTGGGTGGGGGAGTGTATTAATACTCATTTTTTAATTTTAATACTTGAGAATTAATTGATATTTATTTTTAGTAATAGAATATTTTAAAATAAATGTTATTCTAAATTATTAAAAAAGGCTTTGGCACCTATCCTCCGGGACGGGATGCATGGGAAAAGTGGGGTTTGTGGGGGGGTGTATTAATACTCGGGTATTAATTTAAATACTTGAAAATTAATTGATATTTAGATTTACTGATGATAATTATTAAAATATGTTGTCCTAAAATTATAAAAAATGGCTTTTGCACCTATCCTCTGGGACGGGATGCATGAAAAACAGGGGTTTTTGGCGGGGGAGTGTATTAATACTCTGGTATTATTTTTTAATACTTGAGTATTATTTATTACTTAATTTATAAGTTCATTTATTGTAAAATTGTTAAATTAATTTTAATTAAAATGTAAGTAATAAAAAATGTAATAGTTAAAACAATCAATTGACACATTAATAGCATTGTAGGTAATTTTATTACATTTAAAAAAATATAATACAGTTTAAAAAAATGTAATGTTTTTAAAAAATAACTTTATTAGTTGTATTTTTTTTTTAAATAAACATAGATTTTTAAATGCATTGTAACATATAATTTTTATTTTCTTTGTAGGTTTCCCCACGGTTTCCCATTGAACTGAATGAGAGAACTTGTCCTTTTTATAGAAAGAGATGACGTTGCTGCTTGTACGTAAGTTTCGTCATTGCGAGGATCGTCGCGGTCTGGATCAGAAGCAAGGAAGAGCTGTGTCCAGGTAAGGCAAGTTTAAATTATTAAAAATAGATTAAGGGTGGTATAGTTTATTGTAAGGAGAGAGGAGGGAGGTAGTAAGAACTAGGGAAGTTGTATTTTGATATTTTTGTATGTTTTAACTTAAAAATGTTTTCCTAAACAGGTAGCAGTTGTAGGCCCACGTCGGGTTGATTGCTTTTGTAACACTTTTTGTTTAATAGAATTATTTTAAAAGAATGATTACTTTTTCTACTAAACAATCGTGTTATGAAAGCAATATTTTTTTTACTTTTTTTGATGCGACAGGTTTTTAGAAAATAAGTTATTGAGTTGTCGCGGTTTTCCAGATAGGACGAAGGAACATGGACAAAGACTTCATGGATTGCAGAAATACTTTTGGGACATTTTTAAAACATGGATATATGGTTTTTGGGACTTATGCTGGAGTTTGGTTGAGAGAGGATTTCAACGATGGATTTTTTTGTTGCGATTTGGTTCAAAACGTTTTTACTTTCTTGAGGTTCTTTTAACTTGAATTCGATCGAGAGAGGATTGAAACAATGGATTTCTTGTTGCGTTTTTTGCCAAACAAGTATTCTTTTTCGGGATTTGTTTTTTGGGATGTGTTTTTGTATGTGAGCACAGTACAGTTTTCACCACAATTTTTGACGTAAAAAATGGCTTTGCCAAACTGTGTCCATTTTGGTTAGTTTAACTCAGGTCATGGCTTACATCACGGATTATGAATTATTTCCTATGGATTAAAGGACTGCTCAAGACTCTTGGTGAAATGTGGGATTGTACGCAAGACCAAGAGTTGAAAAAAGAAGACAACTGAAGGTAAGAAACCCGACTTTTAATTTATAATTTAAAATTCTTTAGAAAAATGCCAATTGAATTAGGGAAATTTATTGTCAAAACAGGCAAGTAAGGTGGTTTAGGAGTAAGTGTAGATTAGAAATGTAGGATGTGTGCAATATTATCTAGGTAGTCTGAAGCCACCATCAACGAAAATTGTTGGATTGCACCCAATAGTCGCTCGGACATTTCTTTTGTTCTTTTAGAAATTCGTGGGTTCAGACTACCAGTTATTGATTGCACAATTCTCATTTCTTGGAAACTTTGCTCCTTCTTCAAAATTTCCCAAAAATGATAGAAGTTAGGATGTAGTTTACCTATAGATTTGTTGAAGGAGTTGTGCTATCCCTCTATGACATTACTTGTTTTTGCTCTTCCCTCTAAGCAGGTCGAGTAGCAGTTCCACCACTTCACATGGAAACGTGGCTTCTTCCTGCGACCTGACCTGCTTAGATGTCCAATCCATGTGTCTTTAAAGTAATTTAGAAGTGATGCCAATTTGTCCTCTTTTGCAGTGAAATAGTCAGATTCAGTAATAGATGTGTAGTATTCATCTACACTGTCAGGAGGAACAAAGCAAAGTGCTGTTAGTTTCTTCATTTCAAATTGCAGTTTACTGTCTGATATGTAATCCTCAACTAAGGATTTTTTTAAATTTTTCGCCAATAAGCCTGTGAAAAGTGAAAAGAACATCCTTGAATTTGGGTATCCGTGTACATTTTGGTAATTGTGTTAATCATTCAAAGTCAATTAACACTTTTCTAGGACTTTTGTTCATGGTTTTAGCTTTTATCACTGACAAAAATTCAGGGTATGTTGAGGTTTGTTTATCAGGGAGTAAACTGTACACTAAGGGCACTACTGTATGATTAATGTAGGCGTGAATAGTGTATATTTGGGTGAATGGATAGGGTGTGGATTTAAACGTCCCATCCATCATCCAAATATCACTACTCTCTAACCTAACAAGATTATGGGGTGTGCTAAAGATTAGAACTCTTTTGAGAGAGTTTTTGTTGTCATGCAAAAGAAAGGGTTCATTAGTAACGGTTACAGTAAGTTGAGGAGGAATGTTAATATCAGAGAAGGTTTGGGGTGTTACACGTAGGGGGTTACTTGCCTGTTTTTTTACGCTGAATAATTCTGCGTTGGTTGGGAATTGTGGGCATACAATGTGCTACATGTGTAGGAATGTTTTGTGATACCTCCCTCAAAACTGAGCCACAGGGTTCATTGGAGGTGGATGCTGGGGCTTTCATTTCATTTATATTTTCTCTTACCTCTATCTCCATTGCAGAGGCAGAGTGGTTATACTCGGTGCTCCTTTCAACAGTGTCACCAAGAGTAACCGCTCTGCCTGTGCAATGGGATGAGCAATAATGCACCCACCTCCAATGACACCTGGGCTCAGTTAATCTCTCCTTACAATAAACGTAGCCACTGTAACTTAAAAGTCTATTTCCCCCGCTTGATTGCAAATAGCTGGCTTGTTTTCTTGCTGCCATTCTCTGTAGAAAGAAGAAAAAAAGAAGAAAAATGTTTTAGTGGTTGATTTTTTAATTTTTTTTGCCTGCAAGTGAAAGGTTAGTGTACATATATTATTTTACAGCTTTTTTTAACAAAATTGTACCAGGTTTTAATTGCATTGGCCTGATAATGTTGGTTTGGAATTGTTTGCTGCTTTGATACCTTTGATTGAAAAAAAGGTTAATTTTGGATAGACTTGACAGAATGAAAAAGGTTACCTTTTTTAGGTTTTTCTGTTGTGTGGTTGGAAAGTTCTTGTGTAGATGCTGTATTTTTTCGAATTTTTCTGTCAGTTGTTCTTTATGTTGTGTTTGGAGCTTTTGATTCTTTGGTTCTGAAAAAAGAGAACAAATGTTATAAGTTTTTTGCTTGGAAAAGTGTTAGTTTTGCAAACAGCCTGCAAAGAAATAGATTAGTGCTTATGTACTTGAAAAAAAGTTATTTTGCTTTTGTTTGTGAGGCTCATTTTTTTAATGCAATTATCCATTTTTAAAAAAAAATGCTTCTTTGCTTGAAACCTGTAAAAAAAAAAAAAAATAATTCTGGTTTTGGATAATTTTTACCTTGTATAATTTGGCTTCTTCAGTGTTGAAGGGCTTGTTTGGATTATTGTGGTTGTGGATGTGTTCCTCTACTCTTGTTGGTTTATATGATTTTATCTGTTGAGAATTGTAAAGAAAAGAAAACTGTTTGATTGCATGCTTGGCAAAAGACAGAAATGAAAATGTGAAATTTACAGTTTTAATTCTTTTAATTTAATTTAAGAACAATCAATTTGCCCCCACGTCCATCCAGCACTTTCCCTGAGGCAAGCACCTGTCGGAGTAGGAATAGTAAATTTGCCCCCACCACCATCCAACACTTTTCCTGAGGCAAGCACCTGTCGTAGTAGGAATAGTAAATTTGCCCCCACCACCATCCAACACTTTCCCTGAGGCAAACACCTGTCGTAGTAGGAATAGTAAATTTGCCCCCACCACCATCCAGCACTTCCCCTGAGGCAAGCACCTGTAGGAGTAGGAATAGTAAATTTGTCCCCACCACCATCCAGCACTTTCCCTGAGGCAAGCACCTGTCGGAGTAGGAATAGTAAATTTGCCCCACCACCATCCAGCACTTTCCCTGAGGCATGCACCTGTCGGAGTAGGAATAGTAAATTTGCCCCCACCACCATCCAACACTTTCCCTGAGGCAAACACCTGTCGTAGTAGGAATAGTAAATTTGCCCCCACCACCATCCAGCACTTCCCCTGAGGCAAGCACCTGTCGGAGTGGGAATAGAAAATTTGTCCCCACCACCATCCAGCACTTTCCCTGAAGCAAGCACCTGTCGGAGTAGGAATAGTAAATTTGTCCCACCACCATCCAGCACTTTCCCTGAGGCAAGCACCTGTCAGAGTAGGAATAGTAAATTTGCCCCCACCACCATCCAGCACTTTCCCTGAGGCAAGCACCTGTCGGAATAGGAATAGTACATTTGCCCCCACCACCATCCAGCACTTTCTCTGAGGCATGCACCTGTCGGAGTAGGACTAGTAAATTTGCCCCCACCACCATCCAGCACTTTCCCTGAGGCAAGCACCTGTCGGAGTATGAATAGTAAATTTGCCCCCACCACCATCCAGCACTTTCTCTGAGGCATGCACCTGTCACTGTAGGAATAGTAAATTTGCCCCCACCACCATCCAGCACTTTCCCTGAGGCAAGCACCTGTCGGAGTAGGAATAGTAAATTTGCCCCCACCACCATCCAGCACTTTCCCTGAGGCAAGCACCTGTGGGAGTAGGAATAGTAAATTTGCCCCCACCACCATTCAGCACTTTTCCTGTGGCAAGCACCTGTCGGAGTAGGAATAGTAAATTTGCGCCCACTACTATCCAGCACTTTCCCTGACGCAAGCACCTGTCGGAGTAGGAATAGTAAATTTGCCCCCACCACCATCCAGTACTTTACATGAGCATGTTCCCTGAGGCAAAGTCATGAAGGTGAAAAAATAGTATTTTTAAAATATATCACTTATCAGTGCCTGCTAATATATTATTTCTGACATTAATAAAGTTTTTTTTTTGTTCAGATCATTGTTTACTGTTCACTTACATTTGATTCTGTATATGTTTGTTTGTTCTTGGTAGGTATTTGGTGTTGCTGTATGTCCAATCTCTGTAATATCAAAAGAAACATTTTAATATTCTTTTTTTTTGTTTATGGTTTTTTTTTACTTTGGAAAACATTTAGGGCCCGATTCCGATGTCGTTCGGAAGGCCTCCGAATCGGATTTGGCTTTACTGGATCCGATTCGTAGCCCTTGTTCACGAGCGAATCTTACACAAGTCCGAACGACCAAGTACAATGCGAAGATCGCGTAAGCGCCGACCGAATCGTTTCCGGACCCGAACCGCTCCGTACGTCTCGTTTGTAGACGAATCGTGCCGCGCAATGGAGCCGATTTCCGACCGAGCGAGTATGATGCACGATTCGGACAGCCGCTTCGCCTCGGTCTCAGCGAGACGAAACGGCTGTCGGAAGCGTACTTCGGGGGGCTGTACCATGCCCCCCTTCACCCAGCACCCTCGGAATCTATCACGGGGGGGGTGCCCATGGGTCCCCCCGATCCAAGCATGCACAGTGTGGCGGGCACCATGGGGTGCCCGCCACAGGGTGTACGCTTTTCCCCACCCACCCCTTTTCTGCTATGGGAGCCTGTGTACGCATCTGTACACGGGCTCCCATTGAGTTCAATGGGAGACTGAGCGAACCGAGTCCGTAGGCATACAGCAGCATCGTACTCGCTCGTTCGGACTCCCGGAGCACGTCTCGCTCGCAAAGCCCTCCGGATCCGAGTCGTACGGAGGGCTTTCCTAGCGAGCTCAGAATCGGGCCCTTAGTGCTTTTATTCACTTACTTTTCAATGGAAAGATAATTTTAAGAATATCTGCTGTATATTTGGGGCTGCTTTTCAAATTCAGTAAATGCTGTAAATAAGTTACAAATATATTTTAAGTACTTGAGAATAAGGTGCAATTATTTGGAAGCTGTTTATTTTTAAAAGTACACTTACTTCGGTCTGTAGATGGCAGTGTTCAACTGGTAAATCGGCAAAATTATCCTGCTACTCCTGCTGTGTGTGGTCACTATGGAAGTTAGTTTACCACTGAGCACAAAATGGTGGACGGCTTCTTTTATATGTTTTTTGGGGTAAACGAGAATTTAAAAGAAAATATGTTTTGGAAACAGATTTTTTCGCATGATTCATACCATGACTGAATGTATATTTATTTTGTCTTGCGTAAAAATGTTCATTTAGACGTTTCTTCTTGGAATGTCAGCCATTTTGAATAGATGCTGGCTCTGGGTCTGTAATAAAAATAGTTGAAGGATTGGCGTTTTATGTGCTTACAATTGAATGTATGTATAATCTCTTTTTGCCTGTGACATTAGTGTGAATTTTAAAAAGAAATGCTGTAATAATATCTGTAATTTTCGCTGTTTTTTCAAACATATTTTTAGATTTTATTTTAATACCCAGGAATTTTAATGGATAGGTACTATAAAAATACCTGAGTATTAAAATTAACACCTGGGTATTAATAATCTCCCCCACCCAAAAACCCTATTTCCCTTGCATCCCGTCCCAGGGGATGGATGCAAAAATATTAAGTTACTGAAATGTTTGTAAAAAACAATGAAAACATATTATACGTTGTAATGGTATGTGTTGTATTAGTATGCATTGTAATGGTATGCGTTGTAATGGTAGTTTTAATATATTTCAATGAACATGCGTTGTAATGGTATGCGTTGTAAAAACATGCGATGTAATGGTAATTGCATTGTAAAAACTGCGATGTAAAAATATGCGTTGTAATGGTATGCATTGTAACGTCATATATTCTTTTCCAAGGGTGCGTGCACTGAGGGGATGATTGTTTGTGTGCAGGAAGGGACACCTTCCAGCACAAAGACAATAATTAATGGCATTTTCCTCTTTCTATACGTGCTGCAGAAAGTATTTCTCCTCATTGTACCATTCCTATGCCTCCCCTGGGGAGGTATAGGATTCTGACACATTTGCAGTTTTACAAAATCAAGTTCCATGAATGTTGCGTGGGAACACCCACAGCACCAACCATGGAATGTCCCTTTCATGCTGAGTAATGCATGAAAGGGGCCCATATTTACAAGGCAATGAAAAGTCAAGCAGAGTGACTTTATGGGGCCTTATAAATATAAGCAAGCCCATTGCGCCACTGATGTGTCAAAAAAAGTGACGCACCGGCGGCGCAATGGGATTGTAAATAAGCCCCTATGTGGAGATATATTTTGCTTTTGAAGAACTCATGGTTCTGAAAATAGGCTGATTATATTTGAATGACACATATCAATCAAGGCCCCATTTCTGTTTTGAGGTAGTAAACAAACATGGCTGAAGTCCAATATTTCGATCAGTTACCAACAGACTTTGCTCTGGACAGACTCCCAAACAAGTGTGAAAATATAGTTGTATCGCTGAGTTTAGTGAAATAACTAGCAATGTGTACAGTTTAGCAGTATGAAGGCATTTCTTACCCATGTAGGGTTGCCACCTGGCTGGTTTCATATCAGTAGAATCGGCATTTTTATGTCCCACCTGGTACAAAATAGTAGAAAAGTCACCTACAGTGTTTCTTTCCACTTATTATTATACAGGTACACAATGAATATAAGAAGAAAAGAGGTTAAAGTGTGTTCTACAGGTGTTTTAATGAACCTGACTGATAATTGTACAAAGACAGAAAGGCCATGTGAAAAATGAATACAGACGACTTCATGTAAAGTTCGACTTAATAATCATATCTGGTCCTTTGAAGAATTTTCAAACGTGAACAGATGGCCATTTTTATCTCTGGGAAAGGTGTCAACCCTTAACCCGTGCCTTCTTGCCAAAGCATCCGTATCCACGTCGAACACAGCTGAGGAGACAGCATGTTTATCGTCTGGCTTGACAGCGAAGCTGCCGCCAGACAATTATTTGAGTATCACCAGGAGAGGGGCTTTGGCTCTGTCCACCGTTAGGAGCCAGGAATATGTGTTTTGATAGGACAGACGTTGTGTGCTTCCACAAAAAAGTGCTTGCCCTCCACACAGTTGTGATCATTTTAATTACTTATCGACCTGCCTGCGCTTGAACTTTCAGGGGCACGCACATGCCATTGTAATGCTATTAAAGTGTTTCACTAACTATATAATTTATGGTGTTTTTCTCTGGCAGCAGAACAATTGGGGGGGAGCTGGGCCGTCATTAACGTATATCGATTTTCAGGTCGGGCTTAACAGTTTATTCATAAGCCAGACCTATTGGCATTGCCAATGCTCGTTATTCAATGCTACCTGCAGAGATGACATGTCTACATGGACGTTTGAGGCATCTGGCTAATGTAGTATAAAACCTTCCGCTTAGGAGAAGGCTTCAGTTTGCTTATCTATTGAATATAGGGGCACTAGTGAACTGTCAATGAGATATATATATATATATATATATATATATATATATATATATATATATATCACTGAAAAAACCATAGGTTTCAGGCACGTTATAGTTAGAAATTAGCATTTAAAAAACCTTAGAAATTCACTGAAAAAACCATAGGTTTCAGGGGCGTTATAGTTAGTTGGACATTTCACTCGTACAAAACCATAGAAATTCCCCCGTTATAGTTAGTTCAGCTAACTATAACTCGCGCGCCCGCAATGCACTGCTGATGACGTCACATATTACATCACTCATGACATGGTCAGTGACATCACTCATGACATCTCAAATGACATCACTGATGACATCACTCATGACATCATCCTTGTGATAGAGTGGCAGACCTCCTCTCACCCTAATATAACCTTTGATACACACACTCAAAAATACAAACTAACATTTTCAAAACAATGGACATACCAATACCAGTTACAACACACCTATTCAGTAATTCCAAGATCTACACACACATCCACTCATTCACCAACAGTCCCTATACAGTCACTCATACATGTACTCACTCATCATATGTACTCATACACCTATACATCCTGTTACACACCGCCACTCATCCATAGAGTTACTCACACACATAGTCACACATGCAAACAAAGTATCAAACATCCATTTACTTGCATATACAGTTATACACACACTACCACACTTACTTCTACAGAAACTTACACATACTTACTCTCTTAAACAATCACTTATAGAAACACCTACTTATTTGTACAGGAACTCTTCCAATCTCTCACTCTCACATATACTCACTTATATACACCAATACTCACATATACTAGTTTAAAACATATGTAGTTACTCATAAAGACACTATTGAGACAGTCATTCACTCACTAACACACCCATACACATACTCATCCACCTATACAGTCCTGCACACATGTTGTCTTCAACACATACAAACAGTGAGTCACTCATTCATGCATCTATGCACTAAGTAATACCCCCCACCGAACCATACAGACACTCATACTGATACTCAAAAAACCAACTAATAACCCATATAGACACTCATGTAGCTACTCACCAACCCATGCAGCCACTTATACACAAAGTGAGAGACTGATACAGATATTTTCATATTTAAACATTACTCACTAACCCATGTATTCACTAAGATACACTTAGTCAGTTATACAATCAATTTTACAAAACAAAATCATCCATTTAGACACTTATATACCCATTTATTCTTCCATCGACCTTGAGATATACATATATAAAACATATTTAATTTTCAGAAAAACACACATTCACTGGATGATGTCATCAGTGATGTCATCAGTGATGTCATTTGAGATGTCATCAGTGATGTCATGAGTGATGTCACTGACCATGTCATGAGTGATGTAATATGTGACGTCATCAGCAGTGCATTGCGGGCGCGCGAGTTATAGTTAGCTGAACTAACTATAACGGGGGAATTTCTATGGTTTTGTATGAGTGAAATGTCCAACTAACTATAACGCCCCTGAAACCTATGGTTTTTTCAGTGAATTTCTAAGGTTTTTTAAATGCTAATTTCTAACTATAACGTGCCTGAAACCTATGGTTTTTTCAGTGAATTTCTAAGGTTTTTTAAATGCTAATTTCTAACTATAACGTGCCTGAAACCTATGATTTTTTCAGTGAATATATATATATTTATTATACTATGTATACATGTGAAAATGTCTCGGTCCCCTGTTTGCCTCGGTGGCACGGAAAAAATGGGTGGAACTGATGTCAGCACGCCGACGAGGTTCTCTTATGGCTCCGATGACGTCATACGGTGTCGCGAGCGGAGCCGTGCTATTATGACGTCCTCGTTGACGTGGGAGAGCTAGGAAAGAATTTCCGTGGAATGCTGGTGCAGGGGATATTCACCTAAGTGTTCAGGCTAGTCCTTTGGGAGCAACTGTTTATGTTGCCACTCCAGAAACCGAAACCAGTGATCCGAGGGCAGAGGCCCTGCAGATGGCACACGAGGTGGGGTGCCCAGTCGTGTGCACCGGCGGGGCAGCGAAGTGACAAGCACCACAACCCACAAAAAAGGTAACGAGGGCACTGAATAACACAGGATCTTCTCTTTGTATCTGGCAGGAACAACGAAGTTAAAATGCCCTAGTACCAAAATGTAGAATTAGTGCTACAATGGTCTTCAAGAGGACCTGCGATGCCGCTTCTGCCTCCCGTACCCTGGAGGTGACACATGGGTCACGCGGTACGGTCATACTGCGGTGGGACGCACACTCGTTGACCTCTCATGGCACTGCTCCACACTTCAGGGAGGACGCTTTCCATTAGCTATGTTTTCTGATGACATGTCGCGCCGGCCCCGTCCAACAACAGAACTCCTTTAGATCCAAACAGACTCTTCCACTCTCTCACCGGAAGTGAAACCAGGCCACACGGACACTTTCACAATACAACAGCCGGGAATGCACTTTTCGGTAAAAAACCACATTCCTTCCTCCTAATTAATCAAATAAACGTCTCACTGAAGAACAGGGGCCAGCTTCGATCGGTAAACAGCCGTTACAACGACTTTTTTACTTTGCGATACCATTACAACGCATGCATTACCACGCATGCGTTGTACATCACGAAGTCATTACTACGCATTTTTTTAGAACGTATGGTCATTTACCACGCATGCCTTTACAACGAATTTTGTTGTAAAGGTATGTATGGTAAATGACCATGCGTTCTAAAAACATGTAGACGATCCATGTCATTGTAAGGAAACAGAGGCTGTTCCGTTTCCTCACAACGACGTGCACCGCCCCTCAGAGACGACGTGAAGCAGGAACCACGAGGAGAGAGGAACCACGAGGAGTGAGAGGTAAGGGGATTGGGCATGGGGTGGGGGTTTCTTTTCTTGGGTTTAGGGTAGTGCAGTGGTGTTTGGGTGGTGTAGGGGGTCGTGCTGGGGGTAGTGTTTTAGGGTTTAGGGTAGTGCAGTGGTGTTTGGGTAGTGTAGGGGGTCGTGCTGGGGGTAGTGTTTTAGGGTTTAGGGTAGTGCAGTAGTATAGGGGGTCGTGCTGGGGGTAGTGTTTTAGGCTTTAGGGTAGTGCAGTGGTGTATGGGTAGTGTAGGGGTTCGTGCTGGGTTAGTGTTTTAGGGTTTAGGGTAGTGCAGTGGTGTTTGAGTAGTGTAGGGGGTCATGCTGGTGGTAGTGTTTTAGGGTTTAGGGTAGTGCAGTGGTGTTTGTGTAGTGTAGGGGGTCATGCTGGGGGTAGTGTTTTATGGTTTAGGGTAGTGCAGTGGTGTTTGGGTAGTGTAGGGGTCGTGCTGGGGGTAAATTTAGGGTTTAGGGTAGTGCAGTGGTGTTTGGGTAGTGTAGGGAGTCGTGCTGGGGGTAGTGTTTTAGGGTTTAGGGTAGTGCAGTGGTGTTTGTGTAGTGTAGGGGGTTGTGCTGGGGGTAGTGTTTTAGGGTTTATGTTTGTGCAGTGGTATTTGGGTAGTGTAGGGGGTAGTGCTGGGGTAGTGTTTTAGGGTTTAGGGTAGTGCAGTGGTGTTTGTGTAGTGTAGGGGGTAGTGCTGGGAGTAGTGTTTTAAGGTTTAGGGTAGTGCAGTGGTGTTTGGGTAGTGTAGGGGTTCATGCTGGGGGTAGTGTTTTAGGGTTTATGGTATGGCAGTGGTGTTTGGGTAGTGTAGGGGGTCGTGCTGGGGGTCGATTTAGGGTTTAGGGTAGTGCACTGGTGTTTGTGTTGTGAGGGGGTCGTGCTGGGGGTAATGTTTTAGGGTTTTAGAGTAATGCAGTGGTGTTTGTATAGTGTAGGGGGGTTTAGGGTAGTGCAGTGGTTGTGTAGTGTAGGGGGTCATGCTGGGGGTTGTGTTTTAGGGTTTAGGGTAGGGCAGTGGTGTTTGTGTAGTGTAGGGGGTAGTGTTTTAGGGTTTAGGGTAGTGCAGTGGTGTTTGTGTAGTGTAGGGGGTCATGCTGTGGGTAGTGTTTTAGGGTAGTGCAGTTGTGTTTGTGTAGTGTATGGGGTCGTGTTTTAGGGTATAGGGTAGTGCAGTGGTGTTTGGGTAGTATAAGGGGTCATGCTGGGGTTAGTGTTTTAGGGTTTAGGGTAGTGCAGTGGTGTTTGGGTAGTGTAGGGGGTCGTGCTGGGGGTAGTGTTTTAGGGTTTAGGGTAGTGCAGTGGTGTTTGTGTAGTGTGGGAGGTCATGCTGGGGGTAGATTTAGGGTTTAGTGTAGTGCAGTGGTGATTAGGTAGTGTAGGGAGTCGTGCTGGGGGTAGTGTTTTAGGGTTTAGGGTAGTCCAGTGGTGTTTGTGTAGTGTAGGGAGTTGTGCTGGGGGTAGTGTTTTAGGGTTTAGGGTGGTGCAGTGGTGTTTGGGTAGTGTAGGGGGTTGTGCTGGGGTAGCGTTTTAGGGTTTAGGGTAGTGCAGTGGTGTTTGTGTAGTGTAGGGGGTCATGCTGGGGGTAGTGTTTTAGGGTTTAGGGTAGTGCAATGGTGTTTGTGTAGTGTAGTGGGTAGTGTTTTAGGGTTTAGGGTAGTGCAGTGGTGTTTGTGTACTGTAGGGGGTCGTGCTGGGTTCTAGTGTTTTAGGGTTTAGGGTAGTGCAGTGGTATTTATGTAGTGTAGGGGGTAGATTTAGGGTTTAGGGTAGGGCAGTGGTGTTTGGGTAGTGTAGGGGGTCGTGCTGGGGGTAGTGTTTTTGAGTTTAGGGTAGTGCAGTTGTGTTTGGGTAGTGAAGGGGGTCGTGCTGGGGGTAGTGTTTTAGGGTTTAGGGTAGTGCAGTGGTGTTTGGGTAGTGTAGGGGTCATCCAACATGAATTTGTCCTTGTGTGATGTAACCAATGCTCATGTAAAGCACTCCAATACCTGACCAGTCTGCACTATATAAAACTGCAAAAAAACAAAAAATAAAAAGTTTTGCACACTTCTGTCATTGGGCTATACGTGGGCTACCTCTGGGTGATATTTGAGCTACATTTGGGCTCTTTTTTCTCTGGTGGCCATCTTGGGAGACTTATTTGTTATGAAGTTTCCTAATTTCCTCATTTACTACAGTCTCCTCAGTAGGAAATGCTTTCAGTTTTTTACTTTGATTCCATCAAGAAGGCATTCAGATGTGTCACACATTTGCCATAAATTCAGAATGTTAGCACTCTAGTTGTTCATTAGATCACTGTAGTAAAGCTACTGCTCACCAAGGAGTTAACTGGAAGTCTACTGCTGGTATTGAAAGTGATTGTTTCAGTCTGCATGTCAGAATTTTCTAATGAAATAGAAGAGGATTTGAGATCTCACTTAAAACATGCACTAAATTTTCTTTTTGCAGCACTAACCATAATTTCTATGGCAAAATGAACCCCCTCATTTTGTTCCTTTTTAAATTAAATGTTTTAAGTGTTACCAGTTTATTCCAATCAAGATGGCTTCAGGTGTGCCATACTTTTGTCATAAGTAAGGCTGTTAGCACTCTAGTTGTTCTTTAGAACACTCTGGGAAGCTGCAGTAGAACACAAAGGCATCAACTGACAGGCTGCTCCTGTTGAAATATAACAGGAAGATATTTGAGATCTCACTTAAAACATGTCCTAATTTTTCTTTCTACAGCACTAACCATAATTTCTATGGCAAAATGAACCCCCTCATTTTGTTCCTTTTTAAATTAAATGTTTTAAGTGTTACCAGTTTATTCCAATCAAGATGGCTTCAGGTGTGCCATACTTTTGTCATAAGTAAGACTGTTAGCGCTCTAGTTGTTCTTTAGAACACTCTGGGAAGCTGCAGTAGAACACAAAGGCATCAACTGACAGGCTGCTCCTGTTGAAATATAACAGGAAGATATTTGAGATCACACTTGAAACATGTCCTAATTTTTCTTTCTACAGCACTAACCATAATTTATATGACAAAATGAACCCCATCATTTTGTTCCTTTTTAAATTAAATGTTTTAAGTGTTACCAGTTTATTCCAATCAAGATGGCTTCAGGTGTGCCATACTTTTGTCATAAGTAAGGCTGTTAGCACTCTAGTTGTTCTTTAGAACACTCTGGGAAGCTGCAGTAGAACGTAAAGGAATCAACTGACAGTCTCTGCCCTTGTTGGATGTACATGTTTTACTGAGAATGTCAGACTTCATTCTCACATGACTGAGAAAGATAATGTGAATTTACAGAAAATATGCTCTCATTTTAGCTTCTGGAGCACCTTCCAAAACTGTATGGGACAAGCATGTGAAAATAGTTTTCTCTCAAACATGATTCATGATATCCCAGCAGAAGGTTTTTCACAGGGTAAAATCACCTTAGAACACACCACAATTCCTGAAATTAGTATGGTACCATCAACAAATGAATTCTAATGTAACTAAAGTCTGTTATCACCCTTTATAGTTCTCCTTTTGGTAACCCTCAAAATCTTCGATTCACTACAATGCATTTCAATGGGGTACTATCATTTATATTGGTCCCAAGATGGCTGCCAGCAATTCCAGGATGAAGTGCTGACAGCCAATCAGATCTCACGATGACATGTGTGGTTAGGCTCCACCCAGATATATATGTGTTTTTACTTTTGATTTTCTCAGCAACTACTGAACGGATTTACACCATTTAACAAAAGGGTTCTTTCTGAACCAAGAACTACCTCTTTGCCAAATTTGGTGTAATTCCGTTCAGCAGTTCGGGCTGTAGCCTTGCATAAAGTTTCCTATGGGAAATTGATTTTTTGACTCTTATTCTTTTAATTTCTCCGCAACTACTGAACGGATTTACACCATTTAACAAAAAGGGTTCTTTCTGAACCAAGAACTACCTCTTTGCCAAATTTTGTGTAATTCCGTTCAGCAGTTCGGGCTGTAGCCGTGGCTAAAGTTTCCTATGGGAAAATGAATGGGGAAAACACGTTTTGGGACCCCCCTTTTTTCTCGGCCCCCGCTTGACGTATCACCCCGAGACTTTCAGGGTAGGAGCGGACAGGAGCGCCCCACGAAGTTTGAAAATTTCGCGAAGATACGTCAACCGGCAAGAGAGTTATTTCAAATAGAATGTCGCGGATTTCCTATGGATAATAGGTTGTAACTATAACTATCTACTGGCGACCGCCAGTAGATAATATATGTGTATATATATATACACAAACACACACACACACACAGACATACACACATACAGACACAAACACACACGCAAACGCAGTTTCCCACTCAGGTTTGCTAAATCAGCCAGGCAGAGTCTGATCCAGAGGCTCAATGGGGGCTGCTTAAACTGTCCTTATATCACAGTGAGCATTGGAACCCACCGGAGGGAAAAAATCATGCATAATTAATGACTTCAGCTACCAGCGTGCAATGCGAATGAATTTAAATGAAGGGGCACACCGGAAGCCCATTTGTAATCTGATGAGCACGCAGCATCCTGGGGTCACGCACAGAATTCCCAATTGCTCACTTTTAAAAATCGGCAGGATGCGCTCAGGGTGCGCGAATCCTGCCGAAAAAAAAAAAATCGAAGCGCGGTCTCCCGCGCTTCGATGTTAATTGGCCCCCGGGTGGCCCAAGTCCCGGGGGCATGGTGGGGGGATAATTTAATGTGTGGGGGGCCTCAAAGGGCCCCCCAAGCCCCGGGGACCGCCACCCCCCGGGGCTTTTTTAAAAAAAATTATTAAACCTGTGTGGGGGGGGCTCCAGCCCCCCACACGCCCGGGGACCACCACCTCCCCGGGGCACTAAACATTTTAATATGGGGGTCCGTTACGAAGCCCCGGGGACCACCACCTCCCCGGGGCTGTGTACTGAATGGGAGGGGGCCGCGCGGCCCCCCTCCTGGAGCCCTTGATGGCCCTGGGGACCACCACCCCCCAGGGCCGGCTCCTGCAGTGTCCCGGGGTGCCTACCCCGGGACACTGCTGTTTGCAATGACAGGACGGGAGCCTCGCGGCTCCCGTCCTGTCATTGCAAACTTGCTTTGGATATTGGAAGAGAGAGCAGGAAACCTGCTCTCTCTTCCAATATCCAAAGCCGATTGCTTTACACATGGGGAGCAGCATGTTAGCTGCTCCCCATGTGTAAAAGCAATGCCGGCACCCTAGGGACGCGGGAGCCGGCGGGACTGTGGGGGGATTGGGGACCCCCCCACAGTCCCCAACGAGAGGCCAGGCCCCGGGGGATGGGGTCCCCGGGGCAAGTAGTGGCCCGGGAGGGGGGCCACGCGGCCCCCCTCCCCAAAAAAATAAATAAATTAAAAAAAAAAAAAACGGAATGGCCGGCCCCGGGGGATGGGGTCCCCGGGGCCTTAAATGGCCAGAGGAGGGGGGCCACGCAGCCCCCCTCCAAAGAATATAAATAAAAACGAGGCCATGCCCCGGGGGATGGGGTCCCCGGGGCCAATACAGGCCCAGGGAAGGGGGGCCACGCGGCCCCCTTCCCGTTTTTTTTTTTTTAAAATTACAAATTAAAAAAAAGGGGTAAGGCCCTGGGGGATGGGGTCCCCAGGGCATAAAAACAGGAAAAAGGAAGGGGGGCCACACAGCCCCCCTTCAGGGGACAATTTTTTTTTTTTTTTTTTAAACGATCGGCCCGCAGGCCCCGCCCCCTTCCTTCACCACTCTGCAAACGCGCCCCCTGGCGCGTTTGCAGAGGGGGAACGAATTCCCCTTGAATACTGGGGGTCCCTGGGGGCCAACTAGCCCACCAGGAACCTCCAGTATGCGCCAGGGGGCTGCATTGCAGAGAGGTGTAGAGAGGCCACACCCCTTTTTACACCTCTCTGCAACGCAGCTCTGTGGCGCTTTTTGGAGGTATATGGTGGGCTAGATGGACTCCGGGGACCCTCAGGATTCAAGGGGACTTAATCCCCCAACTTAAAACGCGCCACGGGGCGCGTTTGCACAGTGGTGAAGGGAGGGGGCGGGGCTTCAGGTGACATGTGTGCAAACAGGCCCCGTGGCGCGTTTTAAGATGGGGAATTAAATCCCCTTCAATCCTGAGGGTCCCTGGGGGCCAACTAGCCCAACAGGTACATCCAGAAAGCGCCACAGAGCTGCGTTGCAGAGAGGTGTAAAAGGGGTGTGGCCTCTCTACACGTCTCTGCAACGCAGCCCCTGGCGCATATTGGAGGTTCCTGGTGGTCTAGTTGGCCCCTAGGGACCCTCAGGATTCAAGGGAACTTAATCCCCCAACTTAAAACGCGCCACGGGGCGCGTTTGCAAAGATGTCACCTCAGGCCCCGCCCCCTCCCTTCACCATTGTGCAAATATTCCTCTAAAATCAGCCGAAATAGGAATTCCGATTTACTCACCTGTTATAAGGAGAGACCTCAGTGCTGTATCTTTCAGCCCAGTACTGGTCCTGAAAAGTAATTTTAACCGTACTTACCGGTAACTTGAATTTCCTTCATAGGCTAACATTGACTGGTTTCACTTGGAAATTCTTCTAAGTGTGGAGTTTTGGAACTTTAAAATATTCCTCTAAAATCAGCCGAAATACGAATTCCGATTTACTCACCTGTTATCAGGAGAGACCTCAGTGCTGCATCTTTCAGCCCAGTACTAATCCTCAAAAGTAATTTTAACCGTACTTACCGGTAATTTGAATTTCCTTCATAGGCTAACATTGACTGGTTTCACTTGGAAATTCTTCTAAGTGTGGAGTTTTGGAACTTTAAAATATTCCTCTAAAATCAGCCGAAATACGAATTCCGATTTACTCACCTGTTATCAGGAGAGACCTCAGTGCTGCATCTTTCAGCCCAGTACTGATCCTGAAAAGTAATTTTAACCATACTTACCGGTAACTTGAATTTCCTTCATAGGCTAACATTGACTGGTTTCACTTGGAAATTCTTCTAAGTGTGGAGTTTTGGAACTTTAAAATATTCCTCTAAAATCAGCCGAAATACGAATTCCGATTTACTCACCTGTTATCAGGAGAGACCTCAGTGCTGCATGTTTCAGCCCAGTACTGATCCTCAAAAGTAATTTTAACCGTACTTACCGGTAACTTGAATTTCCTTCATAGGCTAACATTGACTGGTTTTCAGCAAAAAAGTTTCAAAGTGTTGATTTTCACAAACTACAAATATTCCTTAAAAATCGCCTGTATGACTTAAACGCATTCTTTCAACTGTTTACAGGAGATGCACCAGTGCTGGATCCAGGATCCAACACTGAGTAAGAAAAAGTAACGATAACAGTTTTTACCTGCTAAGTGAATTTCCTTCCATAGGATAACATTGGTGATTCTATGAGAAAAAGTTTCAAAGTGTCAACTTTTAAAATACAATAATATTCCTTAAAAATCACGACTGTAACCAAAACGCTTTTACTCAACTGTTTACAGGAGATGTACCAGGACTGAATCTAGGATCCAGTCCTGTGGTTACAAAAGTAATCCATAAAGTAACTAATTGCATTTAACTAGAAATTCACATTGAGCTGAATGTTGCATTGTGTTTGAAAATGTGTTGCCCATTGCAACAACTGTAACTACTGTACTTAAAAGTCTATTGCCTATCTGCAAAGTATTTAAACTAAAGTAATTCATTCTGAGAAAGTATTTTTTGTAATGTAATGTATAATGTAATTACAATGTAATTTGACAAATAAAATATGTAAAAAAAAATTGTTTCTAAAAATGTAGTAAATCAGTATGAAAAAAATTAATATAACAATTAATACATTTAAAAATTGTCATTTACAAAACCTTTGAAATTCACTGAAAAAACCGTAGGTTTCAGGCATGTTATAGTTAGAAATTAGCATTTAAAAAACCTTTGAAATTCACTGAAAAAACCATAGGTTTCAGACACGTTATAGTTACAAATTAGCATTTAAAAAACCTTTGAAATTCACTGAAAAAACCATAGGTTTCAGACACGTTATAGTTACAAATTAGCATTTAAAAAACCTTTGAAATTCACTGAAAAAACCATAGGTTTTAGGGACAGTTATAGTTACTTGGACATTGCACTCGTACAAAACCCGTGAAATTCCCCCGTTATAGTTAGTTCAGCTAACTATAACTCGCGCCCGCAATGCACTGCTGATGACATCACATATTACATCACTCATGACATGGTCAGTGACATCACTGATGACATCACTGATGACATCTCAAATGACATCACTGATGACATCATCCACGTGATAATCTGATGCACCTCCTCACACCCTAATATAACCTTTGATACACCCACTCTAAATTACAGACTGCCATTCGCAAAACCATAGACACTCCAACACCAATAACTACATACCCACTCACTGATTCTTAGGTCTACACACACACATCCACTCACTCACCCGTACAGTCACTCATACTTACGGTCACTCAGTACAGGACTATCATATGCACTCTTACTCCTATATAGACACTCAAACAACGCCACTCATCCATAGAGATACTCACACACCTAGTCAGTCATGCAAATAATTAAACACACTGCCATTTACTCACCTATACAGTTATACACACACACCAGCTCACTTACTCATACAAATAGTAGCACATTGTTACGCTCTTATACAATCACTGATACAAGCACACAATCATCCATACAGCCACTATCACAATCACTAACTCTTGCTTATAGCTATTTATATACTCCAACACACATATATACTGCCTTTCACATATGTAGTTACTCACACATGTACCACTGGGACATACATTCACTCACTAACACACTCTTACACACACTTACCCACCCATACAGTCTATCACAGATGCACTCTTGAAACCATCCACCCAGTGAATCACCCACTCACACATCTATGCACAGAGTTGCACACACCCCTCCCACACAAACACTCAGGCACCCATACAGATACTCAGACAAGCATTCAATAACTCATATAGAAAATCATTTAGCTATTCACAAACACATGCAGCCACTTACACAGCAACAGACAGACGGATACAGACATACACCCAGTTTAGTCACTAACCCATGCATTCAGTAAGATACGTTAAATCACTCACTTATAGAGTCAGTCACGCACCTACTAAATCATCCATACAGACACTTACACACCCACTCATTCTTCAATACGTCTTTTCCTATATATTTTAAAAATATTTAAACTTTACAGAAACACACAGTCACTGGATGATGTCATCAGTGATGTCATTTGAGATGTCATCAGTGATGTCATCAGTGATGTCACTGACCATGTCATGAGTGATGTAATATGTGACGTCATCAGCAGTGCATTGCGGGGCGCGAGTTATAGTTAGCTGAACTAACTATAACGGGGGAATTTCACGGGTTTTGTACGAGTGCAATGTCCAAGTAACTATAACTGTCCCTAAAACCTATGGTTTTTTCAGTGAATATATATATATATATATATATCTAGTAGTATAGCTATTCTAGCACTGTCACTTTAAAAGGGGAGAACCTGCCCTCTAGCGTTGTCAAGTGATCAAGGCCGGCAACGGCCGAAACGCGTTATGGCGGCTTGGTGGAGCACGAAATAAACACTCAAACGCACTAAATTGGCTTCACTCTCGTTATTGTCACGAAGAACTTGAAAACGAGCGTTCGAAATATTTTGCCGAACTGACCTTCTTCGGCGTTGTGGACCCCCTCCCTGCAAGTTGGCTCCGTGGTTGGCAGGTCATCCTTCAGGTGGATCCAGGTCATCGGCATCGCAGCCCGGAGGCGGGTGCTGGCGTCATTGGGAAACCAGGAAGTAATTTTTATTGTTCCGGTAACGGAATCCACGGAAGCCCCCTGTTGGTTGTATGAACAATATCCTTGGAAGGTGTGACAACGTAGAGCAGAGCTCGATTGCTGGCGGGAGCTCGGACGAGCGGAACCGCACAAGAGGCTGCATTGACGTTTGAACTCATCGCTACAAACAAGGTACACTGCAAATATAGGTAAACAGGTGGGGAGGTGTGCGCCTGCTGCAATTCCCATTGACATTTACTCTATTTACTCTATTGGGCATAGACAGCAAGCATAGTAACAATATTAGGTGCTTCTACCATGTCCGCTGCAGTGCTCAGGGATCGCGAGTCGGCGGCGGAGGAGATGTTTTTAGACTCTCCTCAGCAGGAACAGCAGCAAGATGACGGGAATACCACAGAGGCGTCTGGGGGAGCCAAGAGTTTAAAAGAAAATATTCGTATCTTAGAAAAATATATGCACCAGGAACAAGCCAAGTGGTGGGAAGCGAAATCCCTCCAAAAGTACTTGGATGTGGGAAGGATCCCTAGGGAGTTCCGGATTATGTTAGCCCCGAGCTATGAAACACCAAACCCGAGGATGATGGCTGAATGGGCCGAATGTAACCTTGAATCCTCCCGCAAACTCGTCGAGATATTGGTCAAATATGCGGAGATGGACAGGGTTGACTTACAGTTCAGAATTGATACTATGAACGAAGAGATCAAGGCGCAGGGCGAACCCTAGCAAAGGCAAAAGCTATATGATGAAATGATTATAAGATTAAAAAAAGAAGAAAAAATAAAACAGAGAAAAATTTACACATTTAAACGGGATAAGGACGACTACACAAATGGCCAGATTTTCACTTTTGCCCGTAAATACGATTCATTCAGGAGTGCCACCACAAATAAAAAACAACCCTTAGCGGGGGGAAATAAGGATCAAGGTGAAACAACTTCAGCATCTGATCTCAGCTCCGCAATGGAAAGCGAGTCGGAGAATGAAACAACAACAAGCAGGCTGGATCCAAGGGCAATAAAGCCGTCACTGGGGGAAGAGCTGGATTACCTCAGAAGAAGCAGAAGGGAAACCCTAAGACCCAGAAACAATAAACCGGCAAAAAACGAAGGACAGAGAGCAGGCGTAAACGAAGGCAGGCAGCCAGAAAACGCGGGCAGCAGTGGGAATTCGAAACCGGCGAGGGGACGAGGACAATGGAGACGCAAATAATGCCATCCTTTCCCCCAATAACCACAACTTCGGACAATACCATTGTAAATCTGGCAAATGTTAACTTAGACGCAGCAGAACAACAGCTACTCTCCCTGGGATTGTCATACTGCCCAGAAACGAATTTTGACTATACCAACACACGGGCAGATATATACAAATTTATAAGGAAATTAAAGCTCAAAAAATTTCATCGGCTGCAGAACAATTTAAATGAGCATGCACAGGGCAACTCTACCACTATTCCATCAGGAAACTCCACCACAACGAACTTAACAGTGGCAGATTTGGAGTTATTTAAAGCTCTCCATACTGTGGAACAGGATCAAGGAGCAGTGGGGGGAGCAGAACCCAATCAGCAGCTAGACAGGATTTCCCAAAGCCCATTATCACCAGCATATGACACTTGTGTAAAACCTGAAACATCGTTTAAAACACAATCAAAATTCGTTCCCATCATGCAGAGAGATTCCCTTGATCTATTCAATGAACATGTGGTGGCGCAAGTCAAGAAATTGTATACGGACACCAATAAAGTGAAAAGGAAAAATACCAACCAGGAAAGAAAATACTATAAACTGATAGAAAAACTCAAAAAAGAAAAAGCAATAGTAGTCAGGAATGCCGATAAGGGGGGCAATATAGTGTTATGGCCCCTCAAGGACTATATGGAAGAAGCAGCCTCCCAGTTAAACAATCCTGAATGCTACAAGAAAAGTTCTATGCAACGATTCAAAAGCACACAGGACCAATTCTTTACAAAATTATTGGCATGGAAAACTTTGGGGCTTTTAAATTTGGAGGAATATAAGTTTTTGAAAAAGGAATTTCCAACAATCCCAATTATATACTTTGTTCCTAAAATCCATAAATGCCTCAATAAACCGCCAGGTAGGCCCATCATATCTGCGTGTGATGGGCCGCTAGAAAATATGTCGATTTATATTGATTCTTTTTTGCAGGAGCATGTAAGAAATTTAAAATCATATGTACAAGACACAAGTGATTTTTTAAGAAAAATAGATAACATTCATTGGCAAACGGGTTATCAATTAATAGCATTAGATGTATCTGCGCTATACACATGCATAAAGAACCAAGATGGAATCAAGGCGGTTGAGTACTTCCTAGCAAATAGACCAATGAAATATGCCCAGCATAACAAAATGTTGATAGATATGCTATTATTCTGCTTAGAAAATAATTTGTTTTTATACAAAAATCAAATGTACCAGCAGATTCAGGGTGTAGCCATGGGGGCCAGCTTCTCCCCCAGTTATGCATGTCTTTTCATGGGTTGGTGGGAGGAGTTGGTCCTCATGAAACAATACAAGTGCACTTACAATGAAAAGGTGATTTCATGGTTGAGATTCATTGATGATTTATTTATTGTATGGGATGGTTCCGAGCATAGTGCGAATGATTTTATTACTAAAATCAACAACAACAATGTGAATATAAATTTTACTTCATCTATCAGTAGTGAAAGTATTACCTTTTTGGATGTACAGGTTTACATAGCAAATAACAAGTTGTCAACATCTCTTTTTCGTAAACCTACTGCTGGCAACACAGTATTGCATGCATCCAGCTCTCATCCGCCTCACCTGATACAAAGCATCCCCTACGGGGAGATGCTTAGAATAAGACGTATCTGTAGTGAAGAAAGTGACACGAGGGATAAGCAATTGGAATGTAAAACCAGATTTTTGGAGAGGGGGTATAGCCCCAGAACAATAGATGCAGCAATTCTCAAATCTAACAGACAAGCTAGGCAAGACTTACTCCAGTATAGATCTATGTCTCAGGGTGCCATAAACAAAAAAACTAAGGAGTCTACCAGATTAATCCTAACATATTCCAGACAAGAAGGACAGATCAGGTCGATCATAAGACGCAATTGGCCCATTATATTGGGGGATCCAATTATTGGTAGTCTCCTTCCTAAGAAGCCAAATATAACATACAGAAAAACGGCGTCAATGGGCAATGCACTGGTCACGAATAGCCCAGAAGATCAGGAAGCAAATACATGGTTGACAGCTAGAAAGGGATTTTATAAATGCTCTAGCTGTAAAGCCTGCCAGTATGGCATAAACAAGATCTCGTATCGAACAGCTTTCAGTGACCGCATACATATGATTGGCCAACATCTTTCCTGTAAAACAGAGTATGCAGTGTATGCCTTAATATGTAGCTGCAATCTATATTATATAGGCAGCACCAAATTGGCCGTACACAAAAGGATTTTACAACACACTAGAGCCATCGTAAACAATGATCCCAGTTACCCTGTTGCCAGGCATTTTAAGGAATCACATAATAGTAGTCTTAAACATTTTAACTACTTTGTCCTAGATGCAATACCCCCGCAAAAAAGAGGGGGCAACAGGGAGGCTAAGTTGAGGCGCCTAGAAACTAGATATATACTTGAACTTGATACGAAGCAGCCAGGGGGTTTGAACACAAGCGAAGATATGTACACATATTTATAGGCTTTCCCGTTTTAGTAAATTTAAATTTATCTTAAATAATGACTTAAATTTTAATCATACATATATATATTTTTATTATCACCTTTTTTATACCAATGTATTTTAGCACAGTTTTTTATCCATATTTATTCAGTTGGAATGATTTTATAATATATGTATACTATATATTTATATATATACATTTATTTTTATATCCTCATTTGTGGGAACTAACTGTGTAGATTGGATGAACACACATTTCTGTTTTGATACTATTGGTATTCCTTTTGCACTTTAAAAATTGAAATTTGGATTTATCCTAGCATACTGTTAAATTCCATAAGTACAACAGTTGAAATTTACAGTATTTACATGTTCAACTGCAATATACAATCATTAATTAATGTGATGGTAATTTTAATGTACTATAGAGAAATTAATATGTATAGTTACTAGGGATTCATCCTTTGCAATATGGTTACACTATGTAACCATAATATTAGTATCTTGCTGCTATTCCAGATTGAATTTACATTGCACATTATTAAGCACTATGCACTTTATGGACTTGCACTTTAGTGGGGACTTAGGCACTGGATATAATTTTATGCACTGATTAGCTATATGCGTTTGGACAACTGTCATTATTTTTAGCCTCAATAACTGATTGTTTTAAAATTATTGTATTGACAATCTTAGGAATGTGTACCATGAAATTTTGGGCAAATGTATTTATACAAGACATTTTTCATGTAGGCGAATTTTAACACAAATACGATAGTATGTCTTCTATATCTAGTAGTATAGCTATTCTAGCACTGTCACTTTAAAAGGGGAGAACCTGCCCTCTAGCGTTGTCATGTGATCAAGGCCGGCAACGGCCGAAACGCGTTATGGCGGCTTGGTGGAGCACGAAATAAACACTCAAACGCACTGAATTGGGTCCACTCTCGTTATTGTCACGAAGAACTTGAAAACGAGCGTTCGAAATATATACATATATATATATATATATATATATATATATATATATATATACATATATATATATATGTATTCTCACAAAAAGGTTGCCCTCGAGATAAGACGCACTCACAGGTAGGTTAACCTCTTTATTGAAGACTGCAGCGAAAAACAGCAACTGTCCTCGAACCATTTCAAAGGGGCCTAACGCGTTTCGAACTCTGCAGTTCTTGATCACAGGCCAGCACAGAACAAACAGCAAACAAAATGCAGCCACCTGTTTAATAGTAGTCCCGCCCTCAGTGGGCCTCATGTGAGTTGCAAAGCATTCTGGTCATGGTGGTACTGCAATATATATGCCCCATGTGGGTTCTGCCGTAGTTCTAAAATTATTCACCAGTTCAATACCCTCCAGTGGGTTGATTCAAGGGTACATTCCTGGATCTGCTGCCAATGAAAAGTCACTCAATAAGAGCCTTCCATTCCAACAGCGGCTCGCTATCTCGAGTCACTCCAGATCCGCTTTTGCTTGCGGCGGTGCGTCTTTACGGCTGGACAGGCCGTCACACATTTTCACAAAAAGGTTGCCCTCGAGATAAGACGCACTCACAGGTAGGTATACCTCTTTATTGAAGACTGCAGCGAAAAACAGCAACTGTCCTCGAACCATTTCAAAGGGGCCTAACGCGTTTCAAACTCTGCAGTTCTTGATCACAGGCCAGCACAGAACAAACAGCAAACAAAATGCAGCCACCTGTTTAAATAGTAGTCCCGCTCTCAGTGGGCCTCATGTGAGTTGCAAAGCATTCTGGTCATGGTGGTACTGCAATATATATGCCCCATGTGGGTTCTGCCGTAGTTCTAAATTTATTCACCAGTTCAATACCCTCCAGTGGGTTGATTCAAGGGCACATTCCTGGATTTGCTGCCAATGAAAAGTCACTCAATAAGAGCCTCCCATTCCAACAGCGGCTCGCTATCTCGAGTCACTCCAGATCCACTTTTGCTTGCGGCGGTGCGTCTTTACGGCTGGACCGGCCGTCACACATTTTCACAAAAAGGTTGCCCTCGAGATAAGACGCAAAGAGGTGTGGCGCCACGGCCAGGGCGACTGACGCTGGAATCTGGGGCTCACGGTTTGATCCCCGGCACAGGCGGCAGGTCAGCCCAGCACCATGTGACTCTGGGCAATAGCTTGCTTAATCTTCCCGACGGCCCCCAGCGCCGGGATGCCTTCGGGTAGCTGTTCGCGCTTTACAAATACTGGATTTATTTATTTATTTATTTATACCTCTTTATTGAAGACTGCAGCGAAAAACAGCAACTGTCCTCGAACCATTTCAAAGGGGCCTAACGCGTTTCGAACTCTGCAGTTCTTGATCACAGGCCAGCACAGAACAAACAGGAAACAAAATGCAGCCACCTGTTTAAATAGTAGTCCCGCCCTCAGTGGGCCTCATGTGAGTTGCAAAGTATTCTGGTCATGGTGGTACTGCAATAGATATGCCCCATGTGGGTTCTGCCGTAGTTCTAAAATTATTCAACAGTTCAATACCCTTCAGTGGGTTGATTCAAGGGCACATTCCTGGATTTGCTGCCAATGAAAAGTCACTCAAGAAGAGCCTCCCATTCCAACAGCGGCTCGCTATCTCGAGTCACTCCAGATCCACTTTTGCTTGCGGCGGTGCGTCTTTACGGCTGGACCGGCCGTCACACATTTTCACAAAAAGGTTGCCCTCGAGATAAGACGCACTCTCAGGTAGGTATACCTCTTTATTGAAGATTGCAGTGAAAAATAGCAACTGTCCTCGAACCATTTCGAAGGGGCCTAACGCGTTTCGAACTCTGCAGTTCTTGATCACAGGCCAGCACAGAACAAACAGCAAACAAAATGCAGCCACCTGTTTAAATAGTAGTCCTGCCCTCAGTGGGCCTCATGTGAATTGCAAAGCATTCTGGTCATGGTGGTACTGCAATATATATGCCCCATGTGGGTTCTGCCGTAGTTCTAAAATTATTCACCAGTTCAATACCCTCCAGTGGATTGATTCAAGGGTACATTCCTGGATTTGCTGCCAATGAAAAGTCACTCAATAAGAGCCTCCCATTCCAACAGCGGCTCGCTATCTCGAGTCACTCCAGATCCGCTTTTGCTTGCGGCGGTGCGTCTTTACGGCTGGACAGGCCGTCACACATTTTCACAAAAAGGTTGCCCTCGAGATAAGACGCACTAACAGGTATGTATACCTCTTTATTGAAGACTGCAGCGAAAAACAGCAACTGTCCTCGAACCATTTCAAAGGGCCTGCATTTTGTTTGCTGTTTGTTCTGTGCTGGCCTGTGATCAAGAACTGCAGAGTTCGAAACGCGTTAGGCCCCTTTGAAATGGTTCGAGGACAGTTGCTGTTTTTCGCTGCAGTCTTCAATAAAGAGGTATACCTACCTGTGAGTGCGTCTTATCTCGAGGGCAACCTTTTTGCGAAAAAAATAATTATATATATATATATATATATATATATATATATATATATATATATATATATATATATATATTCACTGAAAAAAACCATAGGTTTCAGACATGTTATAGTTAGGAATTAGCATTTAAAAAACCTTTGAAATTCACTGAAAAAACCATAGGTTTCAGACACGTTATAGTTAGAAATTAGCATTTAAAAAACCTTTGAAATTCACTTAAAAAACCATAGGTTTTAGGGACAGTTATAGTTAGTTGGACATTTCACTCGTACAAAACCATAGAAATTCCCCGTTATAGTTAGTTCAGCTAACTATAACTCGCGCCCCGCAATGCACTGCTGATGACGTCACATATTACATCACTCATGACATGGTCAGTGACATCACTGATGACATCTCAAATGACATCACTGATGACATCATCCAGTGACTGTGTGTTTCTTTAAAGTTTAAATATGTTTAATATATATAGGGAAAGGCGTATTGAAGAATGAGTGGGTGTATAAGTGTCTGTATGGATGATTTAGTAGGTGCGTGACTAACTCTATAAGTGAGTGATTAAACGTATCTTACTGAATGCATGGGTTAGTGACTAAACTGGGTGAATGTCTGTATCCGTCTGTCTATTGCTGTGTAAGTGGCTGCATGGGTTTGTGAATAGCTACATGAGTGTCTATATGAGTTATTGATTAGTTGTCTGAGTATCTGTATGGGTGCCTGAGTGTTTGTGTGGGTGGGGTGTGTGCGACTCTGTGCATAGATGTGTGAGTGGGTGATTCACTGGGTGGATGGTTTCAAGAGTGCATCTGTGATAGACTGTATGGGTGGGTAAGTGTGTGTAAGAGTGTGTTTGTGAGTGAATGTATGTCCCAGTGGTACATGTGTGAGTAACTACATATGTGAAAGGCAGTATATATGTGTGTTGGAGTATATAAATAGCTATAAGCAAGAGTGTGTGATTGTGAGAGTGACTGTATGGATGAGTGTGTGCTTGTATCAGTGATTGTATAAGAGCGTAAGAATGTGCTAGTATTTGTATGAGTAAGTGAGCTGGTGTGTGTATAACTGTATAGGTGAGTAAATGGCAGTGTGTTTAATTATTTGCATGACTGACTAGGTGTGTGAGTACCTCTATGGATGAGTGGCGGTGTTTGAGTGTCTATATAGGAGTATGAGTGCATATGATAGTCCTGTACTGAGTGACCGTAAGTATGAGTGACTTTACGGGTGAGTGAGTGGATGTGTGTGTAGACCTAAGAATCAGTGAGTGGGTATGTAGTTATTGGTGTTGGAGTGTCTATGGTTTTGCGAATGGCAGTCTGTAATTTAGAGTGGGTGTATCAAAGGTTATATCAGGGTGTGAGGAGGTGCATCAGATTATCACGTGGATGATGTCATCAGTGATGTCATCAGTGATGTCATTTGAGATGTTGTGAGAAGTTGGCCTGGCATATGCTGTCCACTAATTATAGTGGGCACCTTGCACCAGTCCAAACAACCCCTTATTGGAGATAGGTTAAAGACAACCTTATTGAAAGCTATCCTAGTGGTAGCTTTGGAGAGCAGCCTTCAGGCTAAGTCTTGAAGGAATGTAAAGCAGCTTGTTTTACCAGTCTATAATCTCTTGAGTGATCAAATGAAAGAGCACCACACCAGGTATATATTCAAAATATATGTATTTATTGCTAAACACACCCCTCTAGTCTCTTTATGAGGCTAGAGTTCGAAGTACATAAGTTAGAAGTTATTTAAACACAGAAATAGCACAAATACACGTTTGGGCCCTAGGGGCGTACCAAACCATATACCAATAAAGTGGTATAAGAACCACGACTGAACTAGACACTAGGCCTAGAGCCTCTAGAAGTGCTTGGACCACAAGGAACCACCCAAGGTAGTGACACAGGGGACCCACGGGGGACGCGTGCAGTGTAAATACACAACCGCGATACGCCGTTGACTTCTATGGAGAAAGTCGCGATCAGGAAATTAAAGAAAAGGGACACTTAAAGGAGGACTTGGAGCAAACCCTTTGAGAACTAGTACTTTGAAGAGTCTCTACCCACGGGAGCACCGGAGTACTCGTGTTACCTCACCCAGGGAAGCCGGGTGCATAGGTGCCTTTCGGGGTCGGGTTTCGTCGTCGATTTGAATGGCGATCTGCTGCAAAGTGCTGCTGGCGATCAAGTGGAAAGTGTCCGGGTGGATCCAAGAGTGGATCGGAGATCTGAAGAACCTGAAAGCAGAGGGGACAGAGTCTGGGTCACTAGCCAGTGACCAGGAATGCGATGGACAGATGCCCACCGATGTCGAGTGCTTCAGGTGCGTTGATGGTCATCTTGACTCTTCAGCCACGAGGTCCAGGAGGCGTTGTCGGTGACCAGGAGCAGGATTCGGGCTGGTACACGATGGTTGTCGAGTGCTGAGGTGTCAACTACCGGATCGGACCCAACAAGCCTTGGCAACGGCAAGTCTCAATGCAGAGGAAGATCGTCGATGGTGCAGACCAGCAAGGTCTGGGGAACTCACCCAGCAAGGGTAAGTGAGGGCAGGCCTGGAGCAACCAGGATGCCAAGTAAGAAAAAGATTGGCTTTCGTTAAGGGCTACTAGCCAACGGGCTAGCGACCATGAAGGAGCCTCGAGATGTCGCACGTGGATCTGGCTCACAGGACACTCGTGGAGTGGAGGCCAGTGATCTTCGGTGCAGTTGGTGCTGGAGGCTAGGGCTACTCGGAGCCCAAAGCATGACTTCGTGGGAGACCCAGAAGAGGATGCACTTGCAAATGTGCTCGGTGTCCAGGGGTCACGGTTTCAAGTCACCCACGATAGCTACGGGCCTCAGCTTTGCTGGGGACTCAGGGTAGCCTCGGCGAAGTCTGAGAATCCACCTCTGGTGATGCGATGACTTCGGCGTCCGACGGGAGCTTCAGAAATGCGAACCGGACAGATGCTTCTTTGGTGCCTGCCAAGCAGGGGAGTCACTCCTTGACCCCAAGGGAGATTCTTCTGTCCTCTAGTCTTGAGTAGAGCGTCGAAGGTCCAGGATTCAGTGTCAGAGTTTCGTCCAGGGATAATCTAAAGTCCTAAGGACTGGGTTCCTATACTTATACTAAGTTTAGGGGTTGGACTACTCTGTGGCCCCACCTATGGGTGGGTCAGGGCAGAGGGGTGGCTACACCCCTTTCCCTTTGTCCAGTTCGCGCCAAAGCAGGGGCTGCAAGCCCCTGATCCGGTTTGAACTGGGGTATGCACAGGGACACCAAGTGTGCCCCCAGTGCAGGACTTCAAAGCACCCTAAAGTGCTCCCGCCCAGCCCCAATACACATTATCCTGTCTGGGGAGGTGGTCACACCTCCCTGGGACAGGAAACCTATTGTCCAGGCCTCCCCTGCCGGAGTTTCGTCCAGCAGCAGGAGGCCAGACTTGTGTCTGTGGCAGTAGCATCCTTTTTGTGATGCCAGGCTTTAGAAAGAAGTTACCGGCCAGGCCAGGGTTAACATGTCTCTCCCTCTAGAAGGGTGGAATGCTACCCCCGCCGCCAGAATTGGTGGGGGGGTAGTATTCCAAGATGTTTGACACCAAACACAACATGTTTAGGTGCAGCCATTCCAAAGTTAGCATTTAACGCGAGGTTATAATGCGCTTAAGAGTATATGGTCAGGCTGCACTACAAACAGCATCAGAGAAGGGTCTCCGAACGCTGCAGAGGGGCCCTGCTCATGCAGGGGCACCCTCTCACATAGGAACCATGCACTCTGCCTTCAGGATTGATAAGGCCTGCCTTAGGAGTGACTTATAGGTTTATATGTGTGTATGTATTTAGTGATATAGGTAACCTATATCACAGTAAGGGGTGCATGCACCACCTTACCCAGGCTGCAGTAGCAGACCTGTGGTGTCAGTTTGGATGGCCTTCCAGGGGTGGCATAATACATGCTGCAGCCCCTGGTAGGCCTCTGAGGTACCTATGCCCTTGGTACATAGTATACCATATACTAGGGACTTATAAGGGCACTCCAGATTCCAATCAGAGATGTGCCTAAGGCACATGGAAACCTTTTACAGAGAAAGCAGATAGACTGGGGCCCTGAATAGCAGGATCCCAGTCCAACTAAGTCATAAACCAGCAAAACACCATAAAAAAAGTGGGGGCAACCATATAGTCAGATTCCACCTTCCTACATAACCCCCCCAAACGAAAGGAGATAAGGCTAACCTTGGCCAGTTGAGCCTTCATTGACTAAGTGGTCATATAAGGAAGCACCTGCACTAGCATGGTTGCCCCCTGTCTTATGGTCCACTAAGCAATCCCTCACCCTAAGGGTATGAGAGGGTCTCCACCATGGGGAATCACTACCTGTGGTGTGCTTAGGTAAAGTACAAGGCTGGTGAGGTGTCTGAGTAGGGAAGTGAGGCCCTAGGAATGTTGGCCTCAGCTTCCTCAGATCACTGGTCACCATGTATGCCTGTCTTTCCATGACTGAGTTGCACTTTGCTCTAAGGGTCAACCTTTGGCTGCCTACAGCTGGGGGTTGTGTCCCTTTGGATGGACTACTGGAGGGACAGGGCAGGTTTGGAACCTTCAGGTCCCAGGTTTGCCCTTGCCTACCAGAGTCCTTCTGTGGGAGGTCCCTACATAAAGGCATGGGGGATCCCTCAGTGTGTAGAGGAGTTTTCACCTGGCTAGGGCTACTAGACTGGGTGCCCCTAATCTGCTGATGGGGGGTTCCTCTGGACAGGGGGCCCTGGGGGGTCCACTGACCTCCCTGACCTCTGCAGCCCTGGGCTGGCTGAGGCAGGGTAGAGAGGGGCAGGTTACCTGCTCCAGACTGGGTACCACCTTGGAAGGGTCCTCTGCCATCAGGCCAGGCCTGACTACCTCTGGGGCAGTTCCTTCACTAGGGGTAGGGTCAGTTCCCTGAGGAGGCTGACCCTTACCTACTGTCTGGAGGGAAGAAGACTTTTCTTCAACCCTTGTGCTCTCTTTTGGGGGAGAGTGGGCCATTCTTTCAGGCTCCATCTCTCCAAATTCTTGGGCTGGGGCTGTGGCCATTACAGCCCCACTAACCTTTACAGGGACGCCCAACATCCTAAGGTGGGTTTGGTGTTCAACTTCAGCCCAGGCTGAAATTTCCAGATCATTGCCCATCAGGCAATCTACAGGTAAGGTGGGGGACACTGCCACTCTCTTTGGGCCTGTGACCCCCTCCCAGCTGAGATTGACTATGGCCATGGGGTGATCTGTTCTGACACCATCAATGTTGGTCACCTGGTATTTAAACTCAGGTAAAAGCTGGTGAGGGGGGACTAGTTTCCCTGCCACCATGGTGACACTAGCCCCTGTGTCCCTAAATGCCACAGCTTTCTGACCATTAATCATTGGCTCCAGTCTGTACCTGCCCATTGCTGTGGGACCCATGGTAAAGGTGGCAAATCCTACACCACCATCAGAGTCAGAGGAGTCTGTTGAGGGGTCCCTGTCTGAACCAGGGCCCACCTCTGTTCCTGTTGCAAAAGCACCTAACTTTTTGGGTGCACTACTCCCAACTGGAGGATTACTACTTGTAGTACCAGGAGGGGGGGTAGTAGTTGCTGGGGGAACATTGTCTTTATTGCCAATCCTGGGACAACTGGGATCAGATTTCCAGTGCCCAGGCTTTTTACAGACATGGCAATATGGTTTCTTTTCAGGAGAGGAAGGAGTTTGGTACCACCCCCCGAAGAGGAATTTTGGGGCCCTGAAGGGGACTTATCCTTAGATTTATCCCCACCTTTCTCTTGGGACTTAGTAGAATCTTTCTTCTGGTCACCTCCCTGATTTCTAGTTTTTACTCTGGTTCTGACCCATTTGTCTGCCTTCTTTCCCAATTCTTGGGGAGAGGTCAGATCAGAGTCCACCAGATACTGGTGCTAAAGCTGGTTTTGACAATTATTAAGGATCTGCTCCCTCATAATCAAATTGTACAATCCTAAAAAGTCATGCACTTTGTTGCCATGTATCCAACCTTCCAGAGCCTTTGTAGCACAATCTACAAAATCAACCCAGTCTTGAGTCTGAGCTTTTTGGGTGTCTCTGAACTTCAACCTATACTGTTCAGTGGTTAGGCCAAACCCATCTATCAGAGCACTCTTCAAGACTGTGTAATTGTCAGCATCCTCTTCTCTTACAGTGAGGAGCTTGTCTCTTCCTTTGTCTGCAAAGGAGAGCCACAAGATTGCTGCCCACTGCCTCTGGGGGACCTTCTGAACTTTACAGGCCCTCTCCAGTGCAGTTATCCATTTGTGGATGTCATCCCCACTCTGGTAGGGAGGGACAATCTTGTTTAGGTTTCTATGGTCATAAGACCTTTCCCTATCTCTAGGGATATTGCTGCCACCATGGGACTCTAGTCCCAACTTTCTTCTCTCTCTAAAGAGATCTAGGGACTCCCTGTCTATAGCCAGTTGCTGTTTTCTGATTTCAAGCTGATCTTCCTCATATTGAACCAGCCTCTTTCTTCTCTCATGAGAGGATTCCCTCCTATGAGATGAGACAGAGCTCCCTATTGAGGTGCCAGAGTGGCTAGACTCCTGAGAAGGAGATCTAGACTTTCTGGGCACACTCATAATCCTTCCTGGGGGGACAAAGTGGGGATCATCTTGATCATCCTCTTCATCTTCCTCAGGAGGGATTGGATTATCCAGGTCAGGGCCATTGTCACCCTCCTGGCCAGTTTCAGAGGGGGGGCTGGGGGTATTTCTACCCCTGGTCCCATCCTCATCTTCTGCCCCACCCTCAGCTCCTACCCCTTCAGTCCCCAAGGGCTTACTAAGGTCATAAGCCACCAACAACTCTTTAAGGTGTTGGGTGGTGGGACTTTGGCCTGTCCTTAATTTTCTCAAGTTGCATAAAGCTCTCATTTCCAAGAATGGGAGTGTATCATACTTGGAGGGTGGAAGCTCAGTGGCTTCCTGCAAGGATTCTTTAGATCCTACCCTTAAAGACATTACTAGTGTGGTGTGGTGTATGCACTACCTACTCTAGTGTGGCCTACTAAACTCTCTTGAGTTGTAGAAAGGGTTGTGCTATCCCTTAACACACAACTCTAAGTTCAGTAGAACTTACTGTATTCTAAGCTTAAATTATATGTACCTTAGGTACCTTTAGTGGTTTTCAGTTGATCAATTCAATTGAGATTATCTGGTAAAACAATAGCAAGCTGGAATCCCACACGCTGCACACCAATGTGAGAAGTTGGCCTGGCATATGCTGTCCACTAATTATAGTGGGCACCTTGCACCAGTCCAAACAACCCCTTATTGGAGATAGGTTAAAGACAACCTTATTGAAAGCTATCCTAGTGGTAGCTATGGAGAGCAGCCTTCAGGCTAAGTCTTGAAGGAATGTAAAGCAGCTTGTTTTACCAGTCTATAATCTCTTGAGTGATCAAATGAAAGAGCACCACACCAGGTATATATTCAAAATATATGTATTTATTGCTAAACACACCCCTCTAGTCTCTTTATGAGGCTAGAGTTCGAAATACATAAGTTAGAAGTTATTTAAACACAGTAATAGCACAAATACACGTTTGGGCCCTAGGGGCGTACCAAACCATATACCAATAAAGTGGTATAAGAACCACGACTGAACTAGACACTAGGCCTAGAGCCTCTAGAAGTGCTTGGACCACAAGGAACCACCCAAGGTAGTGACACAGGGGACCCACGGGGGACGCGTGCAGTGTAAATACACAACCGCGATACGCCGTTGACTTCTATGGAGAAAGTCGCGATCAGGAAATTAAAGAAAAGGGACACTTAAAGGAGGACTTGGAGCAAACCCTTTGAGAACTAGTACTTTGAAGAGTCTCTACCCACGGGAGCACCGGAGTACTCGTGTTACCTCACCCAGGGAAGCCGGGTGCATAGGTGCCTTTCGGGGTCGGGTTTCGTCGTCGATTTGAATGGCGATCTGCTGCAAAGTGCTGCTGGCGACCAAGTGGAAAGTGTCCGGGTGGATCCAAGAGTGGATCGGAGATCTGAAGAACCTGAAAGCAGAGGGGACAGAGTCTGGGTCACTAGCCAGTGACCAGGAAGGCGATGGACAGATGCCCACCGATGTCGAGTGCTTCAGGTGCATTGACGGTCGTCTTGACTCTTCAGCCACGAGGTCCAGGAGGCGTTGTCGGCAACCAGGAGCAGGATTCGGGCTGGTACATGATGGTTGTCGAGTGCTGAGGTGTCGGCGACCGGATCGGACCCAACAAGCCTTGGCAACGGCAAGTCTCAATGCAGAGGAAGATCGTCGATGGTGCAGACCAGCAAGGTCTGGGGAACTCACCCAGCAAGGGTAAGTGAGGGCAGGCCTGGAGCAACCAGGATGCCAAGTAAGAAAAAGATTGGCTTTCGTTAAGGGCTACTAGCCAACGGGCTAGCGACCACGAAGGAGCCTCGAGACGTTGCACGTGGATCTGGCTCACAGGACACTCGTGGAGTGGAGGCCAGTGATCTTTGGTACAGTTGGTGCTGGAGGCTAGGGCTACTCGGAGCCCAAAGCATGACTTCGTGGGAGACCCAGAAGAGGATGCACTTGCAAATGTGCTCAGTGTCCAGGGGTCACGGTTTCAAGTCACCCACGATAGCTACGGGCCTCAGCTTTGCTGGGGACTCAGGGTAGCCTCGGGGAAGTCTGAGAATCCACCTCTGGTGATGCGATGACTTCGGCGTCCAACGGGAGCTTCAGAAATGCAAACCAGACAGATGCTTCTTTGGTGCCTGCCAAGCAGGGGAGTCACTCCTTGACCCCAAGGGAGATTCTTCTGTCCTCTAGTCTTGAGTAGAGCATCGAAGGTCCAGGATTCAGTGTCAGAGTTTCGTCCAGGGATAATCTAAAGTCCTAAGGACTGGGTTCCTATACTTATACTAAGTTTAGGGGTTGGACTACTCTGTGGCCCCACCTATGGGTGGGTCAGGGCAGAGGGGTGGCTACACCCCTTTCCTTTGTCCAGTTCACACCAAAGCAGGGGCTGCAAGCCCCTGATCCGGTTTGAACTGGGGTATGCACAGGGACACCAAGTGTGCCCCCAGTGCAGGACTTCAAAGCACCCTAAAGTGCTCCCGCCCAGCCCCAATACACATTATCCTGTCTGGGGAGGTGGTCACACCTCCCTGGGACAGGAAACCTATTGTCCAGGCCTCCCCTGCCGGAGTTTCGTCCAGCAGCAGGAGGCCAGACTTGTGTCTGTGGCAGTAGCATCCATTTTGTGATGCCAGGCTTTAGAAAGAAGTTACCGGCCAGGCCAGGGTTAACATGTCTCTCCCTCTAGAAGGGTGGAATGCTACCCCCGCCGCCAGAATTGGTGGGGGGGTAGTATTCCAAGATGTTTGACACCAAACACGACATGTTTAGGTGCAGCCATTCCAAAGTTAGCATTTAACGCGAGGTTATAATGCGCTTAAGAGTATATGGTCAGGCTGCACTACAAACAGCATCAGAGAAGGGTCTCCGAACGCTGCAGAGGGGCCCTGCTCATGCAGGGGCACCCTCTCACATAGGAACCATGCACTTTGCCTTCAGGATTGATAAGGCCTGCCTTAGGAGTGACTTATAGGTTTATATGTGTGTATGTATTTAGTGATATAGGTAACCTATATCACAGTAAGGGGTGCATGCACCACCTTACCCAGGCTGCAGTAGCAGACCTGTGGTGTCAGTTTGGATGGCCTTCCAGGGGTGGCATAATACATGCTGCAGCCCCTGGCAGGCCTCTGAGGTACCTATGCCCTTGGTACATAGTATACCATATACTAGGGACTTATAAGGGCACTCCAGATTCCAATCAGAGATGTGCCTAAGGCACATGGAAACCTTTTTACAGAGAAAGCAGATAGACTGGGGCCCTGAATAGCAGGATCCCAGTCCAACTAAGTCATAAACCAGCAAAACACCATAAAAAAAGTGGGGGCAACCATATAGTCAGATTCCACCTTCCTACAGATGTCATCAGTGATGTCATCAGTGATGTCACTGACCATGTCATGAGTGATGTAATATGTGACGTCATCAGCAGTGCATTGCGGGGGCGCGAGTTATAGTTAGCTGAACTAACTATAACGGGGGAATTTCTATGGTTTTGTACGAGTGAAATGTCCAACTAACTATAACTGTCCCTAAAACCTATGGTTTTTAAGTGAATTTCAAAGGTTTTTTAAATGCTAATTTCTAACTATAACGTGTCTGAAACCTATGGTTTTTTCAGTGAATTTCAAAGGTTTTTTAAATGCTAATTCCTAACTATAACATGTCTGAAACCTATGGTTTTTTTCAGTGAATTTCAAAGGTTTTGTAAATGACAATTTTTAAATGTATTAATTGTTATATTTATTTTTTTGATACTGATTTACTACATTTTTTTAAACTATTTATTTTTACATATTTTATTTTTTAAATTACATTGTAATTACATTATACATTACATTACAAAATATACTTTCTCAGAATGAATTACTTTAGTTTAAATACTTTGCAAATAGGCAATAGACTTTTAAGTATAGTAGTTACAGTTGTTGCAATGGGCAACACAATTTCAAACACAATGCAACATTGAGCTCAATGTGAATTTCTAGTTAAATGCAATTAGTTACTTTATGGATTACTTTTCTAACCACAGGACTGGATCCTAGATTCAGTCCTGGGACATCTCCTGTAAACAGTTGAGTAAAAGCGTTTTGGTTACAGTAGTGATTTTTAAGGAATATTATTGTATTTTAAAAGTTGACAGAAACTTTTTCACATAGAATCACCAATGTTATCATATGGGAGGAAATTCACTTAGCAGGTAAGTAGTGTTATCGTTACTTTTTCTTACTCAGTGGTGGATCCTGTATCCAGCACTGGTGCATCTCCTGTAAACAGTTGAAAGAATGCGTTTAAGTCATACAGGCGATTTTTAAGGAATATTTGTAGTTTGTGAAAATCAACACTTTGAAACTTTTCTGCTGAAAACCAGACAATGGATTCCTATGGAAGGAAATATAAGTTACTGGTAAGTATGGTTAAAATTACTTTTCAGGATCAGTACTGGGCTGAAAGATGCAGCACTGAGGTCTCTCCTGATAACAGGTGAGTAAATCGGAATTCGTATTTTGGCTGATTTTAGAGGAATATTTGTATGTTAAAAAAATCGACACTTGGAAACTTTTTTCAGCAAAAAGCAGGCAATGATATCCTATGGAAGGAAATTCAAGTTACTGGTAAGTACGGTTAAAATTACTTTTCAGGATCAGTACTGGGCTGAAAGATGCAGCACTGAGGTCTCTCCTGATAACAGGTGAGTAAATCGGAATTCGTATTTCGGCTGATTTTAGAGGAATATTATAAAGTTCCAAAACTCCACACTTAGAAGAATTTCCAAGTGAAACCAGTCAATGATATCCTATGGAAGGAAATTCAAGTTACTGGTAAGTACGGTTAAAATTACTTTTCAGGATCAGTACTGGGCTGAAAGATGCAGCACTGGGTTCTCTCCTGATAACAGGTGAGTAAATCGGAATTCGTAGTTCAGCTGATTTTAGAGGAATATTTGTATGTTTCAAAAATCGACACTTAGAAACTTTTTCAGCAAAAAGCAGGCAATGATATCCTATGGAAGGAAATTCAAGTTACTGGTAAGTACGGTTAAAATTACTTTTCAGGATCAGTACTGGGCTGAAAGATGCAGCACTGAGGTCTCTCCTGATAACAGGTGAGTAAATCGGAATTTGTATTTCGGCTGATTTTAGAGGAATATTATAAAGTTCCAAAACTCCACACTTAGAAGAATTTCCAAGTGAAACCAGTCAATGTTAGCCTATGGAAGGAAATTCAAGTTACTGGTAAGTACGGTTAAAATTACTTTTCAGGATCAGTACTGGGCTGAAAGATGCAGCACTGAGGTCTCTCCTGATAACAGGTGAGTAAATAGGAATTCGTAGTTCGGCTGATTTTAGAGGAATATTTGCACAATGGTGAAGGGAGGGGCGGGGCCTGAGGTGACATCTGTGCAAACGCGCACCGTGGCGCGTTTTAAGTTGGGGGATTAAGTCCCCTTGAATCATGAGGGTCCCTGGGGTCCAACTAGCCCACCCTGTACCTCCAGTATGCGCCAGGGAGCTGTGTTGCAGAGAGGTGTTCAGAGGCCACGCCCCTTTTTGCACCTCTCTGCAATGCAGCTCTGTGGCGCTTTCTGGACGTACCTGTTGGGCTAGTTGGCCCCCAGGGACCCTCAGGATTGAAGGGGATTTAATTCCCCATCTTAAAACGCGCCACGGGGCCTGTTTGCACACATGTCACCTGAAGCCCCGCCCTCCCTTCACCACTGTGCAAACGCGCCCCGTGGTGCGTTTTAAGGTGGGGGATTAAGTCCCCTTGAATCCTGAGGGTCCCTGGAGTCCAACTAGCCCACCATGTACTTCTAAAAGCGCCACAGAGCTGCGTTGCAGAGAGGTGTAAAAGGGGCGTGGCCTCTGTACACCTCTCTGCAACGCAGCCCCCTGGTGCATACTGGAGGTTCCTGGTGGGCTAGTTGGCCCCCAGGGACCCCCAGTATTCAAGGGGAATTACTTCCCCTTCTTAAAACGCGCCAGGGGACGCGTTTGCAGAATACTGCAGGGAGGGGGGCGGGACCTCCGGCACGATGCCAGTCGTTTTTTTGTTGTTTTTTTTTAAGGCACCCCGGGACACTGCAGGAGCCGGCCCTGGGGGGTGGCGGTCCCCAGGGCCATCAAGGGCTCCAGGAGGGGGGCCGCGCGGCCCCCCTCCCATCCAGTGCACAGCCCCGGGGAGGTGGTGGTCCCCGGGGCTTTGGGGGTCCGTAACGGACCCCCATATTCAAATCTTTAGTGCCCCGGGGAGGTGGCGGTCCCCGGGGCGTGTGGGGGGGCTGGAGCCCCCCCACACAGGTTAAAAAATTTTTAAAAAAAGAAGCCCCGGGGGGTGGCGGTCCCCGGGGCTGCGGGAGGGCAAAGAGCCCTCCCGCACCATTATTTTCTAAAGCCCCGGGGGTGGCGGTCCCCGGGGCTTGGGGGGCCTTAGAGGCCCCCACATTAAATCTAAACCCCCCCCCACCATGCCCCCGGGACTTGGCCCACCCGGGGGCAAATAAATATCGAAGCGCGGGAGACCGCGCTTCGATTTTTTTTTTTTCCGGCAGGATCCGCGCACTTTGAGCGCATCCCGCCGATTTTTTTTTTTTTTTTAAATACTTTTTTCTGCTCAGGGGGTCCTTGGGGGCCCATCTGAGCAGACCTAGGGGGTCAGGGTGTTTCTACCCTGCCCCCTTTTTGCGCTTTGCGCACTTGTTTCTGTCCCTCGGTTCTACCGAGGGACAAAATGGCTGCCAACACTTCCTGATTTGGAGTGTTGACAGCCAATTAGCATGCAGCTCGTGATCGGGAGGGTGCGCGAATCCGACGCGGCCATAGATATATATGTGATTTTCATTTTGATTTTCACAGGAACTACTGAACGGATTTACACCATTTAACAAAAAGGGTTCTTTCTGAACCAAGAACTACCTCTTTGCCAAATTTGGTGTAATTCCGTTCAGCAGTTCGGGCTGTAGCCGTGTCTAAAGTTTCCTATGGGAAAATGAATTGGGAAAACACGTTTTGGGACCCCCCTTTTTTCTCGGCCCCCGCTAGACGAATCTCCCTGAGACTTTCAGGGTAGGAGCGGACCGGAGCGGGCCATAAAGTTTGAAAATTTTGCAAAGATTCGTCAACCGACGCAAGAGTTATTTCAAATAGAATGTCGCGGATTTCCTATGGAAAATAGGTCCTAACTATAACTATCTACTGGCGACCGCCAGTAGATATATATATATATATATATATATATATATATATATATATATATATATATATATATATATATATATATATATATATATAATAGATATACATTGCATGGATAAGTAGTTTCACTTCCATAACTGATTCTTCGACATCCATGGCATGTCATCATCCAGTCCTATGACATGTCTGCAGTCTATATTCACTGTTTCCTAGAAAACATAGAAATCTCGACATGTTTGTATATGTGGACATTCCTGTAGGTTTTTCTATTTTTGCCCAGTTTTCCAGTTTGTTACAGCAGTAGTTAAGGCACGGCATCACCAAGGCTCTTGTGAACTCCATCTGGTTGTCAGCTTGGCCTAAAGAAAGGGTTTTTCAGAAGAAGGAGAGCTGCATGTTAACACACTTGACCACTGTGATCGTTTGCTCAGTAGCCTGCACTCTCTCTGGACCTCCGAGACACCTTTGACCACTGAATTTAATTGGGGCTTTAACGAGAGCTCAGCATCACAGGGGATCCTCAGGGTCATTCTGTCTGGTGAGATTTCTGAAGGTGTTCTAAGGGGTTGCATGTGATTTCATAGAAAAACGATTTCATGGAATACCATTACTGAGAAACCATTTAATCTAAACTGTTAATGGAAGTTTTCAGAATTAATGGCATTTACCTTTTCACAGAAACCAATTCATAGAATGTGTTTTTATAGCGGTCTGGTGGCTCAGTGGACTTATGTGTCCACTGTAGGGGCCTGTGTTCGACCTCATGGTCACAGGTTCACATCTTGGCTCGTCCAATCAGCCTTTCATCCTTCTGAGGTCGATAAAATGAGTGCCATTGAGATGGGTAACAATAAAGATCTGTTATTCAGCGTCAAGATACCCTTGGGTGAACGTGCGCTTTACAAATACACATGTTAAGTCGCAATTGGCTTTTGAATGTTTATTTTGTAAGTGTGAATGCAATAGTTGCAGGTCCTACTTTCAGAAACAGTTTTGTAGGAGCAATTAATTTCAGTGCTTTACTTCAGGGGACATTATTTCACATTTATATCTTTTAGATTGTCAAACAGTTCCTTTGGATGCTTTTAATCCACTGACCCATCACCCCTGTAAATACCATCCATTGCTGACCCCTCACAAACATTAAATACCATCAATCCCTGTCCCATAAAATCGCTCACCACACCTAAACTACACTCCTCTCTAAAGCCTAAAAACCCTTTATACCCCAAACATCCACCATCCATGAACCATAAAATCGCTCACTACCCCTACCTCCACCCGTTACTGAACCCTAAAAACCCATTTTTTGCTCCTAAACCCCACCCATCCCATACCCATTAAAACATATCTGCACACCCAAACTCCACCCATCACTGAACCTTAAAAAACCCTCACCACCCTTAAACACCAGCCATCCATGACCCATAAGAACTCCTCATCACCTTAAACTACTCATCCCTGAACCCTAAAAACCCTTTATACATCTAAACTCCACCTATCCCTGAATCCTTAAAACCCCTCATCACCCTAAGCACAACCCCATCCGAAACGCTAAAAACTCTTCACCACACCAGCCGCTACCCATAATTGAACATTGAAAACCCTCCCCAGCCCTAAACTCCACCCATCAATGAACCCTAAAACCTCTCAACACCCTTACACTCCGCCCATCCCTGAAACCTAAAACAATTCACACACCTATGATCCAGCGCGATATTAGCAAACAGCATTCATACACCAGATACTCACTTGGGCCCATACATTCATACTACGCTAATACTTACGCTAGGGTTATCAGTTGTACTCTTTATCAAAATTCCCTGCTACCAATTACCTTCCGATTGAAGAGTAATGACTTACCAATGAATCCTTTGCTAATTGGGAAGTTTAAAATGAGTGACATTCATTATAGTACATAATCCTGAAATAACCACTGAGTCAGGAAGTTTTAAAATGTTTATCTAAAGAATTAGCAGAGTAAATTACAAAACCACATGGTACTTAATCGCATATCACGGATGAAGCATAGAATAATAATTATTGATTAATGACGGTCCCTCAGAAAGGAGAAGATAGAGACAGCAGCGCAACTAAGATTGCATTTATATTTACCTAAGTGCGAGAACCAAACCCCTTGGCCAAGGAGTTGGAAAGAATAGGACCCAGGAAGGATGAAGAGCAAAAGACCTCCTCCAGGATCAGGACAGGACCGGTGACCTCTCTACAACGACGCCTGCGTCGTTCCCCTCTCTGATACTTGACTTCTCCTCGATTCTCCCATGTCTCCCTTCTAATGGACTCCGCCGCCCCCTCCTCAGGACCTCTTCTGGACAGGGATTCAGTCTGCAATCGATCAGCTTGGCGGTCTGGAGCTCTTCTGTGCGTTCTGAGAGTAAGCTCTAGTCTCCTGTGCGCACTCTGCGGTCTGAGCTAAACTAATTAACTAATTCAATATCTATTATACCCTTCTACGCCCATGTACCTCCCATTAATGTTGCTAAAATATGGGACCACTACTTCTGATTGGACAGGGACAGGTGGTTGATCCTCACACCATATTGATTTGGTTCGAATTCTGAAGACCTTTGTCTTTAAACTACCGCCCATCAATTTTAATACATTGGCTTTATTTCCCACCCGTCTCACGACAAAGTTTATTCATTTTTCATATACATAGTTGCAAGTTTGGCAGGAACACATGACTATATCAATATCGGCCATTAGGTCGTGGCCTTGGACGACGTCCAGGTTGACTTCATCTTTTTATTCTTTGGCAGCCAAGCAGGACACATGCGCAGAATCATTGTCTCTCGAGTTTCAGATCACCAACCCCAGGCCCAAGTTTACGAACTAATAAAAGTCAAAGAAGAAAATATTAAAATCACAAATAATATGTTTCACTGTATACCCACTCTTTCTACTCTATCCCCATTTACTTATAAATCTATCCCGCATTAGTAGCGTTAAGAAAACGACAAATTAATAATAACACAAGAGCAAGCTGAAGCATGTGAAAACATCAAGCAGCCATTTTTAAAGCACACTGCGCAGAAGCAGAAATTTCCCACCAAGCAAAGAAAGACGTCACAACACGTGATATGGTTGAGACATGCGCAGTAAGGTTCCCGCGCTTTAGCGGCCATTTTAGAAAAAGACAAGCGTTACTTGTTAGTTAGAACACATAGGCAAGCTTCCTTGCTATTCATGTAGTGTATGCAAAGTTAATATACACAATACAAGATTAATAAATTAATACTGTGAGGAGATTGTATTCGAGCAAGTCTCATTTGTGAGTCCTTGCTCCATCAATCCCCTCTCTGATGGCGTTTAAGAGCCATCAAAATACTACCCTCAATCAGATGCCAACTTCTTAGCAAATAGTTTCATTCTCATTTTTACATTTTCCATCTTTAACATCCCCTTTCAATTTCTTGTATAATTCACTTCTCAAATCCTCAAGTTCAATTTCATCGAACTTTCTCTTCTTTCCTTTTCCTGTCACATTATATGATTCATTCTTTCTACAGCATTTGCACCATATTATTATTGTCAGTACTATTATTGCTATTCCTGCTAAGGGTACTAGTATTTGACCTATAAGTCCTTTTCCTACATTAGAAAACCAGGTACCAATTGACGCAATACTACTTGTCAATCTTTCCCATACACTATCAACTTCCAGTGGTTTAAGTTCCTTCTCAAGTTTAGTTATATTCTGTATATACGTTCCAATTTCTGCACTTTTATCAGGAATGTAAGTGCAACAATGTTTCGTCTTCAGTAATTTACAGATTCCGCCCTCTTTTGCCAATAAAATATCAAGAGCAAGTCGATTTTGCATAACCATAGATCTAATCGCAACCATCTCCGCATTAATCATTAGAAATCCTCCAGCAGTATCCGCTGATAAACGGTCAACCACTGTAGACAATTTACATATTTTCCTTGAGTTCAGAATTATTCCCACGGAAGGTATCAATGCACCAAATATATCACCTACAATTTCAGAAAAACTAGCTCTTTTACTACGTGTTAATTCGCCCTTGTTTTCATTGCTCCCAGTGTTTCTTTTTACGTGGAATATTTTTGGAAATACTATTCTAAAATAACAACTTCCATACCACCGTGCAGGAAGCCTAAAGTAAGCCTTATTCCCGCATACATAACAGATCCCAGGAAAAACTGAATCTGTTCCTCCTTTGATTCCCCAACCTCCAAGAATTAAGAAATTGTGTTCACATTCCCTAGTACCGATGAAAACATTGTTATAATCAGTCCTTAATCTATGTAGACAAATTTTTCCTGTCTTTACAAAATCCAGAGCCATAGCAGCTTGAGCCTTGCCAGGTGTGTAACTCCCTTCTTTCTCAGCCCAAGGTGGCAAATGAGCCTTTTGCTCAGAAGCTTTCTTTTGAAAATCTTGTCTTCTATCTTCTACTAAATTCAAAAATATCTTTTCTTCTTCGTGTAAAGAACATGTTAGATTGTGTCTATGTGCATGTGTTAAGTCTATTGATTTCATTCTTAAGAAAAATTCTCCCATAAACTGTGCGTCTTGACTACTAAGCACTAGGTTCATACTCTTTCGAATCGGAACCTCAGAAAATATCACATCTATGTTTGAATAATAATACTGAAGTCTCCCTGTTCTATAAAATAAACTAGACAACACACTACATGATATGCCATATGTCAATGGTAAGTGATGATATGTTAATCCTTCTGCTACTGATTCGGGTAACTTCATACAGACATAACAATTACTAACTTCCATGGTATCTACATATTGAAATAATAACTTTGTGAAAACATTTAAACTAGTGTCGTTATCAGTTATTTCATGATGAAATTCTTGTTCATTGTCTGCCATTAGTTCTACTCTATTTCCCTTCATGTGTGCTGTCCTTCCTTTAGTTTCGTTATTAATCTTTTTATCCATTATCATAAGGTAAGGGACTGCTACGATCAGGACTAACCATACTATAAGCACCATTACTAGACTACATATGCATATTGCACAGCATCTTCTACAACATCTCTGTTTTGGTCTCCCAGCAACTCTATCATCAGGCATTTCGACAAGGAAGATTGCTCTTCTTATCTATTTTCGCTTTTCTTTATATGACTCTTTTGCGTAGTCAAGGTGGTCTTGTTTCTTTCTCGTACGACAGTTCTGCACTTGTTCCTTCGTCACCACTTTCACTTGACTCTGAGCTCTCGTAATCTTCAAGAATAATGTAAGTCCAATCAGGACCCTTGAATTTGTTATTCACAAGTTTCAGTCTCTTGCTTCTTCTTTTCTTAGTTCTGTTTTCTTGTTCGGTTTGACTTGTTACTTCATTTACTTGATCTGGATCTTCACTTCTGGTTGTTATGTGGTATTTTACTCTTTTAATGACACTAGGCCAATGATCACCTTTTCTTGTTTTCTTTGTTTGCACTTTTTCTTTATTTTTGTCTTCAGCAATCTCTTTATTTTCACTTTCTGACACCTTTTCGTTTTCTGCAATTACTGTTTTTCTTTCTTGCTCTTTTTCAGGCCTTATTTGTTTTTCTTCTGCAGCTCCACCGTGAGTTTCCAATAATTGACCTTGTTCTTTGTTTAATTCTTCATGATTATGTTTCTCGAGATCTTTTTCTTCTGTGTGATTTTCTGGATCTAACTGGTTCTGATCAGGGCTTATTGCACTTTGTACTTCTACAGCCTGACCGGATTCTTCTAAACCTGTCTGTCCCTGCTCAAAACTTGTTGGTTCTTCGTTATTTTGAGCCCAGTTTCCTTTCCCTATCTGGTCCTGCTCAGGTTCTTTTATTGTATGTTCTTCTTTTCCCTGAGCTGCTTCTTCTTGGCCTATCTGATCTTCTTCAATTTCTTCCAATTTTGTTTGACTTCTTGTTCTGTAGTAAACTTCAGGAATTTCTACCACCGGTATCCAGTCCTGACTTGTGCTCGGTTGTTCTTCTGCAGCTTCTCTTGAATCTCGAGCCTGAGATTCTTCAGCTGGGCAACCTTCAGCTTCCTCAGTGATTGATGCTGACTGAGGATTTTCTTCTTCAGGGTCTGGTACTCTTTTGGTGTGGCTTACATGAATCCAATTAGGAAATCCTGCACACTTCACTGCTGTGTTGGTAGTCAGTATGACTTGACAAGGTTTTCCCCATCTAGGTGATAGACACGTCTCTCTGGTGTGATTCTTCACTACCACCCAGTCACCAGAATTCAGATCATGTTCTTGTTCAGGCTGCCTTGAAACTGCGTCTTCTCCGACCTGATGAGAGACAGAATGCACTAGGTCAGCCAATGCTTTGCAATAATCCAGAACCATATCATCAGATATATTCAGCAGTTTGTTTATGGGAACATGTGCTTGTCTCATTGCTCTTCCCATCATTATCTCGTGTGGGCTCAGTCCCGTATTTCTATCAGGAATACTTCTTAGTCCCATTAAGACAAGTGGCAATGCATCTGGCCACTCCAATGATGTTGATGCACACATTTTTCCCAGTCTGGATTTTATAGTGCCATTCAATTGTTCAACCACTCCAGAAGCCTCTGGACGATATGCACAGTGCAATTTTTGTTCAATTTGGAATGCTCCGCAAATTATTTGAATCACTTCACTGTTAAAATGTTTTCCTCTATCTGATTCCAAAGTTACTGGGAAACCAAACCAAGGAATGAGTTCTCGTAGTAACAGCTTTGCGACTGTAATGCTGTCACTCCTCCTGGTAGGGTAAGCCTCCACCCACTTTGAAAACAGACATACTATGACTAGTACATATTTCAACCCTCTACATGGTGGTAACTGTATAAAGTCAAACTGCAGTCTTATAAATGGACCATCTGCCTTTCCAATCTTCCCAAACCCGATTATTGTCTTTCTCCCTGGATTATGCATCTGGCAAGTCAAACATCTCTGGCAAAGGCTCTCTGCTACAGCCCTGAACTTGGGATTGTACCAGTTCTGTCTGAAAAGCCTAATCATTGCATCTCTCCCTATGTGTGTGTCTCCATGATACATCCTGGCCATTTGAGAGAGCAGACAGTCAGGCATGACTGGTCTGCCATCAGCACAAATCCACACTTCATCATCTCCCCTTTGGGAACAACCCACTTTGACCCATGTTTTCTTCTCATTTTCATCAGCACCATCTTGCAATCTTCTAACCTCATTCCATGTTTCAGGTGGCATATACAGCATAAGCTGGCAGCTGATTCCCATTCTTTCCACCCTTTTATTGACTGATAATCTATTTCTGGCACAATGTTGAGCCACAAGATCTGCATATCGATTGCAAATTACCACCCAGTCATCTCCTGACTGGTGTGCGGCACATTTCACCACAGCCAATTCTTTTGGTGATTGTATTGCTTCCAGCAATTCCCTTACAAATTGTCCATTTTTAATGCGGGATCCTGAAGAAGTCATGAAATCCCTCTGCATCCATAGTTGGCCAAAATCATGCACAACCCTGTAACCATATTGGCTATCTGTAAATATAGTTACTTTTTGATTCCTCCCAATTTTGCACACTTTTATCAAAGCAATCAATTCAGCTACTTGTGCAGATTTTACTCCTGGTAAATAGGATGCTTCGACTATTCCAGTTAATTCACACACCGCATAGGCAGCAGTTAGTTTACCGTCTTCATGTCTTTGGCATGAACCATCAACAAACAGCTCCCTGTCTGGCTTTCTAAGGGGCTGTTCTTCAATATCAGGACGTGGTTTCGTGCATAACTCTGTGACTTGTAAACAATCATGTTCTTCTTCTTCGTCATTTTTAATTTCCTCATGATATGGGTCTGGTAGTAAGGTAGCGGGATTTACTATTGTACACCTCACTATGTTCACATTTTCAGCACCCATTATTATTCTCTCATATTTAGTCAGCCGACTAGGAGTAAGATGCTGAGTTCGTGTTCTTGTCAACAGAATCACAACCGCATGTGGAACAAACACCTTTACTGGGTGTCCAATTACAATTGACTCACTTTGTTCAATACTTAAACAGGTAGCCGCTACTGCTTTTAAGCAGCCTGGCAATGCGGCTGCCACTGGATCCAATGTAGCAGAAAAATATGCTATAGGACGTCTGTCTAGACCATGTCTTTGTGTTAAGACTGAAAGTGCACAATTTTCTCTCTCATGACAGAACAATGCGAAGCTTCTTTTATAGTCGGGCATGCCTTAGGCTGGTGCTGAGCACAAAGCATTTCTCAATTTTACAAAAGCTCCTACACTCTCATCATCCCATTCAACTGGGTCCTTGGCTTTCTTTTTTGTCATTTGAATTAGGGGCTTCGCTAACAAGGAAAATCCTAGTATCCATTGTCGACAGTAACCTACTATTCCTAGGAACATTCTCACTTCTCTTTGGGTTACAGGCATTTGCATTTTCTTAATCAATTGTACTCTTTCCGAGGTTATTCTTCTTTTTCCCCTCTCAATTTGGTGTCCCAGATATTTAACAGCTGTTGTACAGAACTGCAATTTTTCTGGTGAGACTTTATGCCCTTCCTCAGCCAAATGATTTAATAGTGCTATGGAATCAACAACACAGTCCTCTCTGGTGTTCCATGCCACCAGTAAGTCGTCGATATATTGCACTAGGACTGAGCTTCCTGGCATCACTAGTTTCTCAAGGCACTTTTTCAATAACTGATTGAAAATAGAAGGACTTTCCGTGTACCCCTGAGGAACACGATTCCATACATAGACTTTGTTCTCAAATTTAAATGAAAAAAGATACTGGCTGTCTGGGTGCAATGGTATTGAAAAGAACGCTTGGCATAAATCAATCACTGTGAACCATCCTGCACTCCAAGGAATCTGGTATAGGATTACTGCAGGATTGGGCACTATAGGACAACAAGGTTCCACAATCTTATTTATTTTCCGCAGGTCCTGAACAATCCTATATTTTCCGCTAGGTTTCTTTAAACCCATTATTGGTGAATTACATGGGCTACTCATTACTTCTCTTAGTATGTTTTGTTCTACCATTCGATTGATTTCTTCAATGACTCCTGTCTTTACTTCTGCACTCATTTTGTACTGTCTAGTATTTGGGAAAATCGCACCTTCCTTTACGGTCATTTTAACTGGGTCTATTTTGGCCATAAGTCCTACTTCCTTTCCTGTGAAATCCCATACTGTGGGGTTTACTGATGTTTTTAATTCTTCTGGCAACTCATCTTTTGTTATCAAAGAAAACATCTCATCTACCTCTGTACCTTGTTTTGCAATCATAAACTTATATACATGATCTTCATCTGGGGTCTGAACTGCCACACCATCCTGGGTGCAGAAAATTGTGCAATTCATCTTGCATAGTAAATCACGACCTAATAAATTTACTGGACTAGAATCACACACTACAAATTGATGCATTTCTCTGAAATTTCCAATTTTAACTTCCATTGGTTCGGTAAGAGGTGTTCTAATCTTTCTATTAGCTACTCCCACTACTTGGATAGCTTCTCCAGAGAGAGGAAGGTCTGGAATGTCTGCTGTTCTCACAGTAGACCTGGTAGCACCAGTGTCCAAAAGGAAAGTAATATCATTACCTTTCACATTGCCTTCAACATATGGACCTAACTGATCTACCGATAAGGATGCGCCAAGTACGCACTCCTTCTCCCCCTCTCCTAGGCACCGTCATGAACTGTATTGACAGAAATCGTCCTGTAAAAGAAACTGTGATGTTACATAATCATTCTTACCACTTCCTCCTTGATATCCGACGTCTGTACCGTGGTTTGCTCTGCTTACATTACCCTGAATAGGTGCAGGTGGCAACTGACTCTGAGGATTTACACCCTGCTGTGAGTCATTCTGCGTCTGTGGATTTAAATTTTGATTTGGGCCATTATTATTCCGAATCTTTTTACATTCATCCTTCCAATGCTCCAATTTTCCGCACCCATGACAAGGAAATTTCTTTTTAGCTTCTTCTCTACTCATTCGTCCTCTCACTTTTCCACTATTCCCAGTATCGCCATTTGTTCCAGAATCCTTTCCTTGATTTTCACTTGGATTATCCAAATTAATTCCCTGTTTCTCAGCCATTTTCACCTGTGCCCACATTACCTTTTCCTGCAATTTCTTGTGCCTAGCCTCAATATCATCTCCACAGTATTTCGCATATTTCAGAATCTCGTCTATGGGCTTGCCTTGCCAACACAACATGTGCTGCTTAATCATCTGACAAATTTCTGGCTTTAAACCATAAACAAATCGATACACAAACTGACTCATGTTCTTGTCTCCAATGTCCTCAAATCCACTATACTGCTTAAATACCTGCAATAAACGCTCATAATAGGCGTGTGCTGATTCACTGGCTTCTTGGGTGGCTCGGTCTATTTTCACCCAATCTGTTTCTTTCGGTGGTATTTTGCCTTTCAGGTAAGTTATCACCTGCTGATACTTTTTCATTACATCATTTGACGGGGCACCTGTTTTCGGATCTCTAGGATACTCGTCACTTGGCCAATCAACTGTAATTTTACAATCTGTCCACAAATCGGCAGGTACCACTATGTCAAACAAACCATCTAAATCTTTCAACAATACCTTTGACACCTTCACAAACCTCTCAACCTGCTTGTACCATTCAATTGGTTTTTCTCTCAATTTTGGAAAATCATTCGTAAATGACAAAATATCCTGTCTACTCCATGGGACATGTACATAGCCCCCTCCTGGAACTTCTCGCATCGGATACATTTGATCTGTCTTCCCGGTTTCTTTCATCACATATTCAGAGGCTGTTCTACTGGATCGTGCCTCTTCCTTTTTCTTTGCCCATCGAACTCTCCATTTATCTAGGTCTCCCCATTTTTGCAAGACTGTCATTAACTCCTTTACTTGTAACTTTCTTCCAGAGGCATTCATATTTTCTAAATCTTTGTCTGAGAAATCTGCTCTATAGGGTTTCTGCAACACCTTTGATCTCCCTATTTCAATTCCCATCTGCAGAGCCAAATCTGATAATTTCTCATGGAATATTTTTACATTTCTGGTAATACTTCTGCATACGAACAATAATTCTTCTTCATCGTAAGCATTTAGGCGATCTAGCTCCACATTTCCTGCTATTATCTCTTCTAATTCGACTTTTAATTTATAAATATCCAAAAATTTTGGAGGTGTACACTGCTGTTCTGATCCTTGTGCCCACCTTTCTAAGTCTTCTGGACTAACTACAGTGACACTTTTTGCTCCTGATGAAGTTATCAAGTTTATCTCTTTCGAGCACCCAGGTGTAGTTCTTCTGGGAGTACTATTGACAGAATCTCGAATTGGTAAATCCATTAGTGATATCGTAGATTCACAATCACTAAAGTGATCCTCAACCATTACTGTTGCTTCAGGTTTAGGAATATTCACAGGAGTAGGCATAACTAACGGTGGAAGACAGTTTCCCTGACTACCATATAATGGGACTACTGGACCAATTGTTACAGGTATGGTCAAAGAGTCAGGATGCACTTTTATCTGTGTTATTTTCTGTATTAATTCTGCTCTGGTCTTCTCTAGGGCTTCTTTTTCTTTATCGTGAAGTATCCTACTGGGGGTGAAATCATGCATTACCTGTGGTACTAATGGGGTTTTTAACAGTGGGGCACTTGGGGTGCATCCACTTGTCCCTTCCTGATATGGTGGGGGGTTCCTTAATATTTCTTCTATAAATTCATCTTCAGAATCTCCATTTCTCATTAAGTGTTTTGTCTTTTCTGTGCATTTCTTCCCTAACAGTTCTTCTGCCGTAAATATTGGATATAATCCTTCTGTAAGCATTGCTCTCCTCCACTGTTTCATCTGACCGTCCCTATTCTCATGTTGGTTTCTTGGGAAAAATCCTCGATAACCCCTATTACTCCTGGATCGGTCACGCTCAAATGCCTCTGTTTCCCATTCCTCTAAGGCTTCGTATTGAGTTAATCTAGGTCTAGGTTCCAAATCATTCATTCTCAATCTCAAATTTTGAAGAATTCTTCCATTGAAGGTATCATTCTCGGGAAATGCTAATATTCCATCATTTTTGGTATATTCTATCCAATTCTCTATCCATACACAAGTATGATAACCTCTCTCCATCATCATGAATGAAGTGGGCGTTTTAGCTGGTGGAATGATAATTCCTTCCCTAGTTTTGATTGGTTTATCCTTTTTAAAATAGTTCTTAATCTTTTGCAGAAAGGACATTTTTCTCTTCTCTCCGTACATTCTTTCTAATCTTCGGTGTATAAAATTATATTCTGCAAAACCTAGGAATCTCCTATCCGGACGAGTTCCTGTTAATGTCGGATCGCGTTTTAACATGCAATCTCTATCCACTAAGATTTTAGCTTCTAGAATATCAACCAATCAAATGTCTGCTAACTTTTATTTCTGAACCAATCCTAGCACGGCCTTTCTGTGACGTTAGTCTGTCAACCCCTCCTTTACAATCTGCGCTTCTCTGTCCCTCGCTGTTTCAACCAATCCCAGCGCGGCACCTGTGACGTCAATACTGCTCCTGACTACTGACCCCTCCTTTACAAGAGTCTTTCCACACCCGCTATTTCAACCAATCCCAGCGCGGCGTTTGTGACGTCAGCTCCCTCTCCGGCAGCTGACCCTCCCTTTACAAAATCTTACGCAAACTTTATTTTCTCCATAAATCTTTAATTAAATTTCAGTAACAACATAAAACATTCGCTATCGGGCCAGTTTCTCTAAAAATAGAAAAGATAGTTTCCTCCCACACTTAGTAAAACCTTTCCGTTTACTAAACATACACTACGAGTAAAACCCTTCCGTTTACTCTTCACACAAGCTCCAGAAGTATCTGTTACTTCTTCAATGTTACCCTTTCTAGGTGATATAACATCAAATTTTTACCAGGGTACTCTTTTGCTATTACTCACACGCATAGATTCCCTAACCAGTACTGATAGTCCTGCTTAACTTTTCAGTACTATTTCTGCCTGACAGATAACCTCACTGCAGTATGGCTTCCACTTACCATCTGCTATTCAATTTTCCCCGGGGATTCTAGACAACATAAAACAAACTTTGAATACACGGATGTTAGTTCATAAAAATAAAATTCTCATTACCCAATTAACAAAGAGTAACCATCCTCTGCTTACCAGAAAACTGATCCAGCGCGATATTAGCAAACAGCATTCATACACCAGATACTCACTTGGGCCCATACATTCATACTACGCTAATACTTACGCTGGGGTTATCAGTTGTACTCTTTATCAAAATTCCCTGTTACCAATTACCTTCCGATTGAAGAGTAATGACTTACCAATGAATCCTTTGCTAATTGGGAAGTTTAAAATGAGTGACATTCATTATAGTACATAATCCTGAAATAACCACTGAGTCAGGAAGTTTTAAAATGTTTATCTAAAGAATTAGCAGAGTAAATTACATAACCACATGGTACTTAATCGCATATCACGAATGAAGCATAGAATAATAATTATTGATTAATGACGGTCCCTCAGAAAGGAGAAGATAGAGACAGCAGCGCAACTAAGGTTGCATTTATATTTACCTAAGTGCGAAAACCAAACCCCTTGGCCAAGGAGTTGGAAAGAATAGGACCCAGGAAGGATGAAGAGCAAAAGACCTCCTCCAGGATCAGGACAGGACCGGTGACCTCTCTACAACGACGCCTGCGTCGTTCCCCTCTCTGATACTCGACTTCTCCTCGATTCTCCCGTGTCTCCCTTCTAATGGACTCCGCCGCCCCCTCCTCAGGACCTCTTCTGGACAGGGATTCAGTCTGAAATCGATCAGCTTGGCGGTCTGGAGCTCTTCTGTGCGTTCTGAGAGTAAGCTCTAGTCTCCTGTGCGCACTCTGCGGTCTGAGCTAAACTAATTAACTAATTCTATATCTATTATACCCTTCTACGCCCATGTACTTCCCATTAATGTTGCTAAAATATGGGACCACTACTTCTGATTGGACAGGGACAGGGGATTGATCCTCACACCATATTGATTTGGTTCGAATTCTGAAGACCTTTGTCTTTAAACTACCGCCCATCAATTTTAATACATTGGCTTTATTTCCCACCCGTCTCACGACAAAGTTTATTCATTTTTCATATACATAGTTGCAAGTTTGGCAGGAACACATGAATATATCAATATCGGCCATTAGGTCGTGGCCTTGGACGACGTCCAGCTTGACTTCATCTTTTTATTCTTTGGCAGCCAAGCAGGACACATGCGCAGAATCATTGTCTCTCGAGTTTCAGATCACCAACCCCAGGCCCAAGTTTACGAACTAATAAAAGTCAAAGAAGAAAATATTAAAATCACAAATAATATGTTTCATTGTATACCCACTCTTTCTACTCTATCCCCATTTACTTATAAATCTAACCCGCATTAGTAGCGTTAAGAAAACGACAAATTAATAATAACACAAGAGCAAGCTGAAGCATGTGAAAACATCAAGCAGCCATTTTTAAAGCACACTGCGCAGAAGCAGAAATTTCCCACCAAGCAAAGAAAGACGTCACAACACGTGATATGGTTGAGACATGCACAGTAAGGTTCCCGCGCTTTAGCGGCCATTTTAGAAAAAGACAAGCGTTACTTGTTAGTTAGAACACATAGGCAAGCTTCCTTGCTATTCATGTAGTGTATGCAAAGTTAATATACACAATACAAGATTAATAAATTAATACTGTGAGGAGATTGTATTCAAGCAAGTCTCATTTGTGAGTCCTTGCTCCATCACCTAAACACCACTCAACCGAGAACACTAAAAAGCCCTCACCACCCATCTCTCAACCCTAATAACCCCTTTTGATGCCCAAACGCCAATTATTCCTGACCCGTAAAAAACCCTCATCACCCTAAACATTTCCCATCCCTGAACCCAAAAACCCCACAGTAGTCCTAAACTCCACCCAAGTTTAATGTGATTTTGGATTTTTCCTTAAAATGATATTTCCCTTAAAATGTTTCCTTTAATTTTCGATTTTTTTTTGTATTTCCTTAAAATTGTCTTTCCTTAAAATCGATTTTCCATTATTTGGTTTCCTCCAGTGTGGTTTCTCCGTTTTCGTTTTCCATCAATACACACACATCAGTTCTAAGGTTCAGGGACCAGACAAAGTCTAATGAATCACACTTGTACTCTTCTCGAAACAGAATCTCATTTCAGGTCAGATTTTGCAGAAGAAACTCTACTTCATCCAGTGGAACACGTGATGCTGTCCTGTTCGCCCCTCTCTTTTCCAGCCAGAAGTGGATTGAGGTGTCATTTGTTTACATTTTACCTGGTGTTTATCTAAGAACTGTGCATGAAGCCACACGTAGACCTTGAAGAGTAAACAAAAAAAGGCGGAATTCCCTAGGTACCCCACATGACACCGATTGTGAGTATGGACTCCCTGAACCAATCCTTATGTTTTTGTATTCGTTTGAAATAAATTATTAGATTTAAGCCAAAGCTTACAGGGACACACCGTCCCCATTTTCCAGCCATTTCAGAAGAGAGCAGTGTGAAGGCTGCATATCAGGCCTGTTTATAATGCCTCATTTGCTCTGGCATTGTTTTCATATTGGTATTTAAAAAGCTACACACATCGATTCATAAATGAATGCCTTCATTTATAAGACACCATGAATAAGGTGAGTTCTGTTTCGATGAGTTCTAAGTTTGCCACAAAACCCAGAAACATTCAGATATTTTGAGCACCCGGAATAATGACTTGTGCAGGGATAAGTTGTTTTTACAGTCGTTTAGGCCATAATATCTGTAGAACACTATAGAAAGAACAAATACCCCAAAATGTATTTTCACAATTTACATCGTGTAATCCCTGGTTTTCCAGATACACGTATCTGATTTACTGTTGATGTATTCAGAAATTAAAACGAACCCAAATATAAAATGCTTTATTCTACCCTTCTTATGAATTCACGGGTCAGCTTTTCGTCAATATCGGTTTATGCTGGTTGGGCAACAGAAAACTGACATACTGTGTTATTCACTTCAAACCACTTATACTGTCTCCCGTCTACTCAAACGAAAGTGCATCCATGATTCAAAGCTGAAGCTAGCCGTGTTCCTGTGCTTGCAGTTTGGTGTCAAAAGGACTCCAAATTGGTTCTAACATGCAGGTTTAATAGCGAAATCTTCAGTTCTATGTCGTGCTTGTCAGTTGACTAACCATTGTTTTTCCTTACTATGCCTATGAAATAATGTTTATAATGCTATCTTTCACCAGTGCAAGTTTGAAAATGTCTTTGTTAGCTTAGGGTATAAAGTGACCCTTTTTCCCCATCTGGATGACCTTTAACACCAACTGTCATTGTTCTACAATGATCATCAATTAGCCTTTCTTTCTTGCTCTCTCTGCTTCCAAGTCTCTCTCTCGCCCTACCTATACCCTTTTCATGTCTTTCCCTCTCTGCCTCTTCTATTCTTTCTCCTTTATGAGCCTTGAATGAATTTCCAGGGCTCTTGGTACACTGCATTACGCAATGAAACGCCTGCATCTTTTTCTGAGGCCGATTGGCGCAGAGGTCTTATCAAGTTGCTTTTGTATTGTGCAACTGCCACCCGGGAGGTCAAAGAGCAGCGGTGAATAATTTGAAGTTGATAGTAGCATTTAAAATGAGAATACCCAATTTTACCTACGCTTTTTCCTCCAGTTTGTACAATTGCTCTCCTTCACAACGCTCGTATTAATGTTTCTGTCTAAAAGGGTTGCACAGTGTACGAGGCAAAGCGAACAATGGCGTTGACTCAACAAGCCTCAAGCCGTGGCATGATCTCTGTGCTTTATTGCATCTGTCCACTGGAACCATGACAACAGCTTTAAGTGGAGAAACAATCGTGGTTTGTCAAGACTGCTTTGTCGGAGTTGCCTGAATGACAAACAGCGTGTGGCGTTCGGATTCTTACTGCATGGACAGTGAAATGTGTTTAAAAGTGCATCAGACCTGCAAACAGTGACTAAGCAAAGCTCTCTTACACTCTGCCCATCAGGATAGACGTGACGCGGGTCTTTCGGTCTTGCTTTTAAAAAGACGTGTATTTAGAGCCTTTTTAAAGATGGTGAAATTGGACAAAAACTTTGGTGGTTCGGGAAGAGAGGCGCATCTAGGGTGGTTGTATGTCCGAGGCATGCATGGCTAAACCACACGTGCCTCTACTACGAATGCGTCTGAACAAAGCATTCCTTTACCACACATGCCTTTACCCTGCATGCCGTTACAGCGCAATTTCGTGATAAAGGCATGACTGGTAAAGGTATGTGTGGTAAAGATCAAACCCCAACCTCCCCGCCCTGAGCCCTAAAAACTACCCCAAACCCCACCGAGCCGTAAAAATTAACCCCCCTCCTGAGCCCTAAAAACTACCTGACCCCCCTGAGCCATAAACACTACACGACCCCCCTCGAACCCTAAACACTAGCCCGACTCCTCAGAGCCCTAAACACTACAACAACCCAGAGCCCTAAACATTACCCCGACTCCTAAATACTACTGATTCCCTCTGAGCCCTAAACACTACCCCAACCCCGAGCCCTAAATACTACCCGATCCCCGAACACTACCCGATCCCCCTGTGCCCTACACACTACCCCGACCCCCCTAGCTGGACCCCCCCTGAGCCCTAAAAACTACTCCGGCCCTAAACACTACCCTGACCCCGAGCCCTAAACACTACCCTGACTCCCCCCTTGAGCCCTAAAAACTACCCGACCCCCGAGCCCTAAAACCTCCTGCCAACCCTTAAAAACTATGCCCCAAAACCCGGCATCAGCCCCACTTGCCAGTCCGCGTCATCTCCCGATCCTTTCTCTTCCTGCCTCCCCCCCCCCCATTCCAGCATCTAGTCCGCGCACTGCCTTAACCACGCATATACATGGTTAAGGCATGCGTGGTTGAGCTTGCCAGTAAACGACACGCGTGGCTCTGCCCCCGTTGTAAAGGCCGTTTCCTATCTAGGAGCTTAAGAGAATGACATTCATGAAACAGTTTGGAAAGGCACCAAGTTCGTTAAGGTCGTTTCTTAGCAATCTCTTCTGAAGCTCAAGAATCAAAGTGTGATGAGGTTAAAAGAGAAGAACACGCTGCCAGTAAAAGTCTTACATATTGTTGTGACACAAGCTTATCGTGGAAAGGCTGGCATGATAAGGGTTAAGTGAGGACTTCTACTTAAATTGGAATCACTTAATATTACATGCTTTTGCATCAATTTCAGTTGCCACAGGCTGCTGAGAAAAGACATACTAATGTAAAATATTGTAGCTATTGCACATAACATTTTTAATTTCTATTAAGGACACGAAGGCGAAGATTATGGATTCTCCTTTATTAAATAGCCACCATAATACAGCTGAATATATAAAAAATACAAGTAAAAAATAACAATGCTTGGTGTGAGGGCTACAAATTCTACACTTCAATACACAAATTATATATAACCATTCTCGTTGTGCTATCTCGGGAAGAGCCCATGTTTACCTCAGCATTTTGTTTTACTGGATGTGAGGACTCAATCATGTTTTCCCATTTGTTTCCAACCGTGGCTCTTGCTCTGACTCTAGAAGAAAGGAATTTACCAGTGATACCCAGCATAAAATTTGCGATAGATAGTAAGGGCGGGAATAAAACTCAGACAAATCCTTTGAATGTATCTGAATCACATTCATATAGCAAACAGTAAGATTTTTGTGCAACGACAAAGCCAAGACTGGGTGGGAAAATCTTTGCCTCTGGGTCTAATAGAATTATAGTATAATTATATGAATATTGATCCTGAAGACCAATTAGCAGTGCTCAATATGTCTTCCAATCTAGCTCCCAGCAAGAATGACTTGAATACCATGGCATGCCTGACTGAATGCATCCTAAGAACATGGGACTAATGCCTGTCTCTGACATTATCCATTTCCTTCACTGAGCTAAGGTGGGAGAGGGCACAGGTGAAAAAGGATGTATTAAGGAAATTTAAAGCTGACCATGGGGAGAAGACACTTGGACTGGCAACCGTCTTGTAGACACATAGACAGTTAACTACATATAATTTCTGGTGTGCCGGAAAAGCGGCATACAAATTATGCATTGAATCTATCTTGGTTCTTCTGGACACAAAAAATATACACTTTCCGGGGGCGTGGCCGAGCCGTCCAACATGGCGGACGCGCTCTAGATGAGCTCCGTGGGCCCGCCAATATATCCTTCCATTATCCTGCCCATCGGTGTCTGTCTCGGTCCAGTCCTGCCTACACTGTGCCTGCCTGCGCCCTGTGTGCTACGAAGACGCCTGGCGGCGGAATTGCCCACGAGGGAGCTGGCCTGAGGGGTTGTTCCCGGACCGGGGCTTGCTGATCGGGTCTCGGCCGATCGGGCCTGGGCCGCATTGCGCCCTGCCTCCTCCGGCCTCAGGCTCTTGGATTGTCTGTGCTGCTTGCCGCCGGGCGATTGGGGATTCCGCGGGACGCCTGCTGTGGATCTGAGCATATCACCCCGCTGATCTCGCGGGGGAGCCACACGCGGCGCCTGCGTCGCCCGGCGGGCCCCGTGCGGCATGTCGGCTGGAGCCGGGGACCCGCGATCGGACGCTCCAAGCTGCAGAATATAACCGCATTGCCTAATTGGTGACCTGGGAGTTGGCGGAGGCCCATACCCGCTCTCCCCTGGCTGCAGGTGGTCCACTGCGGTGCCCGCGCCGTGGCCGGTCGTGGTCGCGTGGCCGCGCTGGCTTGCCGCCGGTGGACGCCATCACGGGCGGGCGGGACGCTTGCTGCTGCTGGGCCTAGCTGCCGCGGATCGCCTCAGATTGAGCCCGCGTAGCTGAACTCCTCGCTGTGGACTCATTCCCAGGTTAGTGCCCAGGGGCCCCCCCTCTGCTGTTCTGGCTTTGTCTTGGGGGTGTTAGCCTACATCTGGACAGAACTGTGCACCTGCGCAGGGATTTCTGGCCCTGCTATTACTGGGGTCCCTGGGTCTACTTTGCGGGCTCCCCCTGCCTACTACGCGGCTGGCGTGACCTTGCTGTGCCCCGGCCCTACCCCGCTCGATCGGCTGTGGAATTCCTGGTGCTACTGGTGTTGCCTCTGAGGCCCCTCCCTGCGTACTCTGCCGCCATCTGGGACCCTGAGCCCCCCCGTGATGAATTGGGACTGCAGAGGTGGAGGGGTGAATCATCGGCCTGTGTTGGGCCCCCACGCATGACTGTTGCCTTGTGGACATCCCGAGAGGGATTGCACCCCCGGTCTGCGTCGGGTGGGCCACGTGTGTAGATCGCTGCTGGAGCACACTGGAGATCATCGCACCCCCGTTGGGACCCCTGCGGATTGCTCCTTGTCACCGCCCTGCGCTACACGGGGGTAGTGCAATTAGGTAGAGGTGCCCATTAGGGGGGTGGGGAGTCGCCTGTGTGCGGAAGCGGCCGGGCTATGTTCCGGTGCGGCTTGTGTGCGGGTTGACTCTCCGCCTGCCTTTTCTGCCTGTATTGAACTTTTTGCCTGCAGTGGGGGAGCCCCCCCTTTCCATCTTCAACCCCCCCGGAGGCTTACACTGGTGGGATTGTTGCGCTAAGGTCCAGGTGCGCTATTTCTCGACTCCTACTTACCTTCACGGACTTGTGACGACGTACTCATTGCCACTCAACATGACTCGCGACAAACTACACAGCGCCAAACAAAGTACGCTCGATCGCTATGCCGCAGCTGGGGCGCAGTCGACAGACCCAGTGGGTCAGGGCTCTGTTGGTCCCGATAACGCTGCATTGATGGCGGCAATCACGCAATCCCGAGAGGCGCTTGAGGCTAAGATTGGGGCGGTGGGGTCGGATGTGATGTTGATCCGTCAGGACCTTCGCAAGGCGGTCGACAGGATAACAGAGGCCGAAACCCGGATTTCAACCACGGACGACGCGGTCGTCTCGCTGCAGAAGAGGGTATCCTCTCTGGAATCCATCACTAAGGGGCTTGCGCTCAGGGCGGAGGATGCCGAGGGCTGGGCCCGGAGGAACAACCTTCGATTTGTGGGCTTTCCGGAGGGGTGCGAGGACAATAATGTAGAACGATTCCTTGTCACATGGATACGGAGTTGGATCCCTCAGTCATCTCTATCTCCATGCTTTCTTATTTAACGAGCGCATCGTGCCCTGATGCTAAAGCCTCCACCGGGGGCCAGGCCTCGACCCATCATAGCTAGATTCCTCAACTACCATGACCGTGATGCGGTCCTCACACAGGCCAGGTTGGCGGGCAAACTCCAGCACGACTCCCATCATATTCTCATTTTTCCGGACTATACCAGACTGGTGCAGCAGCGCTGGCAGTCATTCACGGCGGCTAAGGCCCGTCTGCGGGAACTCAAGCTCCAATATGCATTGCTTTTCCCGGCCCGGCTGCGAGTTATCTATGAGTCCCGTACTCTTTTCTTCGACACTCCCGAGGAGGTGTTTGCCTGGACGGATGAGCGACGGAGGCTTAGGCCGCACACCCGCCACGCTTTGAATCAGAATCGTCCTCTGGAGAGACCACACAACAGCTGCCCAAGATTAAAGGAAAAACGAGCAGGAGGTCTCGCTCGAGGCGTTGCTCGAAGTCTCAGGGTGCATCCAGTTCCCCCGGTGATGGGGGCCTACGCAACTCCTCGCCGACACCTAATGTAGATTGAGGGCCACGGAACACATCATGGTGCGGACTGGACAGATGCTGATGGTACTATATATGGGCCTACGTGAAGCTATCTCCTCCTCCCTTTCCTCTCAGTATCTGAGAGCTTTATGTTTCTTGGGGTCTGCTTTATGGGGAACCGTTGGTCTGAGACCATGCTGTACCCCCGTTGGGGTAGCAGTACGCTGCTCACCGCGACAGATACTTCTACTGTTGTTGAGGTATTGGGTGGGGTGGGTGGGGGAGGAAGGGGGGGTTTGTTTTGATTGATGTTCTTTGTTATTGCCACAGAGTCTTTCCTTCTATTTACCTTGAGATTGCCAATGTTAGCTACCGTCTCAGATGCTTTAATACATGTCACTATCGTCTATGTCGCAGGATCTAGCCCGAGTCCAGAGTAGAGAGCTCCGAATCCTTAGCTGGAATGTTAATGGTCTGCTGGACAAAATTAAACGGGGGCTGTGAAAGGCGAGTGTCCTTTTCCTCCAAGAGACCCATTTAGTGGGCACTAAGACGCCTTGCTTGGGACGCTTCGGTTTCGCACACACCTACCATGCTGGCTTTACTAGGGGCTCCCGGGGAGTAGCGATTCTAATATATCGCAGCGCCCCATTTGTTCATAGCCGCACATGGCTAGACCCGCAGGGTAGATTTATTGTGATTTATGGGATGCTCTATGGGGAGCCCATCGTCTTAGGCAGTGTCTATGCCCCTCCTCCTCTCTCGTGGTCCCTGGTAGAAAAACTGATGACGCTTTGGTCTGATCTTCCAACAGTGTTGACTGTAATTGGAGGAGACTGGAACGATGTTATGTCCCCGCTACATGATAGATGGAGTGCCATAGCCCGTGTTGCAGAGGCCCCGGACTCCAAACTATTCCCCTTGGTTCAGGGCTTGGGTTGGGTCGACACATGGAGGACATTACATCCTGACACACATGCTTACACCTATTTCTCTAGGCCGCATGATTCCTTCTCCCGGCTAGACTACATTTTCCTCACAGCGACACACACTTATAGACTGGCCGAGGCTACCATCCTTCCCAGGGGGCTTTCTGACCATTCCCGGTGTCTATCCTCCTTTCCCTGGACCCCAGAAGGTCTCAGTTTCGGTGGAGACTGTCGCCATGGCTACTTAGGGACGACCAATATAGGACGCATATGTGTACATCTTTAGCAGACTACCTATTACTGAATACGGGATCAGTGGACTCGCAAGTCACCTTGTGGGAGGCTATGAAACCTACTCTTCGGGGAGCAGATATTGCTTTCTGTACTGCCCTACGCAGGCAGCGGCGTGATAAATTGCTCAGAATTGAGGCCCAACTCCTTGATTTAGAGCGCGTTAGCAGAGACGCAGCGGGACAGCGAGACAACTGTTGACAATGCAGCAGACGTATGCTAGCGAGCTTCTCGATGAGGCCCGTCTTTATTGGCTTGCCACTCGAAGTCGGATCTACCAGTGGGGAGACAAGTCCAGTGCTTTACTGCACCGCCTGTGTCACCAGACACTGCGGCCCCAGTGGCTCCCGAGTATATGTGGACCTGCTGGGAATACACTCACAGACCCGATCGCCATCTCCAATAGCTTTGCCTCATTCTTCACAGACCTCTATGCCCCCCGGGAGGTATTGTCTGCTGACCTCATACAGAAGTTCATAGATGACTTTCCTCCTCGCACTCTGTCAGACACGGCGAGAGACGCGCTGGACGCTCCCTTGTCAGTAGATGAACTTCTGCCTGCACTGCTGGATATGCGAGTGGGTAGGGCCCCAGGCCCGATCGGCTATCCCTGTGAGTTCTTTCAAAAATACCACCCGCAACCCTTAAAACCCTATTTAGCCGCCCTGGAGGCTTCCTGTGACCATGGCAGCCTTCCGCCAGACTGGCTGCATGCTGAGATCGTTGTCTTTTTGAAGCCAGGCCGACTGCCGGAGCACTTCTCGTCCTATCGCCCGATCTCTTTACTTAACGTGGAAGCCAAGCTTTTGGCCAAGGTGATAGCCAACCGTCTCGTCCCGTATATCACGGAGTTAATTCATCCAGATCAGGCAGGATTTATGCCTAATATCGCCACACAGCACAATATTCGACGTGCCAACAACGCTATCGCCGCAGTCGATAGGCTTGGCACTCCTGCTGCGCTCCTACTGGCGGATATGAATAAGGCCTTTGATTCTCTTAGCTGGACGTACCTCTTTGCCTTACTGGCTCGCCTGAACATCGGCCCCCGGCTGCTGGGCCTTATTCGCCTACTATACACAGATATAACTGCCTCAGTCCGTGTGGCTGACTCAATTTCCAACCACTTTACAGTTGGTCAGGGAACGCGCCAGGGCTGCCCGCTCTCCCCTTATCTTTTTGCTCTAGCTATGGAGCCGCTAGTGGCTTGGGTACGGATAGACGCGCAATTGCGCGGCTTTGAATGGGCGCCTGGCATCTCCGACCGTATAGCACTATATGCGGACGATGTACTGTTCTTCCTCACCGATCTCGACCAGACCGGCCCACGTCTTCTCCGCATTATGCAGATCTTTGGTGAGACCTCTGGCCTATATATGAATCGGGGGAAATCCTTTCTATGGCCACTGCGGGGTGGAGATCGGCTGGGTGACTGGTCACGTGAAGTGGTCATAGCTCCAGATGGCTTTAAATATTTGGGTGTCCATCTCTCGTCGTCCCAGACCCAGGCATGGACCAAAAACCTCGCCCCGTTATGGACACAGGTGAGTGATCAGATGCGTGTGTGGTCCCACCTACCTCTGTCTCTTTTCGGTAGGTCCGCTATTTTTAAAATGATTTCTCTTCTTCGTCTCCTTTATCCGTTACAGAATCATCCCTACCTGATAAAGCCCACATGGTTCTGCCAATTGAATGCTATCCTTGCCCGGTTTATGTGGGGGGCGGCGCGTCGCGGGTGGCTCTGCAGACTTGTTTCCAGTCTACCTATTCCGGCGGAGTAGCCACCCCAGATGTCCAGGCATATTATATGGCCTCCCATTTACTGGTTCTCAACGACTGGTGGTATGGAGACCGTCGGGACCCGACATATGCGGTGGAGCGTTGGCTCCTGGGAGACAATGCTCTCTACAAGGTTCTCTATTCAGTAGCACTGCATCGTGAGCTACCACCTCCCACTGCCACGATCTTTCAGATCTGGAGGGCAGCGCTCTGTAAGATGGGTTGGTGGGTAAGACTCACTAAAGAAACTCCACTGTGGAACAATGGGCAACTGCCACAGTTATTACACTTGTCCGGCTTCCGGGGCTGGGAGGCCATTGGGATAGATACGGTGGGGGCAATTGTACGTGGATGTACGCTCAAGTCCTTTCTGGACATCCAGGCAGACTACGATATGCCCCGCTCGCAATTTTATCGCTATCTTCAGTTCAGACATGCATTTACCCCATACATATCTCACCTAACAGAAATTTCTGAATTAACCCCATCGAGGCGAAGGTTTTCATGGGTGACCTAGGGGATCACAAAATCACCAAAATATATTGCACACTTATCAATAATACCCCCACCACACTCCATAAAACTAGGGAGACATGGCAGCAAGATCTAGGTCCCTTAGATGAAGATGACTGGGTGGAGGCGTTGGAGTCCCCATGCAGTGCAGCAATTGCGGTTCGCCTGCGCCTCATCCAGTTTAAATACTTGCACAGAGCCTATTACACCAGATACAGGCTCTGGCGTGCCGGACTTATCACATCCCTGCACTGTTTGCGCTGCAGATCTATGGAGGGCACATTCCTACACACCGTATGGGCATGCCCAGCACTATCAAAATTCTGGAAGGGCGTGTTCACATGCCTGTCTGAGGTTCTGGGATGGGTCCTTACTTCCTCACCACGCCTAGCTATGCTACATATTACAGAGGACATAGGGGGTAATAGGTATAAGCGCCATCTCCTCTTTCTCGGTCTAACACTGGCCAAGAGAGATATCGCCCGGGCCTGGAAGAATGAATTCGCGCCATCGCTTGGGGTGTGGAAGAGGGGTCTGGATTGGTGTATGGGCCTCGAACTTCCAGTTTTCGAAGCCAGGGGATGCCCCCGCAAACACTACAAAATTTGGAAGCGGTGGGCTGACTATAGGGAACTATATCTGGAACCTCCTCCCCCCATACCGGATGGTTGCGAGCCCATAGAATGATGGTGTTTAGTCGATGTATTTGTAGAACATGTAATAGCTTTGCTTATCACTGGCAGAATCTCTCTCTTCATTTAGTGTTAATATATTCGTCAAGGGGAGACGAAGTGGCACAGTTGGCACAGTTGATTGCTTTTTCTTTTTCTTTATTTCTCTTATTTTCTGGTTTTCTTGCATTGTATTCACTGTGGACTGCATCCTGCATTATTACTGAAAATGTTGATACATATATTTGCTACCATATCTATTTGCATCGGGTGCCATATGGGGCACTTGTGTTATTCTGGATGTCAACAATAAAAGCATGTTGTGAAAAAAAATATATATATATACACTTTCCAGTGTGAAATATCTACCTGCTAAGTCCAACGCCTGATTGTCTGCAACCCTGCGAAATGACACCAAACACAAGTGCATGGCCAACTTGGCTGACAATTGTTTTCAGGACAAAAGGTTATTGCCCTGCCAAGATGGATGAAGCCTAAATACTAAGGTAACATCCCAAAAGGAAGATATATTTCGGTTCCGGGTACCAGAAAAACAAATGTCTGTCAGCAGTCTGGACACCAGCAGATGTTGCCCAACTGGGTGATATTTGGGAGGAAGTTATCCAGGTGAGATGGGAAAAGAGTAAGAAATTAACATCCTATAAGCCAAGCCTTCTGAAGCCAGAATTGTAAAGAAATTCACCACATAGGCAATGTATACCCCATGGGATGGTGATCTTTTTCCATACACAAGCATGCCCACCTATTCCAAGTAGATCTGTGTATTTTATGGCTGGAGTCGGACCATCCCCTTTAGAAGAAGCGATGCAAACTTCCTGGCATTCCCAAATACTCCTGAAAGCCTTAATGCCACTGGACGAAGATGGCCTTGTATCACTGATGGGTTGGCTGGCCCACCAAATTCAGAACAACCATTGGAAAAGATGAGAGCACCCTTGGAGGTTCTCAAGACAACTCCAGAATGACCACGAACCACACCTGCATCCTCCAAAGAGCAGTTATTAAGATTAGTTCTGCTGCTTACTTCCTGATCTGAAAAATTACCACTGGAATCATGGGTCAGTGGAGAGAAAGCATTATTCCGTTCCATCCATTACTGTAAAAATGCATCCTTCACCAGTGCCTATGGATCCAGCTTCTAGATGAAATACTATCAGAGCTCAAAAGTCAGGTAAGACACACATAGATCTATCCTGCATAAGCCCCAAATGTTGATTAATTTAAAAAATAACAAGAAGTTCAGCTTCCAATTGCTGGAATCCATTAGGTAAAGCAAGTTGCACTACTGCAATGTTGTGAGGCATGCAGAAGTGCCAAAAGTCCCTGGCTATCTCAGCTAACATCCTTAGGTAGTTAATGGACTGAACCGCCAAGATATTGTCCATTCTCAGAAGCATGCACCAACATGAGTGTTGTGTGCCAGAGACTGTGTCGCAAATGAGCCATCCAGGAGCTCCAGACAATTGATATAAAAATGGGGTGTGTGATGGAACCACGCATGCGTTTACCACGCATGCTAGTTCCACGCAGTCTCAACAACACAAGTCTTAACCACGAATATGCCTTTACCACGCATTCCTTTACAACAAATTATGCGTTGTTAAGGCATGTATGGTGTTGCAAAGTCATCCTGTGCCTTGGGCACCCCCCAACTTTTTGCTGACTGGTACCGGTGGTAACTGTCTCTGACTGACCCTGGGCTCTGCCTAACCAGGCCCAGGGCCAGTGCTATGCTGAAAGAGACACTTAGAATACAGTGAAAACACCTACATACACTAGGGTACACTATGGGTTGGAGTACCCCTGTGATTGGCATGACCTACCCTATAAGGTCCTAGTACTAATAGGGCAGGGGGGATTGAAACTATTTCTAAGTCCCTAGTATATCATTGGGCATGGCAGTTTAGAGGCCAGCAGCCCTTTCTGCACTTGCATGTGTGCACTGCTGAAGCCTGAGGTCAGTTTAAAAGTAGCTCTGTTTTGCAGGACTGCTTTTAAAAAGTAAATTGTGCCCAAACTCGACTTTGGTGTTTGGGGCACTTAAAAATGGATAACCTACAATGTTTGGGCATATTAGTTACCCCCAGTGTCTCCCCTAGGTGTCCCAGGGGTGGGGGGCAGGTATTTATAAGGAGGACCCTTATAAAATGAGTTTTATATGCCCTGGGTTAAGTGAAATGGCACATTTCACTCCCCACATTGTGATGAAGTGCTGCACAAAATCGACTTTGGTACTAGGAGCACTGTGGAGGAAGGATCTGTAATATGTTTACATATCCAGAACACCTAAAGTCTCCCCTAGGTGTTACAGGGGTGGGGGTCCTGTAGATATAGGCAGAGTACTTATAAAATATGTTTTTATAAGCCCTGGTGCTGGAAAAATGGCCCAAGTTATTTTTCCCTTTGTAAATCCCCTGCCACATAGGTTAACATTGCAAGAAGTTATTAACTAATAAATCCTGATAGGAGAATGGTAGAAATAGCATTCAAAGAATTCCCAGAATGGTATTAATAAATCCAACAATATGATGTTGTTGAATTTCTCCTAAAATGTACAGACAAGAAGTTATAAGACTTTCTTGTCTGTAAGACCAGATTCAGCCTTCCAGTGGTCTGTCCTGATGGGTCAGAGTTAAGTGGATTAGCCAGGCACCTTTGAAGAGGTGAAAAGGAGCCCCTGGGGTTAACCAGCTCTGCTGGGAGGGCAGTGTTCTGTTACACAAGAATGCCAGAGCAGGCAGAGGAGTCGTAAACAATGGACTTCAATGGAAGGGGAAGACACCAGTGTCAGTTACAAAGCTACTCTTCTGAACCCAGCCAGATGCTTGGCTTAAGGAAGGAATGAGCAGATGCAAGGGGGAGAGACTATGGAGCTTAGCCATCCTAGGGGTGTGTTTAGCCAGCTCTTCTCTCCCTCCTGGAAAATCAGCCATGATGAATTTGGAAGAATTGGCGACTCTGGACAAAATAGTGCCACACTTTGCAGGATGTGGTCAAATCTTTGGGTGGTACCCTTCCCTCCCTCCTCCCCCCATTGAACAGAGCCTCTCAGATCTGCTGCTTGAAACCTAAGGAAGCAAGAAGGGCCATGCTGAGACGTTTGATGTGCAATCACTAAGGCCTGCACTCTGAAGATTGCGCCTTCTGCACCATCTGGAGCTACAGTCCTGTGTACTACCTTGCTGTAAAAGGACTAAAGAGTGGACTCCCTGCAAGCTACAGGTTAACAGAGCTCACCTGGAACATCACCAGCAAGAATCCTCAACCTGGAGCACTACCAGTGGATTTGTAAGGGTTTTGTCCAAGTGTATTGTGGGAACTGAAGTCCTCAACTTTCAAGGACCATCTTGGAGCTTCCAGACCCTTGGAGTGACTTTGAGAAACTCTGGGACCCTTTGGGGAACTTAAAGAAGAAGTTCCAGAAGTTTGGAGAAGTTTGGAGCAACTTTGGGAAAAAGCTCCATAAGTGGATCGACTCAACCTGGCCAGCCAAGCCGCCTGCCTTCAGCCGCGAGCCGGCCTGCCGTCCAGGGTTGTTCTGCTGAAAAGCTCCGTAGGTCCGACTTCAAGAGTTTGACCAGGAGTAGGCGAAATCCAAGGCTGGCAAACCCTCACCGAATCCGGCCTGGTGAAGAGCATCGAGGGACCCCGCAAGAAAAAGCTCTGTAAAAGTTTCTAAGTCTGAATGAAGAAAAGGTGACCGGGAGCAACCACAAGAGCCAAGCCGCCTGCCTTCAACCGCGAGTCAGCCTGGATCCTTGGTTTGTCCCGCTGGAACACTCTGGAGGTCGGAGTTCCATAAGTTTGACCGGGAGCTCGTCGCAAGGCAATCCGGCGAACCCTCACCGAATCCGGACTGGCTGAGCGCTTTGAGAGACCCCGGGAAGAAAAGCTCTAGAAAAGTTTTTAAGTGAGAAGGTAAAAACTTTGACCGAGACCTACCGCGAGGGGTGGCCGCACAGGGCCCCATCGCGGTCGGCCTGAAACTTTGACTTTGACCCGGTCTATCGCGACCAGATGTCCTGATAAGGTGCTATAGGTTTCTAGGTGCTATATAATGCTAAATCTTTAAAAATTCATATTTCCGGTCCTCTTCATTGGAGTTTTGTCGTTTTGGTGTCATTTTAAAGATACAAACATTTCCTATTTGTATAAATTGGTGTTGGATTTTTATTGTGCATTGTGTCTTCATTTACTGAATTGGTGTTTTTAAATGCTTTACATACCTGTCTTTGAAGTTGAGCCTGCCTGCTCGCAGCCAAGCTACCAAGGGTTGAGCAAGAGAATAATTTTCTAAGACCTATTCTGAGCCCTATGACCTTATTGCCAGTGGCAGATATACATTTTCCCCTACTAATAATCCACTTTCCAACATCAGCTAGACCGCGTACTGCCTTAACCACGTATATGCATGAATAATGCATATGCGTGGTTAAGGCAAGCGTGGTAGTGCTTGCGTAGTCGGAACACGCGTGGCTGAGGATGAAACTCCTCCTTAGACTATTTCCCCTGTGGGCATATCTTGCTCTTCAACATTATGAATGGCATCCCACTCGATCACCATCTCCTATTCTTGCATCAAGGCACTTTATTCGGTTTCATACCATCAAAGCTACAAAACATCCATATAATACATTTAGCAAATTTAACTTCATTCAGTATGCTTGATACATAAATATAATAAAAGCTTCAAAAAATTCATAAAAGTCATAAAGCTTAATCCCAGCAGACTTCATGCAATTTGCAATTTCATTACAATTGTTGCTATCAGTAAATATCAGGATATTCCCACAAATTGAAAATCTTATCCCAATCTATAAGAAGGGGCAGCATAGCATCCGTAGTAACTATAGACCGATTAGTTTCATCGATGCCTCCCAGAAATATTTTGTAAACAGATTTTGAACCATAAACAATTTACAAGGAGGCCTTAGACCCAATAGCGCACTAGTTATAAAAGTAGGAATTTATTATATGTGGTGCAACAATCACAAAAAAAAGACCTCCTAATTTCCCAAAAGTGAACAAATTCACATAAACAATCACAAAAGGATGATCAGCGCACACTTGTTTCCAAGCAAAAGTAAATTTACTGAAATTATTATTATCATGAAGCAAAGTCCAAGAAATTTCATGGAGATATATTCCAGAATTTATTTGATAATCCTTTATTCTCTTTTTATTTTATTCTTCACAGTGTAGCCAATGCGTTTCGTCCCTTCTCGGGACTTCTTCAGGGCTACAAAACATAGATAACATATATACATTTAAATTCACAATATAATACATGACTCCATAAAACATTTATACATATACATATTATAATCTACAGTGCTATATACAAAATATTATATACAAAATCACATAGTATCTCATGAAAGCTGACATTACAACCAGCTTACACGTTTGAGAAAATTCATTATATACAGTGAGACCATACAAGTTCTAAACATACTAATCAGGGAGGTTCCTTTCCTGAGAACGTATTGCACATCCTAATTCTTGACGAGCGTTTCAGTTCCAGTTCTCAGATAACATCATAATTGGCAGCATATTTTTGTACAGGAGTTGCAAATGTCAAATAACAAAATCATATATATATATCTCTATAGGCGAGGAGAGAGAACAGGGGAGAGCACAATTCACATTGGGCAGTTTAAATCCTAATCGTGGCGAATAGAGCAATAATTACCTTAGTCACGTAATGCTTTTTTACAGTGGCACACAGTCTCCAAAGTTTAAAACACAAAATTCATGTTCTGAAAAAAATATATATAAATAAGGTAACCATGCATAAATATATCTTTTCACCCTTAAAGAGTAAATAAGTTAATGTTTCATAAATTAGATTTGACAATGAACTGAATTGCTGATTAGCGTACCTGTTTACTTCTTAGATGAGTCGTAAGTCCAAAGCTATTACATCAAGCTATTACTTTCTATCAGTTATTCCGGCCAATGTCGGCCACCACACCTAAGATAACATAATTTGTAATCAGAACATGCCAAATATTTATATTAATGCCCTTATCAGTTCAATCAAAAATTATATTGTGACTAGCTCTACAATACTGAGCCTGTACCAATTCGGTCTAATCTAATGCTTATTACCATTTAGATTGTATAGGTGACGTTCTTTAGTCACAACGTCTGTCACTATGTGATATCAGAACCATAACTTCCTAGAGCATTTGGAAGATATAACAATCTTATACTTAGTCTTGTGAAAGCACACTTACTATGTTGTCATGGTAAGTTCCCTCTGTGAAAACGCACCATGTATCATTATTGGAGGACACCACCATATTGGCATATGCCCCGCATCACTCGAGATAATGGCTGTTGTTATTATTTCATTTAAAGTGTGCTTTTTTATAATTTTCTATTATTATTTAGCAAATGCACTTCACTTAATATTGTTTCGTCACATTAGATTCGGCCTACAGTGTATCTCAGTAGTTTTTCACTATATAATACTTATACGGTGCTTTGATTCTTATATAGGGAGCATATAAATGAAACCAATAAGGTTACCATCCGCTCCTCTCCAGATGGTCCCTAAAGTTAGTGCCAAACACAAACCATTCAGTTCACGGTCTTTTTTAACAAAACCGCGTACACCGCGCATGCGCAGTGCTGAGGATGTAGATCTACTCCCAGGTTAGCCATCTCTATGCCGCAGTTCTGCATTAATATATATTGGCTTGAACTTAATCTCAAGGAATACCATTAATAATGACAATCTACATAACCTCAGTTTTGTGGCACATTAAACGAGTGTAGCACTCCGACTACTGTGGCAAAGGATAACATATATATTGCATTTTTAAGATGGAACGCCGTTTCAGCTGAAACGCCATTCATTATATCCAAGGCGCCGCCATATTGAAATGTATGTTTTGATATCCGCAAATGGATTAATAGTTGTTACCTCTTCTTTTTAAGATATATTATAATGCATTATCGTTCAGTTATCATACTAAATAACGAAATCATATTTCATCACAGTACATTAAAGCCCCAAAGTCTATCAAATGCATTTACGTCGTAGAGTTCTTACACAATACGGCAATTCTTTTAACGGAAACTCACCAAAGAAGTGCGGTCCGGGCAGCCGTCCGCCCCCCTCCGAGTGCTTACTAGAAATTGTATTAAACAGAGGCCATTCGGTTAGCGGACTTTTAAACAAAATCGTGCGTATCGCGCATGCACAGTGCATCACGATAATCAACTTTCATGGCGGCCATCTTTAAGAAGTGATTTCACCGTAAAATCATCTTCTTGCCTCACAATGGTAAATTTGGCATTAATATCTACCTAAAATACGTCTTTACTGCAGAATTTCAAATACTAATAGCACTAAAAGTTGAAAACAACTCATTTGTGCAGGTCATATAGTAAATTGTACTATTCTCGGTGATTCTTACGGGAATGTGTTATTAGTATACGGCTCGACACCCAATCAGCGGCCATCTTTGAAGAGTGAGCAGCCAATATAATTATTTTGACTAGAATATAGATCGATGTATATGACTATATGGGCATGGATGTTAAACGTTCAATAAGTCTATTTATTGAATATATTTAGGATATTGGTGACAATAGGTATCATAGAAGTGTCATGTATTCAGCTCTTTTACTACATGTGAAGTTTCACAAATTCTCGCAACATTCGCGTAAGACTGTGAAATCCACCATAACATTTCAGATCAGACATTTCCAAAATATTGCAGTCTATTTTGAAATCATTGTCAGGCAGTTCGGAGTGTATAATCACTACATCAAAGTGGACCTGAACTATAGAAAGTAATGAAATTCAGAATTGCTATTGAACCCTTGGTGTACAGATCTCAGACAGCATATCCATCTTGCCTCTGCCTGACGTAGGCACAGTTCTCTATTTCCACCTCTTTCATGTTTGCCAATTTGCTCAATTGCATGAAACCAGATATCACTCTTATCTGGATGTTCCTGTTTAATGTGCATAGCAATAGGATATCTTTCATCACAGTGTTTGATAGCCCGTACATGTTCTTGTATTCTTGTTTTAAGGCATCGAATACTGCTCCCTATATATACCCTATTGCAGACACATCCAACCACATACATTGTGTACGTTGTATTACAATTAATGAATGACATAATCTGGTAAGTCACGTCTGTATTGTACTTAAATTCAGTGATTTTATTTCTGCCAAAACGGCAGATCGAGCAATTTGCACAAGTATAGAAGCCATTAGGTTTAGTTGGCAGCCATGTTACTACTTGCGGTTCTAAACCCTCTGCTTTAACGTAACTCGGGCATAGTTTCTGTTTAATGGTGTTGCCCCTACGATATACAACCATTGGCTTTTTGGAAATTATCTTGGAAGAGACGGCATCTGAGCTCAGGATGTGCCAATTTTTCCGCAGTATATTGAAAATATGACTGCTATACAGGTTATATTGGGTGATAAATGACACATCTTCTCTCATTTTGAACTTTTTATTTCCCCTATTGGATTGTCCATGTCTGCCATTCAGAGTCAATTTCCTATCCAGACCTTTTGCCCTCATTTCAGCATTTTCTAAGCACTGACAATGATTTCAAAATAGACTGCAATATTTTGGATATGTCTGATCTGAAATGTTATGGTGGAGTTCACAGTCTTACGCAAATGTTGCGAGAATTTGTGAAACTTCACATGTAGTAACAGAGCTGAATACATAACACTTCTATGATACCTATTGTCACCAATATCCTAAATGTATTCAATAAATAGACTTATTGATCATTTAACATCCATGCCCATATAGTAATATACATGCGATGGTCCTCTCCAAGTTTTACCTAATTTTTATGCATTGCACTGTCAGCGCTTTAGTTATTTGGCGCCTTTAGCCACACCTCTTAGCATAGAGCATTGGCCTCTATCTTTTGATGTTCTGATGTATGAGAGTCTGGCCACGGGCATCGGCGATGTGGCCAACATAATAAGCCCGCTAACTTGGCGTATCCCAGCTATTGTCTGGTTGACACCATGATTACGTCTGGTCCACTTCCCGGCTTGAATTAATAGCTGTGTAGAGCTGGTATATTAGCATTCTCCTTAGTGAAGTTCAGATATTTGGTACTGACAATCATATTGGTAGGAGCACAGAGCGGACCCTTAATTAAGGCTTTTGTTTTCCTTCTTTTACTTGTGGATTGATTTGAATATGTATTGTTTTTAACTCTGAACTATGGTTTTAGGCACGTCAAATTACAACAGTGTTTTTACTTGTATTATCTTTACTATGTATTGCTTTAGATATATCTGGATATTAATTTCACTCCTATGTATTTGTTTTTTTCCTTACTGTACTTTTATGGTTTAATTAGATCAAATACAGTTCATTATGATTCTGACTGTTTATAGGTAATTACCATTCTGTATTTTAATTGCTGCTGTCCTAGAAGAGAGAATTTTAACTGTTTCTTTTTTATAGACTAGTGATGAGGTTGTCACCTGAACAGGTTCTGGTTTGATTCCTGGCTACCATAATTTGCTTCTTCTTTGTTGTAATATGAGTTTATTTAAAAAAAAAAATTCTTTATTGGTTATTCAAAGAACTTAATAAAACAGTACAAACGAAGGGCATTACTTAATCAAGTTTGACAATAGAATGAAGAAGTACAGAAAAAAAAACAGGTGAGGAATGCATTTTGGGGCATATTCACAAGGAGCTATTGCCGAATTAACGGCACTTTATCGCAGCCAAAGTTGTGATAAATTTACCTCCCCATTCACAAGCCGGTGTTAACAGCCCACAGCACCAGTTTACCCGCGATAGCAGCCACAAAAACCATCGCCACAGAGGACCCTCGCAAATATTGCTAAAGAGATGCAGAGTAGGCGTTCCCGTGACTAAAGCCGAGACAACAGCACACCTCAACATTCACAACGACCAGCCACATCCGCGATAAAAACACAAAACAGGCGATAAGGCGCGTTAGCACCAGGAAATCTACACCAGCTCTGACCTGGTGTAAACTCGGACGGCAGCCAGCACCACAAAAGGGAGCACAGCCCAGGGCCACATCCGAAGGGCAACAGATGCCATGGAGCCACACATCATGCGGCCCGGACACCCAAGAGGGCCGCAACACCCACCGCCACCACCCCAGGACCACCCCTCCCTGGCACCCCCCGACCAAAGACATGCCACATCAGCCACACCTAAACATGTACAAAACATTCCGCCTGATGCCGCACAATCACAACTGGTGACATGGATGTGTCGTAACAGAAATGACCAGCACACATTCACTTTCGAAGCAACAAATTAAACTTTATTAAAATGAACAACAAAATGAAATGAAGACACATGGCCGCTCCCCTCCGGACAATACGTAGGTCACAGCCTGTAAGACAAAAAACATGATGAGAAGGTGTGTCCTGCGCACATCAGAGGACAGAGAGAGAGGGAGAGAGAGAGAGGAAGAGAGAGCGAGAGGAAGAGTGGGAGAGAGAGAGAGAGGAAGAGAGGGAGAGAGAGAGGAAGAGAGGGAGCGAGAGAGAAGAGGAGAGAGAGAGAGGAAGAGAGAGGGGGAGAGAGAGGAAGAGAGGGAGAGAGAGAGAGGAAGAGAGGGAGAGAGAGAGAGGAAGAGAGGGAGAGAGAGAGGAAGAGAGGGAGAGAGAGAGAGGAAGAGAGGGAGAGAGAGAGAGAAGAGGAGAGAGAGGAAGAGAGGGAGAGAGAGAGAGATAGAAGAGGAGAGAGAGAGGAAGAGAGGGAGAGAGAGAGTGCCGCCCCTTCGCACCCAGGCCACACTGCTCACCTGCTGCCACCGGTGTGTCTCCAACCACGTGCCGTATGTAGGGCAGTTCACCAGGTCACACATCTGATTCAGAGCCGTCAGCTGAAACAGAGCCCAGATACATGACTGGCACAGTACACACACTTGCACAAGACAACATCGCCTGCCCGCCCATGCACACCCAGGCAGAGGCATCCCAACCCCTCCCGTCGCCCATCGGAGCATGCCCGCCCATGCACACCCAGGCCTCAATGCTCATCTTCTGCCACCGGCGCGTAGACAGGAGGTCCCACCACGTGCCGCTGCAAGCCACAAGCCCGGGGCCCGCAGACATGGCACCCTCCACATCATGCAGCCCCGCTCCGCAGGCCACCAGGTCTCACGTTTGGTGCTGGGTCTTGATTACTCCATGGCAGAGGACATACCAGTGCACCCGGCATCATCGCAGGCTGCACACCCGCTCAGCCCAATGGGTGCCACCAACTCTGGCATCCCGGAAGCGACGCCATGGGGCGGTAGGCCCGCGCTGCCCGCTGGCTCTGGCCTACACTGCGGTCCAGCAGGGCACACAAAACCTGAGCTGTCCGGACCGCCGGGACGGGGCATCATTGCAGGCTGCACACCCGCTCAGCAGCTCAAGGTGCCACTGACACAGTGCACCCAAAGTCACCGTCCCGTGGCAGGGTGCCTGTGCCGCCCGCAAGGCCTCTGGTGCCACTAACCCTGTGCAACCCCAGTCTGCGCCACGTGGTGGTAGGCCCGTGCCGTACTCCAGGCCTCAGATGCCACTAACCCTGGGCAACCCCAGTCTGCGCCACGTGGTGGTAAGCCTATGCCGTACTCCAGGCCTCGGATGCCACTAACCCTGTGCAACCCCAGTCTGCGCCACGTGGTAGTAGGCCTGTGCCGTACTCAAGGCCTCGGATGCCACTAACCCTGTGCGCAGCAACTCATGGGCCCTATATGAGTGCGAACCGTGGGGCGTCCGTCATCCAGTCACCACCGGAAGAGGGGAATGTGACGTCGTCGACCCTTATGTTGGCGGAGTCACATGGCCTGTGACACCTGTGCCGGATGGGTGTGGTGTGTGTGAAAACCTGCCCTCAGGGAGTGGCTGTGACATGCTGACGACTAGACCAGTGACCCGCACACCACCAGCGAGTATGGCTGCGACGGGTAGCAATGAGGGCCCCCCTCGGTGCGTAAGCGGAGTGGACTGGCCTGCCGTACGCCGGACCAGCGCAGGGCCTGCAACAATGACTCATGGGCTCTGGTCGTGGGCCATGTCCGGACAAGGAAGTGACTGATGCGTGTGTCCCTGCTGCAGTGTTCACGGAACCCGCTACACAAGATGCAATGTCGCACCCCCAAACTGGCATCCCACAGGATGAACATCATTGACGCAAGGGAAGGCACTGTCCCCACATTCATCCACACATCCACACAGAAATGACGTAAGACATCACACAGCAGTGCGTCACTGGATGTTTATTTGCACATCCAGTGCAGTCATGCAGCTGGAGCGGTACAAGGCAATGCCGAGCACACCACACAATATGGGCCCGTGGAGGGCCAGCCAGTGTCCATCCCGGGATGACCTGTACTGCGGAAGAGGAAGGGTACAGTCCGCAGTCTGTCCGCCGTGTCATTGGTCGTCAAACAGCATGTGGCAGTCCATGTCGCTGTCCAAGGTGAGTCCAAGGAAGGCCATTTGTTGTTCCTGGGGGTCTTGGGAGGGTGCCGGGGCTGTGGGTGCCTCCTGCTGGGTGGTTTGGGTGGTGGGTGGGGTCTCATGGATGTAGCTGGGCTGCCCTGATCCTGGAGGTGAGTTGCGGAGGTGGTCAATGAGGTCTTGGATGGTTTGGATGTCGATGCTGGTGTTGTCCTCCTCCTCGTCATCAGTGAAGAGTGGCTATGATTGCTCTGCAGGAGGTGTTGAAGATGCCCCTGCGATGTGAAGGGGAGATGGTGTATTACAATGTGTCCACATGTATGTAGCCGCATGGTACAGGTTGACATTCAGACAGCATGGCATTGTACATTGTGACAGTGTGTGGGTCTGGGCGAGGACCCAGAGTGATTGTGGGTGTGCACTGCGCCCTGCTTGCTTGTGCATGTGCGCCATTGTGGCCATCTCCCCCGTCCCCCAGTACCTGGTGGTCACTCACCCTGTTGCGGTTGTGTTGTGTCCTGTCGAGCAGTGTCTGGTCCCCCGACTCCGGCCACAGTCTCCACACTGATGACTGTCGACACCAGCTCCTCCATGTCATCCAGCTCCAGCTGTGGCGCTGGGCCCCCACCTCCGGTCTGCGTTGCTGCCTTCAGGTTGGCGGAGAGTTTATCCTTGGTCTTCCGCTTGATGTCATTCCATCGCCTCTTGACCTCGTCCATTGTCCGCTTGCGCTCTCCGACGGCATTCACCTTGTCGACGATGTCCCGCCATATTCCATTTTTGGTGCCCAATGACACATTGGAGGTGACGTAGAGTTGTTGATGGTGTTCCATGACCTCCGTGACTATGATCCGGTTCACCTGCGGACTGAACTTGGTCTTCCTGGTCTTCTTGTCCTTGCCCTTCCCTGTCCCCGAGGTCCCAGGCTGGTCGTCCGGGGTGCTTGTGGGGTTGCGCTCGTCCTCTGCGCCTGCTCCGGCTGCCTCCATGGTGCTTGGGTGTTGGTCAGTTTGTGTGTGGGTTTTTTTTCCTGCTTTTATGGGGGTTTCTGACGCCTGCCAGGTGTGTGTTGCAGGCCTGGCGCTGCTTGTTGCTGGTTTCCTCATCGCGCTTTGGCCCATCGCGTGTTTTTTGGTATTGTGGTTTGTGTTTTTATCTCCATCGTGGTGGTTGTATCGCGGACTTTGTCCGCGGTTTCGGCAGGCTATCGCATGGTACCGCCTTGTTATGAATTCCACGTTGACACGGGGTTATTTTCCCGTGATGGGCTGCGTTATTGAAAGTTGCGTTACGCTACTCTTGCGGTAGTTATCACACGTTCTTGTGAATATACCTCTTTGTGTAATGAGCTCTAACACAGATACATACTCCTGTACACATACACAGAATACCTGGGGCGTTGTAATTTGCAATCATAAGTTACACTAACTTAAAGGCAATGTATGGTGGAAAAAACAGTGAGGGACATAGCGCCCGTCCAGTGGATATATATTCAAAGAGTAAAGCATCAGGGAGTGAGTCCTCAGACTGGGAGGGGAGCAAATGACATAGAGGATAGTGCCCAGTTTCATCAGTCATTGGAACGGACCTATGCGTTATGTATGCAGTAGTGATGTACTGGTTGGGCCAGGGTATTACTCAGGATGAAGCAGGTACCGCCTCCTCGGGAGGGTGAAGTAATAAATAATTACGTAATGGATGCCATATATTTTTAGGTCTAGAGGTGAGGGGCTCGAGTGTGACATACATGTCTCTCATAGTGTCGCAACTCACCAGGTCATGAAACCATCCTTTAGTTGTCGGAACAGATGAGGCCCCCCAATGCAATGAGACCTGTCGTTTCACCAATAAAAGCAAAATGGCGACAAAGCTCCTAACTCCAGTAGGGATGGGCTTGACATAGCCCAACAGTGCTGTTAAAGGGGATGGAGCCAGTTCTATTTCAACCATTTGTGATAGAACACAAACTACTTCCTCCCAAAAGTCGAAAATGGAAGCACAATTCCAGGCCAAGTGTGAATAATCTGCCTGGTCTCTGGCACATCTGGCACAGTGATGCGATTTAGTGGAGTCGACCTTAGCTAGCAAATACGGGGTAGTGTAGACTCGATGTAGGTATCTGAAATGCAAGAGCTTGTGGCGGTGGTTATTTGAAACAAATTTGGTCTGTTCATGGCAGAAGCGCCATGTTGCGTCAGGAAAAGGGCTGCCCAAATCTGCCTCCCAGGCTGTTCGTGCCCCTCTTTCTGGCAATGGCTTCAGAAGGAGAGCCGCATGGCATAATCGCAAGACTAAGTCTGAACCATCTGGTGTTGTAATAATTAGCGATAATAATGGAAACTCAGCCGGCTCTAATGGTGCAGTCGGGATGGTGGCTCGTATAGTATTGTGTAACCGGTGTAATATTAATCTGTCGATGTATGTTGTGGTGTGACCTTCCATTAGGGAAGCGATAGTTCTCGCCTCATTATTTGCAAATAGGTTGCCAATACGTAGCAGCTGGCAGGTGGATAGGGTGCGTTTAGTGAGTGTTATTGGTAACCTGGGATTGTCAGCAAGGGGGATATGGGGGGAGTAGAGGTGATCGTAACCTAGGTACTGTTGGAGTTTAGCCCAAGTCCAGCTAGTGGTAGGGAGTGTCAGTATTTCAGATGTATTTCTTGGAAGCCCCTGGGCAGTATTGTGGAGAGTGGGTATGGGTGAGCCTGTGACCATTCTGGTTTCAGAAACTGCATGCGTGCATTGTAATGGAACCAGTGGTAGGCAAAGTGTGCTTGTGCTACTAAATAATAGAGATAAAAATCAGGAACGCCAAAGCCGCCACGTTCATACGGCAGAGTTACGGTTTGCCAGTTGATTCTAGGCTGCCTCCCAGCCTATACCAACTGTGTAAGGGTGCTTCGTAATGTGTCAAAGAAAGCGGAGGTCAACCCTATAGGAATATTAAGGAATAAATATAAAAACTGGGGCAATACCACCATCTTTATAATTGCTATTCTGCCTGCTATGGATAAAGGAAGTTTGAACCAGTGATGTACTTGAGTTGACAGTTTGTCTATCGCAGGACCGCAGTTTAGGCGTACTACTTCTGAGCTTTGATGGTGTAGATAAATACCAAGGTATTTAGGTGGGTTCACACACCCTTTTAAGGTTAATTCCAGGTAGCAATGGGTAGTAACCTCTGTCAAGGGAAAAAATTCAGATTTGCTCCAATTGATTGAGAGGCCTGAGAGTGTTCTAAAGTGGACCATCTCGCGGATCAGGGGTGGTAGGCTGACATCAGGGTCTCTGACAAACAACATTATGTCATCTTCGTAAGGGGAGGCCTAGAGTGGGCTGTGGTAGAAACGAAGACCCCTCTGTAAATGGCGTTCCTGGAAATATCGAACAAGGGGGTCATAGCAATTATGAATAAAAGAGGGGACAACGGGCATCCTTGTCTGGTACCCTGGGCTAATATGAATTGGTCGGTTAGGGTGCCGTTTATTTTGAGGCAGGCTAATGGGGCTGTATAGAGAAGGCAGACCAACGTGCAAACGTTTTTGGGAATACCGAGTTTTTCTAATGTGATGAATAGGAAAGGCCATTCTAACGAGCCGAGCGCCTTTTCAGCGTCGAGCAAGACCGCCACTGCAGAGAGCTTGGGATTGTTGTGATTGAGGACAGCAAATATAGTTCATAGATTTATTGATGTGGACCGGTTGGGGATAAACCCTGATTGTAAGGGGGCATTATCTTATCCAATAGTAAAGAGAGGTGAGTGGCAAGGATCTTGGCTAAGATTTTATTGACATAGTTCAATAGGGACAGCGGCCTATGAGAGGTGCATTTGTCCGGAGGTTTGACCCGGTTTGAGTAGTAGGGAAATAATGGCTTCACTCATTGTCGGGGGGAGACTACAGCACATCAGGGATTCTGCATAGACCTTGAGCAGATGCGGCGCAAGTATCGTTTTGTAAGATTTATAAAAAACACCCGTGAAGCCATCGAGAGCCGGGGCACTGGAGCCATTAAGATCGTCGATGGCCTGGGTAATTTCTTCACGCGAAACTGCTGCTGTCCAGTATCTAGCCACACCATGGCTATTTTGGACAGGTAGTTTGCGATCATTTCCGTAATAGCTCCGCATCTCGTCTTGTACAATCGAGTATAGTAAGAAAGAAAGGTGCTAACTATAGCATCATTGGTGGTAATGATGGGGCTGTCGTCCGGTTGGATTTGCATGATTAATGAGGCCTGATATGGAGGTCGGAGTAGTCTGGCCAGCGTACGGCCTGGTCTCTCCTCCTCTCCATAGATGCAGGCACGTGCGTATTTACCTAGATAAGTGATTTCCCATAGTGCAATTTCCTGGAATTCCTGTAGTAAGGAAGCGTGTCATCATGGGAATGATGGGGAGTCATTGACTAAAGCTTATGCGTCTAGATCTTTTGGTGCTTGCTTGACGGTAGCTAACTCCCTACGAAAGGAGCGTAGTATACCGGAGTGTTTGGCAATGCATACTCCCCTGATATAAACTTTGAAAGCATCCCAAAGTGTGTGTTAGTGCTGGTCAGTGCCTGTGTTAAGTAGGAAATATTCAACTATTGCATCTCGTACTTCGGTTTGAAATAGTTCGTCGAGTAAGTCATTCGATGGGAAGTGCCAAGGCGATCGTGGTTGTGTAGCCTCTGGGAGATGTAGAGTCAGAAGCACCGGATAGTGGTCAGATAATGTTCTGGGCAGGTGTTCGATACTGGTGAGCGCTAGTGTTAAATTTGGTGTGAGGTACCAATGATCAATGAGCGACAAGGACCCATGTGGAGCAGAGTAGAAAGTGTCACTTCTGGTAGAGGTGCGCCTGGAATGCCAGGCGTCCGTCAAAAGGAAAGACTGCATCAGAGTGGAGAGAGCTTGGGAAGAGTGGGGTTTAGTGATTAGCCCAGTTCCCGTTGTGTCCAAAGCGGGGTCCATAGTAAGATTGAAATCCCCTCCCATGAGTACCGCGTGTCATTGAAGAATTCCAGGGCGTCCACATTAGGTGCATCTATATTGACCAGGAGGAGGGGCACCGCAGTTAGAGTGCCCGATATTAAAAGGTAGCAACCCTCTGGAACCGTAACTATTTTGCGTGGAATGAAAGAGATCATTTTGTGTATTAGTATGCACACACCTCTGGAATATGTACTATAGTTTGCAAAAAAATGGTTCCTGCCCCAATTGGCGGTGAAGCGGGGAGTGGTGCCAGGAGCGAGGTGAGTCTTTTGCAAGTAGGCTATTTGAATGCTATGCCTAGTTAGGTAGGACAGGACCTGCCGTCCCTTGTGGTGGTTTAATAACCAGCGTACATTCCAGGTTATGCATTTCAACGGCACACTGTAGGCTTTAGTAGTGTGTGTGGTCATTTAGGGGGGATGTAAGTGTGGAGCCAGAGACTTTGTGGAAGCAAGAGTACTTTGCGGCACAGCTGTTATTGTTTGTACATTCCTTTGTTCAACATTCAAACTAAGAAAAACATAATACAACATTGCAAATCCCAACTCCCCCCACCCACATAGGATAGCTAACAACCTGCTTCCGGTGAAACCCATCAATAAAGCAATCAAACAGAACCAAACAAAAGCAGGAGGAATTCTTCTGGGGGAGGCAACACTCTGGGGATAGCACCTGTGGGGCAAGTATGTAGATAGGTAGCGAGTAGGCCATGCGCCAAGTGGATATTACGTCCGACAGAGGTGAAAGAAGCACCGTACCACCTAAAAAAAAAAAAAGCATAGGGTTGCTCCCGTTTTTGGCTTGGCACTATGTGAACTGCCATGTGTGTGAACAGGGCCTGGGTAGAGTGGTAATGAAGATGGGACTGTGTTCATTAGTTTGCAAGAGAACGTGATGGGGAGTCCTCGGGTCTATTGTCCAGTGGTGGGCTTCATGGACCATGGCGCTGTCTGCAAAAATTGATGACATCTGCAGGAGTGTCGAAAATATGAATTTTGCCATCTAGCTGTATTCTTAGTCACGCCGGTTATTACATGGAGTATTTTATATTAGCTTTTCGAGGAAAGCGTTTAGAGTCTGTGAACTTGCGGCATGCCTCTTGCACTACGGGGGTGAAGTCAGGATAGCTCATACCTTGGTATTGCAGTGGAGCACGCTCGCGAGCGAGCCGCAGGACTGTGTCACGGTCTCAATAGTTGAGTAGCTTTGCGATTATCAATCGGGAGGGAGCACCCGGTTTCGGTCGACGGTTCTTTCGACTGCAAATGTGGATAAAAAGGCTTCTTTACCGAACAGTTCAATGAGCAGGTTTTCCACGCAGGAGCTTGTGTGGCCTGTGTTGGTAGATTCCGCAACCGCACATTGTTTCTGCGCCAGCTCGCCTCCAAATCCTCAGCATTTGCAGCCGCTTGTTTAAGTAAACTCTCAAGTTTGTCCATGTGTGTAACAGTGGAGATGCTGACGTCTTCAAAGTCCGAAATGCGCTGTTCAGTGGCAGCAATGCGTGTTTCATGTTGTTTGAATTTCTCATGTATGCTCTCAAGACGGGCCGTTATCGCATCTAGGTGGTTGTCTACTGATTTGAAGCCTGCACTCAGCTCCGCCAGGATAGTCGCACTGCGCTCAAGGCTCAGGGGCTCCTGGTCCGCGACATCTGAGGATGCACCGTGCAAACCCTCGTCCTCTCCATGTCGGGGGGTTTTGGCCACCTCAAACGAGAGGGGGCGTTGACGTGGGTCAGAGCACCTCATAGCCCCAAGGAATAGGAGAGCTACTAGGATACCGTTTGTTGATAAGGCTGATGAGGTAGGTATGTGCACACCTGAGTGGGACCCAACACGCGATTCACAAGGAGGTCAATGAGGCGGCTAGCGCGTCGTCTGCGACAGGAGTATTCCAAGGCGGTGCCCCCAATTGCAGCTGAGGGAGAGCGCAAGTGCAGTAGTGTGTTGAAGCCCCAAACAGCAGCTAATAATAATTAGCAGCGTCCAAGTATAGAGCCATTCAAACTGGACAGCGTAGAGACACTTGCTAATAGTACATTGTGCAATGTACCGTGGTACCCGCTGTGAGGCTTGGACTCTGAGACTGGGTAGTGGCACACTCAACAGGATACATTGGCAGTGGGGGGAGGCGAGGGCTCATAGCCATGCAGAGCTCGCAATACAATAGCATAAGATGTCGGCACTACTCACGTCCCTTGTAGCACCTCGCCTCTCCCTGCATGGCGGCGCAGCCATCAGACCCCGAGGCACGTGGGGTCCCCTCTTCCACCGCAATCGCGCAAGAGTGGGTGCGAGCAGTGACACCGGTTCTTACAGATGTATTGGTCCGGCGGCCCCAGCTGGTAGCGCATCTTCCCCGTGGGACTCAATTTTCACCAAGCGGCCCGGTGCTGCCGCGGCCCCTCCCTCAGGCTCACCCATGGCCCCTGTCGCTGTGGGGCCTCCGAGGGCCGCGTCAGGCCGCGGACATCACCAGCCGTATCTCCACTCCTCGGGGCAGGGCGAGAATGTGCCACGGCACGCTCAATTAAGTGGGATTAGGCACGACCCGTCAGGCCGGTATATGGCTGTGGAAGCCAGCTGGACTCGTTGGCCGAAGAATAGCGGCGCAGTCCCCGGAGCTTCAGGCACGAGTGCCCATCTTGGTCCTCGGCCAGGCCACGCCCCCCAATATGGGTTTAATTTAGTTTTGGGGGGTGCCCACTTAGGCCTTATCCTCTGGGACTTCACCAGGATGATACTGATATTGACTTCTAGATTACTGATTTCTGTACTAATGTATTGTTATTGTTTTTATCTGTCATGGGTAACAGTGTCCTGGTCCCGTGTTCCTCCCTTACTCTTTCCCCACCTCATTCTGTTTTTTGGGGGGTTTCATATTGTGCTTCTGGTATAAATGATGTACCCATTGGGTTCTTTTTTGCTTACAATTATTTTTGTGCTTGGAATGAATTTCACCCATTTGGGTAATTTTGTCAGTAGTTCGTTTTTTGGGGTTAAGGTTAACCTAAATGAATTTTGTTTCTAGTGAAACTGACATATATTTTAGCATTTGCAATGTTGATTTGTCTTTGGAATGTAATCTTTGTTATACAAGACATTCTGACCCTTCAGTATATGTTTAATTTTGCTGTTGAGATATACATGCAGTGATATTTTAATAATTCCAAGATGGCACCTCCAGCATTGTGGTGTGGGCTTCATTTGTTTGTATCGTCCATTTTCCCTGTTTACACTTTGTCACTTTAAATGCTCTGATGGGAGTCGGTTTCTCTACCTGTGATCAAGGTGTTCTCCTGAAACACATTGGGTGGCCGCATCTGCACTTTTGTATCAATAAATGAAGGCATAATACACCAGTGCGCTTGTATTTGGTGACTTCGTGGATGAATACAATTGCGACGTTCTCCCCTTGCCAAGAGCAACACCGTCACCTTTTGGGTCCACGCCTCCCTTTCTCTGGGGAGAAATTGTGTTCCTGTGGTACATACATATACATATAATTTTATCATTATATCCATATATAAGAAGATAAATACATTAACAGCATATTAGGTGATGAGTGTATGCTTATGGGTTTATTTTCCTATAATACATATCTGTTACAATGTGCAAATATGATTATAGCAATTGTATCGCTATGTGCTTCACTACTTAAATATTTGGGGGACAATGAAAAATTTCCTAGCTATCGTAATAGAAAGTTTCAATTCTATTACGGACACGGAGGCGAGGATTAGGCTTTTCTTTCTTCACTTTATTTCACCAGCAGCCTTGCCAAAGAAATGATTTTATAAACATAAACTACATTTCCCATGAGACATTGGGAAAAGAAACAGAAAGCATTCATCCAGTCGGAGTGCTGCTGCATGTATAACGGTCCCCACAGATTCTCTATCTCACTCTTTCTTCCTGCGAACACAGCCTTTACCGCTGACTCTACTCCTGTTTATTAGATTCCGTTCCTAGGGAGGAACAAAGAAGAAATGCAAATTGTCTGTCATCCCATAACAAATTGATCCATAATTAACCAACATGGTACTACAGAGAAACATAACTGATCGTGTTAAGCCTACAAACCAAAAGAATACTCTATAAAGCATAAGACATCACAACCATCAACGACATGCATCTGTACATGGTATAAGATATCAAAATCATAGATAGCATTGCACCTCTGTCAGGGTCGGACTTCCAGATATAAGAAGTCCATGGTGGGCTAATCCTCACCTCTGTGTCCCTAATAGAATTGAAACTTTCTGTTACGATAGCTAGGAAATTTTTCATTCTATGGCAGGACCTGGAGGCAAGGATTAGGCTAGTTTAAAGCTGATCTACCACTATGTTTGCCAGAGGAGAGGACACTGGTTTAAAATACAACTTTTTAAAAGTGGAGTCAGATGACCAGTCAGCGGCATTGAAAATATCTTCCATTCTCTAACAAGGAGAAAGCCTTGGAGGCCATTGCACCTCTCACTGAATGGGCCACAAAATGTGATGTATCAATGTCTGCCTCCTGCATGACCCATCTGATCCATCTGGCAAACGTAGGGGAAGAAACTGCTTTATTAGGTTTTGTGAGGGCAATCAGTAACTGCCATTCTCCATGAGGACATAGGTCCTGCGTGACAATCTCATACCTTTTTATGGTGTGAGCCACATAAAATTTAGGAACCTGTGAAAACACTGGGTGTGCTTCTAATTTAGAATTACATTTTGTTCGGCCAGCGATGTGAAAAGTTACCCCTTCTGGGAAAAAACTCTACCTGTAATGTCCAAGGCCCAAACATCTGAGACTCGACGACATGAAATTAAACATAACAACATCACCAAATTCAGATGCTTGTTTCCTAGACAGGTACTTATTAGAAGGCCAAGATTGAAACAAAAAAAGCACTTTATTCACATCCCTTAAGACCGAGTATCTAGGTTCAGGAGGCAATGACAAACTGATACCCCTCAGCAGTTTACACACCAATGGTGTTCCCCAGCTGGATGGCCGTCCACCAGTAAATGGCTTGCAGATATTGTCAACCTGAATGAATTAATCGACCTGTAAGCAAGCATCTGCCCCCATGGAATCCACTTGGTGTTGGAGACACCAACCCAACCATCTAGACCAGGCAGAACGGTACTGTTTGTTTGTACTGTCTGCCCAGGCCTTGGCAAGCAAAGAGGCAGCCTCTTGTCAAATCCCCGGGACTTTCCATCGTTCCCAGTAACCCTCAAGGCAATGAGACAAAGGAATCCCGCTAGCACCAGAGGGTGAGGATTGTCCTGGGGATCCTGGAGAAGATCCGGAAATAGGGGCAGAGGGATTGGAAAATCCCAAGAAAGTTCCATCATCGCTGGAAACCAGACTTGCGACCTCCAGGTTGGGGTAATCACTACTAAGGGGTCGATTCCGATTCCGTTTGTAAAGTGAACCGACCGACACGTCCCGGGATAAAGTACCGACCGACACGTCTCGCCGCCGTACGACCCGCGCAGTACGATGGAAAGCCTGTGAATTCCAACCGACTCTCCCGAATATGAACCAGATGACCGAGCCGTACGGAAAAATGGCTTCCGGCCGGAAAAAGCCCTCGAGCAGTACCGTCTGACACGTACCCGGAACGGAGCCGAGCGACACGTACCCGTGACGTACGAGTTGCAAAGTACGATGCCATACGCGGGAAACACAAACGACTCGCATGGAGCACAAGCCGCACGACCGACACGCACACGATACAAACACTCAAACCAACGGACTCCGCCCGCGACCGACTCGAACTCCCGCGAGCGAAACGAACGCCCACGACCGAGTCAAACGCCCATTGACCGAGTCGCACACGACATACACAACACAGCATAACAACAGCGTGAAAGGCTCGGAGAAGCCTGTACGACTCACCAGCAGCGTCCGGCATGGTCAGAAGAACATCTCGTACACACACACAAACAACAGCTGACCAAACACAAAAAAAGGACCAAACAAGCACTGACAACGAAAATATATAAAAAAATTTATAATCAATTAAGAGAGACACACCCACAACTCAACATATTTAAAGGCCACCCATCACTCCCATGAGCCATTGCCATTTCCTGAGAACCTCCACACACACAACTCTGCTGACACACACCATTGCCATCTCACCAACAGCATTCACACACACACACCCACAAACCTCACTTGCACCCTCACACACACACACACCAATCACCACCACCACCACCCCACCACGACCCCAAACCCCCCCATCCACCCCACCCTCACCACCAACACCACCCCCACTACCCCAAACCCCCATCCACTCACCCCTCACCACTACCACACACCCCCAACACCAGTACCCCAACCCCCATCCACTACCCCTCACCACTACCACCACCAACCCACCCCCCACCCCCCAACACCACAACCACAACTCCCCCATCCACCCCCCCTCACCACTACCACCACCACCCCCCCCAACACCACTACCCCAACTCCCACATCCACCCCCCCTCACCACTACCACCACCACCACCACCACCAACCCACCACCCTCAACACCACCACCACCACCACCATGCCCCCAAGAAGAATCCAAAGTTCACAGATAGTGAGTTGACAGTGTTGGTAGATGAAATCATCAGAGTAGAGCCACATTTGTTTGGCACATTGGTACAGAAGACCCCCATGTCCCAGAAGGCCAAGATGTGGGAGAGAATCGTCAACAAGGTGAACGCACAAGCACCTTGTTTGCGCACAAAGGACAACTGCCAGAACAGGTGGTATGACGTGCGCAGGAGGGTCAAGAAGCTGCTGGAGAAGGACCATCGGCTCAGCAAGCACACCGGCAGCGGCCCTCCTGCCAAACCTGTTTACTTCCGGTCCTGGGAGGAGAAGGTGCAGGCCATCTTACCACCCGAGAGCATTCATGGTCTGACTGACATCCCAGAGCCTGGTGAGTACACAAATAAGAGACTCAAGATTGTGGGGCCATGTACACATGTCACCGTCAAGGGGACAGGCAAAACAACTTCCGTCAACAAAGCCACAGTAACACAAACAAAGTCATCCCTACAGCCATATGCCTGGCACAGCAACACAACACCTGCTATCTCATACCAACATTGAACTATGTCATCACGTGTACAAACCTAGCAAAAATCAGAGCAACTCAGTGCCACAAAACCCCAACAGACACTGCCACACAGTCTGCCACCACTGTCACACCACCTCACAGGGAACCTGACCCACAGGAAGGAAGCTCGGGGATGTTGGGGAAGTCAGTGTAGCCAAAAGCATGATGGGAGTTGTAGTCACAGCCAATAGTCCCCTCACAAATGGACCAACAACACCACTTCTAACCATGCGCACCTCACAGGCAGTGGAAATGTACCCTCAAGATGGCTGACACTGGGTCCTGCTGTGGGGAGCACAAGGCCCTGATGGGCTATGTGCACATACCAAATGCAGGACCCTGATGCCTGACATCCTGAAAGTCAACTGCCACTACCTGCAAGGGAAGCATACACAATAGTGGCCCATCTGGCCATGGAGGGAGAAGCACTGCCAGCTCTGACCATGCCCACCACCATGTGCTGTCACACACCCCTCAACACAAACTCCACACAACTCACCTGGGAGAAGGCATTTACCCACACTTCATGCAAACAATCAATCAATCAATCACAGAATTTGTAGAGCGCACTACTTACCCGCGAGGGTCTCAAGGCGCTGGGGAGAGGGAAGGGGGGGGATGCTGCTACTGGTCGAACAGCCAGGTCTTGAGTAGCCTCCTGAAGGTCAGCAGGTCTTGGGTCTTTCGTAGGCTTAGTGGAAGGGTGTTCCAGGTCTTGGCGGCGAGGTGTGAGAAGGATCTGCCGCCGGTGGTTGTTCTTCGAATGCGGGGGACGGTGGCGAGGAGAGGTCGGCGGAGCGGAGCTGGCGGTTGGGGACGTAGAAGAAGAGTCGTCTGTTGAGGTAGGCTGGGCCAGTTTTGTGGAGTGCCTTGTGTGCATGGGTGAGGAGTTTGAAGGTGATCCTCCTGTCAACGGGGAGCCAGTGCAGGTTCCTCAAGTGGGGGTGATGTGGCTGTGGCGTGGTACGTCGAGGATCAGTCGTGCGGAGGCGTTTTGTATGCGTTGCAGTCGCTTGATGAGCTTGGCCGGGGCTCCCGCGTAGAGGGCGTTCCCATAGTCCAGTCTGCTACTGACGAGGGCCTGGGTGACTGTTCTTCTTGTGTCTGTCGGGATCCACCTGTAGATCTTGCGAAGCATGCGGAGGGTGTTGAAGCAGGAGGAGGAGACTGCGTTGACTTGCTTGGCCATGGAGAGCGTTGAGTCGAGGATGACTCCCAGGATGGCTACTGCTGTGTGATGTACAGGGACTGTTGCTACTTGTGTACAACCACCACTACACCACTGACTCACAACCTCAACATCAACCCACACTCACCGACATTGAAGCATGTCTCTGTGTGAATTGCCTGGCCCCTGGGGGAGGAGGAGGTACTGCAATGACACTGAAAACCATTGAGGCAGCTGCAAATCACATCTTTCCAGCAAAAACTAACAGCAGCCCTGGGAACACTCACTGCCAAACCAAAGAGCAGGGCAAGATGGCTGACACATGGATACAATGTATGAGTAGGCTGCTAGTCACACACACGCATCGACCAACCCAATCACAGTCACACTGCCAGCTATTGCAAATGTACCTTTGCACTCAACTTCCGGGGATGCAGTGTCCCAGGGACCCCCTCTGGCCTGGACGGGTAGGCGCAGATTGTAGGTGACAAGTGCAGAAATGCAGACATACCACAGAGATCCAAACACACAGCAACTCACATACACAGCAGTGACAGGGGACACCTGACTGACTACAATGGACCTACCAACATCCCTCACACTGTAGCATGCTGACATACACTCAAACCCCCGTTGTCAGCCACATGATACGCAGACATTGTCCAGTATTGTAGGCATCATCCACACCACACAGCACTCACTGACATGGACACTGTGGACACAAGGACTAACATGGGCTGCACTGGAGCAGGCATGCAACTCACAGCTGAAGCAACCGAACACACACCTCTGGTCACGACTCTAGTAAAGAAAGACAGCCGCAGCGAACAGTCCATACCACCATGGAGGACATTGACATCACAAAGCATGTGTGCAACCACAAAACTCAGACACAACTCCATTAGCAACAGTGACACCATCACCTGTGTGAAATGGGATGTGGACTGGGGACACAGACAACACAGAAGAGAACATCAGGACAACCCGGGCATGCTGGACTGTGACCAGGTTGTGCAGACACACTAATGTGATGCACATTGACTGACACAAACTGGCATTACACATGCCCCAAACAGAGATCCCAGACTAGGTGCCCTTGCAAGGATGCCAACGTCAAAGCACAAATGTTGACAGGGATGAAACACCTGTGTCAGGCATGTGTCAGCACCAGTGTAGGAATGGCACAGTACAGTCCAGCGTGCAATTAAGATGCCAGGCAGGCAGACAGCTAGACATGACAACCAAAGTGCCTCAGGGTGTCAGGTGAATGCACCATACTAATGGAAATCTCCGTCAGTGACAAAGTAGGATGATGCAATGGACAGGCATGCAACACCAACCACAGTGGCCAATGTCATGTGTATGAACCATTGATGTCCATGAATACATCACTAACATTGTGTCTTCCTTCCAAACACAGGGGCAGATGTGGACTCAACCACAGACGAGGAAGAGTCCCAGTCCCAGGCTCCGGTGGACCCACCTGGCTCCGGTGGCGCACAGTCTCACTGCTCGTCGGACGACACCCAAGCTGGCCCCTCCGGTCTCGGCCCTCATGCAGCCCCTCGGCAACATTCACCTGCCCCCCTTGCAACCACCCCTGCAACTGCTGATACACCGCAAGCCACCCCTGCCAACACGGACAGACCTACCGAACCATCAGACGGCACAGGGTCACAGGGCACCAGGGCACCTGACAACAGCAACAACATCCAAGGTCCCCCTGTGACACCTGTGCGGGACACCACAGGTGCTGGCCGTGTGGCGAGGGGTGGTGGGAGGGGTGGGAGGCCGAGCAGAGGCTCCACTGAGGGTGCGGGGCTGCAGGATGACACCCACCTGGAACGCATCATGGATGCGTACCAGGAGAGCACCGGAGGGTTCAGCCAGGTAGTGGGGATCCTCACGGACATCAAAGAACAGCAGGCTGCCCACCATGCCCGCTTGGACTCCCACATGTCCCGTGTTGAAACACACCTGTCAAATATGGAGTCCAAGTGGGATACCATGGAAGATATAGCAGTGGTGCACCGGGAAATGTTGACCTGCCTCCGCCAGATCAGCACCAACTTGAGCCCACCTCCCTGTGCGACGACTACATCTCAGGCAACAACATCTGCCACTGCCACAGGGAGTGAGGGGGGGTCTGGTGGAGGCCCCCGTGCACGGCAGCAGCCTGCAGGTGAGGCTCCCCCTGAGAAGAAGAAGAGGGGTCGTCCGTTGAGGAACAAGTGAGACGAAGATGACCATGCACATCCCCCAGGAAACCAACACCTGTTCTGGACAGTGACCTTTGTGTGCAAACCGTTCACCTTGTTGTACGACATCGTACTCCCCCACATGACATGGAGGGTCTGAGTTGGAACAATGTGCTTAACGACTGTGGACTGTACTCTAGACATTTCATCTACCAACACTCCTAACTTGTTATCTGTGAACTTTGGATTCTAAAGCCAACAGACCACACTCCCAATCCTGAGCACCATCCCCACTTATGTGCTAATAAATTCACCTAAACACAAGACGTGACTCTGTGGTGATTGAGAGGTTGCCAGTGGCATGTAGATCTGGATGTGCTGAAGAACACTGTGCATGCAAACCTGAACTGTGATGAGTACACTGTCATGTCAGTCAGGCCAATGTGCCACATATGTGGGAGACACACCACCAGGTCTACTTTACACATGCTCACCACGTCCAACCAATTCATTGCCAACATCAATGTTGACAAGCAAGCCTGTGGTATGCTCAAACTACACACCCAACCTGAGTCAGTGGTGACAGGCCCACAAGTGCAGTACGTCAATGTCAGTCTGATGTGTAGGCACAAGCAACACACATCAGAAGGTGCAGCACAGTTTATTGTCAGGCAATTGCCACATGTCCCTTATTACACACATGCAAGCTAGCAACACCTGACAGTGGGCACACGGTCACCAAGTGGATAACTACGGAAGTCCTGGGGTGCCTGGCACATCACTCGTCGGGACACTAACGACTCCATCCTGGCAGTGGAGCATGGGCATCAGGGGTCTCTGTACACCAAACAACAGCCACAGTACCCTGTGAAGGACAGACAGAAACACAATTGTTAACACTGCATGACGCCATACAACTGCAACACACATGGCAAACACAAATCACAGACTACACCACCCCAAAATTCTAATCATCACACAACTGGTGGGGAGTACAGGTAAACTGGATGGACACATCACTGCAGGCATCCACACAAGTAGCACACAGCCACACGCAAGGTGCACCACACACACAAAACATGCACACACAACACATTTACAACACATCACTGTATACTCACATTCAGGAGAAGAAGTTGTTGATGAGCTGTGTGCGGACATCCTCCGCAGCCTCATCATCGCTACTGGCATCCTGGCCCAGGCCAGGATCCTCCATAGGTGGCGGGTGTTGGTCATTGTCATCCTGGATGAGGGGCAACTCCCTTCGCACTGCCAGATTGTGCAGCATGCATGCTACGATGATGATCCGGCACACCTTAGCAGGGGCATACGGGAGGGCACCTCCTGTCTTGTCTAAACACCTGAAGCGGCTCTTCAGGAGTCCAAATGTCCGCTCTATCACCCTCCTGGTACGACCATGTGCCTGGTTGTAGCGCATCTCGGCTGGTGTCACAGGGTTCCTCAGGGGTGTCAGCAACCATGGCATGTTGGGATATCCAGAGTCACCTACATACAGACACATGCACATTAGAGGAGTTGGAGTAAAACAGGTAGCAAACAATTGGCAGGCACACACAGTGAGGAAAAGTCAGTACACACCAACAAGCCAGGCAAGTAGATTCTGCATCCGTGACATCAGTCTAGGGACACGACTACTCCTCATCACATAGGCATCATGCGCAGACCCAGGGAAACGGGCACACACATGGGAGATTGTCAGGTCCGCCAAACAAACCACCAGAGCATTGATGGAGTGGAAATGCTTGCGGTTCCTGTATGGCAGCTCATGTGCCTGTGGTGGCACCAAAGCCACATGTGTCCCGTCAATGGAGCCAATGACATTTGGCATCCTCCCCAGGGCATAGAAGTCACTCTTTATGTCTGCAAGTCGTTGGGGTGTGGGGAAATAGATGTACAGGTCCAGGAAATGTAACATGGCCTCCAACACATCCCGAAGCACCCGACTGAACATTGTCTGCGACATCCCTCCACCAGAAGACACAGTGTACTGGAAGGTACCCATCGCAAAGAAATGAAGGGCTGCCATCACCTTCACCTTGGGGGTCAGTGCCGTCGGGTATGGCCGGCCAGGTTGCAGGTGTGGGCCCAACTGCCCTGCCAACTCCTCAATCACTGCCCTGGTGAAACTGTACTTTCTGATGGACTCACGTTCCACCATCGTTGCCAGGTCCGGGAATGGCCTAGGTACATTTGGGGCCCTGCAGTACAGACAGAAACAAAGGATGAAGGCACACCCTCCAGCAATGTCACAAAGCCACAGCAACACAGCCCATCATAAACAAACACATAACACAATGAGCTGAGGTGGTTGCCACAGGTTACAGACACTAATGTCCCATACATGGCATCAACGCACATTGAAGCCCAAGATGTGCACATGACAGGGCCCCTGTTGTGCCATGACAAAGCAATGGGCCCTAGCACAGTACATCTGCCCTGTTGCCACCTACCACACAAAGCCCACAGTGACTAGTGAGGACAGATATTTTCTCCACATCACAGCTCCCTGACTGACAGTTACACAGGCATGATATGACGTATCGTTGACATTACACACAACAAGCATGTTAGCCACAGTCCATGTGCCCTGTCGCCACAAGAGGACATATGTAGGTGTCTGTGCCACCCCCACACAACAACACTGTGCATGTACAAACCAATGTGATGTGTGGATCAGCTCACATTGGATCACTGACAGATCACACCACATGCACACAGATAGTGTATGGACATCACAATGTCGACACTGGTTCACCCTGCGTTGAAGCTACTAACACTGATGAGACAGGGTACATGTGACACGACACACACGCACATCCTGGCTGGGACTGTGTCCATTGCCAATGTCCTGTACTGCATTGCTGCACCCCCTGTGGCAATGGGCACACCACACATGTATGTGTCCACCCACATCCGGGTCCAGCCTGGGAGTGCTTGTCAACAAGTGGCACACGACCAAACACATCCTGTGCCCCCAGACACACACATAAGAGGCAGCCATACATGACTGGGGACACACTGTGGCACAGGCAGTGGTGCCATTGGTGTGCCCCATAGTCCCTAGCTAGTGACAGAGGATGGCATCTGTCAGGAATTGACAGCAAGGCTGACCGACACGTTCAATGTCCCCAAAACCCAAATAACTTGTTTGGACCGAGCCGTGCGCACGTCTGGGCCATACATTACAATGGCGACGGACGCGTGTGACGCGTCGGTCGTATATGGACCGAGCCGTGCGCATGTCTGGGCCATACATTACAATGGCGATGGACGCCTGTGACGCGTCGGTCGTGTATGGACCGAGCCGTGCGCATGTCTGGGCCATACATTACAATGGCGACGGACGCGTGTGACGCGTCGGTCGTGTATGGACCGAGCCGTGCGCATGTCTGGGCCATACATTACAATGGCGACGGACGCGTGTGACGCGTCGGTCGTGTATGGACCGAGCCGTGCGCATGTCTGGGCCATACATTACAATGGCGACGGACGCGTCGGTCGTGTATGGACCGAGCCGCGCGCACGTCTTGCCCATTGAATCTGATGGAGACGGGTGTGTGTTGCCATTCAAAATCCGCGTAGTACAGTCATTTGCCGGGCCCTGCACCCTCATTGGCCATGAGCTGTCATGGTGATGGACGTGGATTTGAAATTTGAACGAGGCGTGTGCAGGAAATTCAGTTGGAGTCGTACAACATTGTTGCAATTGCCAGTGTGTCATGGAGGTGATGTTTTAAATGATGCTGAAGGCGTGTACGAGTCGTGCTATCCCATGGATTGGCCAAATTCATAGGATGCAAGCTTTTTGGACCTATCCCTTTGTACCCCAGGGCAGACATGCCTCCACAGCACAGATATAAGGCTGCCTGGCCCCCAGAGAACTCACTTGCCTGCATCACATGCTACTGGAGCACATCAAGATCATCACTGCTGCTGTCTCTGCTTCCTCTGGCTTCAATGATGGCACGTACTGTGGAGAGGGCCCCAGCCTTCAGTGAGGAGGAGAACCAGGCCCTGCTGGACGGGCTCCTGCCACAGTACACCAAGCTCTATGGGAAACCAGGGGAGCAGGTGAGTGTGCTGTCCACTGCTTTGCTAATTGTGCTACTGGTCTGACCAGCAGCAGCATTAGTGTGTACACCAGTGGCTTGGTTGCCCACTGACTACTGCTCTTGCCACAAATGGGGCACCCACATGTACTGCACAGTTGCAGTGCAGTGCAAGGTGGATTGTCACTAGGTTCCCTTCCCAGGCCATGTCTCAAAGTTGTGAGTGCTGGACACCGGTCCCTCAACCATAGTTGCACCACCTGTGTACCTCATTAGCCTTGCTGATGCCCACATGTGTGACTGCCTGTGTGTTGCACTAATATGTTGCCAGTGTAGTAATGTCCTCTGCACTTTGTCATCCTCACAGGTTGCTGCCCAGAAGAAGCATGAGATCTGGAGGAGCATCGTCCGGGCGGTGAGATCCGTGGGGGTCTACAGGCGCAGGATCCGCAACTGCCAGAAGAGGTGGCAGGACCTTCGGGGCTGGACCCGGAGGATCGCACGGGTCCAGCTGAAGCTGTCGCCTCCACGCAGGAGGGGCGGACACCGGACCCTGACCCCCCACATGCTCCGGATCCTGGCGGTGATCTTCCCGGACCTGGATGGGCAGCTGAAGGCCAGACAGCAGACAGGAGGGGGTGAGTACATGACTGCACTGTGTGCTGTGTCTGACATGCTATGTGCCCCCTCTGGCCTGGTAACACCTCAACAGTACATTGTTCAGTTGATCCAGGACCCATGTCCCTCTCTGGTGACTTGCCCCCTTCTCATCTGTTTGCCAGGTGTTGCTTTTTCTGTCTGGGCATAGTGTCACGTGGAAACTGTGCCCTTACATGTGAAGGTGCATGGGATGTGGGCCAGCATTGCTTCAGGGGACTCAGTGTTGTGCTTCAAGGGTGGGACCATTGTACAGTACATGCCAGGGTCCTGGTATTTATCTGCATGTACTCCTGTCATGTGGCCAATTGACAGCTCGGGCTCACCACATGTGCCTGGGGCATTCGGCACACACCCATGCTGCTGGTTGGGTAAACTGTTGGGGCCTCTGGAGCATGTACCTCAAGTGTGTCACACATGCACAGCCACCTGCCTACTGTCCATGGCTATCACCTGTTCCACGTGGAGCAGGACAGTCATGGCTAGTCCAGGGCATGCTACAGTCTGTACTCCCACTCCCGTGTCTCGGTTGGCACTTTGTGCCAGGTGAACAGTTCCCTCAGGTGTCTGCCCCTGTGTCATTGTGCTGTGGCACCGTTGTCAGGCCCACTGGTGTGTACATGGGTTTGGGGTCAGCATGCAATCTGAGATGTGCCCATGTGAGACAATACCTCTGTGACATGTATGGATGTGATGACTTGACCGTGCACAATGGTGCCTGCAACTGGGTAGTTCCAGCAGCTGGGTGTCATTCACAGCAGAGTGCGAGTTGCTCAGCTTCAGAGTGCCCTGTCCCATGTCTCTCATCCGTCCAATGGGTCTGGGGTGGGCACATCAGAATCCAGACGATGTTGTTACTGTGGATGGTCATGTGTAGTTGTCAGCTACAGAGTTTGCAGGCCCCATGTCCTGGGAATGTGACACAGTGGTGACAGTTGTTGTAGGGCTGCCCTGTCCCCTGTGACTGGAGACTGTGATGTATGATCTCACAGGCATGGCTGAGCCATGGGACTACACTACCTAGGGGTGATCCAGCAGGAGTGTGTCATGTGCAACATGCACTCCATTGTGCCAAGGTATGCAGGACTTGCGGGGATCAGGATGTCTGGTGCATGTACTCAGCCCCAGCCTCTCAGATGCAACACTGGCCATCCCTACGTCCAGGCAAATGTACAGGTCCATTGTCAGCAGATGTGATGTGTGCATGTTGACAGACCACTACGTATTTTCAGGTCTTGTCAAGTAATGGGTAGGTGGTGCATGTGTCTGCAGTGGGGTGTTGGGATCCTACATGCGCAAGACAGATGGGTGCAAGGGCAGGAGGGATGTGAATGCCATGCTCGACTCTCAGACTAACCATTGGCCTATGCAAATCTGTGTGAGCACTCCTAGCAAAGTTCAACTGATTGATGCCCGCACTTGGCCACTGATGTGCTGTACTTTCTGTGGTGTGTGTGGTCAGTGCAGATGACTAATGTGTTTTCATTCTATTTTCCCTGTGCAGATACAGACACGGACACAGAGGGAGACCGCTCCACGGACCAGGGGGAGCCAGAGAGCCAGACTGGGTCGGAATTTGAGGAGTCGGAGGGACCCAGTGGCACGGAGGGCGAGGGGAGTGAGTCTGTGGGCTCCTCGGCAAACACCACCGCAGCTGAGGACCACAGCAGCAGTGACGAGGACTTCCTTGTGGAGGCGGGTGGCAGCAGCCACCATCCAACACCTGTTGAGGTTGTCCCCGCCCCCACCATCACTGCCCTCCCCATGGCTCCCACATCTAAGGTCCGTGGAGGCGCCCGTGTTCATGGGCATGTCTCCTTCCAGTCAGGCACCGCACCCCCTACCCCTGTGTCCCCTGCTGCCCTGACTGAGGAGTCTGTCGACCTGCTGCGGCAGATCCATGTGGGGCAGACATCCATGCTGCGTGTCTTCCATGTGCACACGGGTCTGTTGAACCAGCTGGTGTCGTACATGGAGGGCATGTCATCATCCATGTCTGCCCTACAGAGGACCAGTCAGGGCATGGCCTCCTCACTGACGGCAGCAGTGTCCCTCCTCCAGCAGTCCCTCCCCCTCCTGTCCCTGCCCCATCCCCTACTCCCAGCACCCTACCTGTCCAACTCACACACACACCTGCACCATCATTGCACACAACAGACCCAGGCACTACACACACACCCAAGCCAAAGTCTAAACATGCACGCACGCATACTCAGGGGACTGTACATACACTCACCGGGGATGGGTCAGACACACACACACATGCATCCACAGGCACTCCGCAGTCCTCCGATGCCTCACCCTCCACAGCCCCTTCCACGGCCCCTTCCACTGCCTCAACTGCATCCCCAGCTGCAAAGAGGCTCTTCCTGGTCGACCTCGGACTCTTCCCCACTGATCCATCCACACCAGCACACAAGGGGAAGAGGGGGTCCGGCAACACAGAGGGGGGTGTCCCTCGCCCCCAGACACCCTTCCCCAGGCGCAGGCAGGCTGAGACCCCACGCCGCAGGTCCCCCCGCACCCGGAAGAGCAAGACCCCACCACCGGCCCAACACTCCACCAGACAGTCTCCACCCGCCATCCCCCAGGCTCCCACTCCACAGGTCCCACCACCACACCCTGCCCCAGGTTCACCCACCCACCGCTACCGCATCCCCAAGATGGTCAGGCCTTCCCCCCTGCCTCTTGCTCTTCCAGCACCCCACACCCCACTCAGCCTGTGTGTGGCACTGCTGTGGAGGGCGTGCCCTCCCCTCCGTCCTGCCCACATCACCGGATCCACTTCCTGCTCCCCTGGGGATGGGCACTGCAGTGGAGTCTCTGCCCTCCCGGTCTGACTTGGGCACTGCAGTGGGTTCCGTGTCCACTCCCTCTGACCTGCCCACTGCAGTTGTGCCGGCACCCACTGCTCCTGACTTGTGCCCCCCAGTTGTGCCGGCACCCACTGATCCTGACTTGTGCCCCCCAGTTGTGCCGGCACCCACTGCTCCTGACTTGTGCCCCCCAGTCGTGCCGGCACCCACCCTGTCAGACTCCTCTGCTGCATCTGCCGCTCCTGCACCCACCAGCCCTTCCCTGCCTGTTTCTGTAGACCCATGATCCTGTACCTGCGGTGCCTGGCTGGCCTCTATGTATGCCCCTCCCAGGGGTATGTCCCCTTCCGTTGGCAGTGCAGGCAAGGCAAATGTGGCATTTGGACACTTGACCCTGTTGGGTCTGTTTATGGACTGGCCATAGGCCTTCATGTTTTTCTTCTTGATTTTCCATTTCACAAATAACTCGGCTGAATAAAAGCTCCTTTTTGTTCACTAGTGGTTTTGCTTCAGATGTACATGATGTTGTTGATACTTGACATGCCCTTGCTCCAGTGATGGTGTATTCCATGGCTGGGAAATGTAGTGTCACTGTGCTGGAGACCATGTGGGCCATGGGGGGTATGTCCTGTTGGGGTGTGTATCCATGTCATCCTTTGCAGCAATCTGACGGGGTCATGATTATGGTCTTTGGAAATGTGTTATCTATCTTTTGTTAGCAATGTCTCATCAGTGTCTTACACACATGCACACCTGTTGGCCTTAGCATGGTTCAATTGGCCCATTTCACTGACTGTGTGGCCATCTCCAAATGGACATGCAAGTGTATGCATCTATGTGGATGGACTCATTTGTGTCCTCAGTGCTACTTCATCTACATGTGTGTTGACTCTGTGCAGTTGACTCAGGGGACCCTCCCGTGCCCAGGCTGCTGTTACCAGGGCCACCAATGTGTGGTATATGTTAGCTGTGTGACAAAGTATACTGCTGACATGCTGGTGGCCTGCATGGACAACATATGGCACAGCTTTCCTTCCACAGGAGTGGAGTCCCCTCATGTCACTGTGCTGATGGGGGTTGAGACCCCATTTGCACAGTGCTCTACATATGCTGCATGTGTGATCCCCACACTTACCTTCATGTCACTGTGCTGATGGGGGTTGAGACCCCATTAGCACAGTGCTCTACATATGCTGCATGTGTGATCCCCACACTTACCTTCATGTCACTGTGCTGATGGGGGTTGAGACCCCATTAGCACAGTGCTCTACATATGCTGCATGTGTGATCCCCACACTTACCTTCATGCCACTGTGCTGATGGGGGTTGAGACCCCATTTGCACAGTGCTCTACATATGCTGCATGTGTGATCCCCACATTTACCTTCATGTCACTGTGCTGATGGGGGTTCAGACCCCATTGGCACAGTGCTCTACATATGGTGCTGTTTAGTACCACACAGTTACCTTTTGTACACTCAAGTGATGGGTGTTGAGGACATTACTGCAGTGCTCATGTGAGGCTTGGCTTGTGTTAGCCACACTATGGTATTGCAGACACGTGTTGTGAGTTACATTGTGTGTACATGGTCATGTTCACTGTGGTGGGTATTGTACACAGACTACATGTTGTGGTCATGAGGTTGTTGTGGATATCCTTTGGTTTGTAGTCCTTATGTTGGGGTATGGGGTATGTGTTACACATCACCCATCCTATGTGTGTGGGCATTGGTAGTGGTACTCACACAGTTCACTATTGGTGGTGGTGACAGGCAAGAGGCCCCCTATGGGTGGGGGTGTGAGTAGTCCCAGCCAAGACGCCCCTATGGGTGGGGGTGTGAGTGGTGACAGGCAAGAGGCCCCCTATGGGTGGGGGTGTGAGTAGTCCCAGGCAAGAGGCCCCCTATGGGTGGGGGTGGAAGTGGTGACAGGCAAGAGGCCCCCTATGGGTGGGGGTGTGAGTAGTCCCAGCCAAGAGGCCCCCTATGGGTGGGGGTGTGAGTGGTGACAGGCAAGAGGCCCCCTATGGGTGGGGGTGTGAGTAGTCCCAGGCAAGAGGCCCCCTATGGGTGGGGGTGGAAGTGGTGACAGGCAAGAGGCCCCCTATGGGTGGGGGTGTGAGTAGTCCCAGCCAAGAGGCCCACTATGGGTGGGGGTGTGAGTGGTGACAGGCAAGAGGCCCCCTATGGGTGGGGGTGAGAGTAGTCCCAGCCAAGAGGCCCCCTATGGGTGGGGGTGTGAGTGGTGACAGGCAAGAGGCCCCCTATGGGTGGGGGTGTGAGTAGTCCCAGCCAAGAGGCCCACTATGGGTGGGGGTGGGAGTGGTGACAGGCAAGAGGCCCCCTATGGGTGGGGGTGTGAGTGGTGACAGGCAAGAGGCCCCCTATGGGTGGGGGTGGGAGTAGTCCCAGCCAAGAGGCCCCCTATGGGTGGGTGTGTGAGTGGTGACAGGCAAGAGGCCCCCTATGGGTGGGGGTGTGAGTGGTGACAGGCAAGAGGCCCCCTATGGGTGGGGGTGTGAGTAGTCCCAGGCAAAAGGCCCCCTATGGGTGGGGGTGGTAGTGGTGACAGGCAAGAGGCCCCCTATGGGTGGGGGTGGGAGTAGTCCCAGCCAAGAGGCCCCCTATGGGTCGGGGTGTGAGTGGTGACAGGCAAGAGGCCCCCTATGGGTGGGGGTGATGGGCAAGGGGGGCCTGGGTGTTTGTCACAGGTTTACTGGTACGTGTCGGCTGTTTGTTTGGGGGGGTGTCTCTTACCGTCTCCGTCGTTGGCGTCTGTTCCGGATCAGTCCATGGATGTAGAGGATCGGTATGACCTGTGCGATGGGATTCATGTCGACACCGTCTCGTCTGCACTGGTCGTTGGTTCGTTTCGTCCCAGTTGCAGGCTTGTACGTCTCGTGTCCGGGGATCGTATTGTGGCGCGAATCGTTCCTTTCATGCAGCTTTTCCGGATGCTGTGACGTGCCATACGTGTCGACTCGCTCGGCGCATAGGAAGTGCGCATCGTACTTGTCCGGCCGGAAACAGCTCTGACATAGCCCCCGTGCAAGTCGATTCTGCGTTTACGGGACCGGGTCGTAGGGAGAATTGAGTATTTATTTGGCGAGTTCGTGTCGGTTGAGTTTTCAGCACATGCACGCATCGTACTTGATCGGCAGGACTGACCGGCTCCCGGGACGAGTCGGTCGGGAGGTAAGCGTCCGGACGGCTCTTTTTGAGCTGTCCGACCCGAATCGGAATCGGCCCCTAAGTCTGCTGTTGTCTGCGCACTTGAGCAGCAAGTCGCATTATCATCACAATGGAGAGAAGGCATAAGCCAACTCCTTGCTCCAGTCTTGAAGGAGGGCAGCCGTGGCCACTGTGTGGGGGTCCGGTATCCAACTGCAGTATCTTTTGAGTTGGAAGTCTAGACAGGACGCAAAGAGATCCATGGAAAACGGACCCCACCGCTCCTGGATTTGCCAGAAGAGGTGCAGATGCAACTTCCAAAGGCTGGCATCTCTCCAATAGCAAGAGTGCCAATCCGCCCCCTGATTGGAGCAGCCCGGAAGATGCTCCGCTGACAGAGAAATCTGATTAGCCAAGCAGTACTCCCATAGCGGTTGTGCGAGGTCTGACAGGGTCTTTGACCCTGTCCCCCCCAGATGATAGACATAGCGGACCGTCGCCACATTGTTCATCTTCAGAAGGGCCGAGCACTGGACTTTCTCCTTCGTCCAACATCTGAGGGCTAAAGAGCCTGCCATCAGCTCCAGGCAATTGATATGCAGAGATTGTTCTGCGGAGGACCATTTTCCTCTAGTGGAGAATTCCCTACAACGAGCACCTCACCTGGAACTGCTGGCATCGGATTCGATTACCGGGTCGGGTTGGGAGGCAAAGATCGCTCAACCATTCAATGCTTCCATGTGGGAGTGTTATATCCCGCATAGAGGCCCTAATGTAGACCAGTTCATACATGCCCTAAAATGGACATACTCGTATTTGCCCTAATATGGTCATATTCGTACTTGCCCTATTATGGTCATAGCCGCATCTGCCCTATTACGGTCATAACCGTACATGTCCTATTATAGTCATGATTCCTTATATAGGCATGATCTTTCACCTACATTGGTCCCAGCTAGTACACAACGAGCTCTGAGGGCTGAACGTTATCTATCCTGTGGTTTTGAATACAGCAGGGTTTTTCCCAAACACAGGCCCACACTGTACTCATCAATTATGCATGGCTCTCTAGGAATACACCACTCGCATAATATATATGTACAAAGTTCACCCCTGACGTCTTCCTCATGTCCAATACAAACCATAATGAGGACCGAGACTCTTTAGGGTATAAATACACCACATTTTGCCCCAGTAAGACAGAGGGAACCGAGACTTCCATGCTGACACACTGACCAGAGACGCTGAGGCACCTGCATGCAGTCGCTCCAGCTGACAGCGGTCTAACACAACCCTTGCGGGGTGTCCAACTCGAGACCAGGATGGTGTCCCACACTCTCTCTATTCAGGTATGGGGGTTCGACTAAATCCTAGAAGGATTCTTGGCTCTTAGGCTTTTAGTCCTACATTCATATGCTAGGTACACTCAGGTACATCTAGTTAGGCATCGTAGGAGTACACGCACTTGCATAATGCTTTTATATTCATGTATGTATTCATGATTATCGCAGTATGGTAGAACTGTTCTATCCCTTTGCTTTTATCGTACTGCTGATAATATATCTCTGCTATTGTCTGCTGGTTGCCGCAGCACATATATTTTACACTAGAATAACAACTGTTCAATAAATACTTATTGAAACGCCCGACTGTTTATTCTGTGTAACTCTCTGAGACAAACCGAATAAGTAAGCACGAGTGACTGATCGAAAGGTAATACATTGTTTCCACGATTCTGAGGAATTTGGGTTGTTATGATCTAAGGTTGCCAGAAACTAATCTCTCCCCGAGAGGAGGAGATTCTAGTGGCACTGTGAGCTAGCTAATGCAAACCAGGCTAACATATACGGTGGGGGTGTTCAGAGTTCGTCTGCCACCAAGCCCACAGTATATGTTATCCAAACGCGCAAGTCCTGCAGGGGTACTATAGGAACTACACGACATGGCGCCCAACGTTGGTTGGGTACTTATTTAACAGTAGAATCTGAGTAGTTCAGTCGTGCTATTCTCAGAGAACCTACTCACAAAACCCCAGAGACGTCTGGAGTGGGTGGGCACAAAATCCGCCGCAGCTGAGTAGTACGAGAATACTATTTATTGGCTGTTGGTTATTCAAGCTTGAAGGACATTTAGTTCCCACAATTGTGCATTTACACCTTATCTTAAAATTTCCTTAAACACCCTTCTTCCACTTAAAAATGATTGAACAAGCAGAAGAAACAAGGAGAGTTGAAACAGACCTCTTCGGTTTAGGAGAAGAAGACCCTGAAGATGCAATACAAAATGCACCAAATTTCAGAAGGGCAGTCACCATAAAACTTCTAGAACATGGCTTAAGAACCAGGGGTGGTAAAGTAATTTTCGTGATCGAGGCACACGAATCCAATAAAACAGAGGTGTTCTATTCATGGGTTACATTCCCAGCAGCGAATCCAGTTACAGATGTATTTCACTACTACCTAGAAGATGAAACACCAGCGGACTATACTCCTTTTGAGGAGTTAGAGGTTCCGCTCACTTACCAGGAGCATAATTACTGGTTTAAAGGCGCCCTACCCCACGTACGAGGAAGAGCAAGATTAGGCCCGCTTGGAGGAGCAGGAGCCACATGGCCCATATTAGCGGCATACACACCACATCCTGACATTGGCACAATGCCACAGCCAGACTTACTGTACAACACAGAGATTTAATTAAAATCTACAGAAACCTCACACAATTTGTGATGAGGACTTTAACAGTTCAGCCTGCACCAGCTGCAGCACAAGATACTCCAGTCCAGAGTACAGTTAATAAAATTACTCCACAAACATTACACGCGGTAAAGGGCAAAATGCCAGCCAAACGTGAACAAATCCCATTCTGGATAGCTCAGAAAATAACTCAGCTTGAGGCAGTATTTCCGAATACTACCACCTATGAAAAACATAGAATTCTAACAATCTGCTTGCCCATGGGGATCACACCACAACTAGAGGATTGCACCTCTTGGGGTTCACTCTTTGCTGCCATATATACCAGAACACATGGTATCCCGTCCTTAGCAGTAATACATGATGTATTGAGACAGATACAAAATGAGTACGGAGCAGAACCTGCCCTTAACTTAGGGATGAAGTTACTAAATAACTTTGACCAGGTATCAGCCATAGTACTAGCTAACATTAAGGGGGAAGCAGCTTCAGTGGCGATCCGCCAACGCCTATGGGAGTTCAGTCCAGTAGAACAACAACACGAACTACCCAAAATAATTTAAACTGCATATGCAGAACTAGGCAGAGACAGTCTAGGTGGAAAAGCATTAAAACCACAACTGGTGGGCAGTCCTGAAAAGGACACTACAAAGCAGACATCTACTTCTTCTAAAAAGAAGTGGGAAAATAAAAAACAATAAAAGTCTAAAGACAGCAGATCTCAATCCAGAGGTAGGTCTCCTCAACAGGAGCCCTCTGAAAGGAGGTATAACCTCAGGAATAGGGATAATATTAAAAAACCTGACAGGTATCAGGATACTGATACTCGTTCCTCTCGTTCCTTTCAGGGTTCATCAAGAAACTCCGAGAGGGAAGGACGGTCAGAACACAGGCAAGAGGAGCGTACAAAGTCCAGAGACAGGCAACGCGCTGCTGACTACGCACCTAAAAAAGAGGATAAACAAAAACAGAAACCTCAGTTCAAAAAGAAGAAGGTAGCAGGTCTCAAGATCAGACATGCCCAGAATTCTGAGGACACAGCTTCTGAACGGGGAATGGGCTCTGACGATGCTAGACAACGTGGCAGAAGTAACGATAGCTCGCCAGAACCTGAAGGAATTTCTGGTGACAGCGGAGTTGAGTGAGTATATCACGGTGGGAACACCTGATACTCTGGTAGGTACCCCACATAAGTTACATGAGATAACACTCCGGATGGAGGGGGACAAGCCAAGAACAGTTAAAGGTCTATTTTGGGAAAATTTGTCATCTGGTTATGACATCCTATTAGCAGAGCAAGACTGGCCGCCAGCATTCGTCATGGAGTGGCCAAAGGGAGAAAAGGTAATTTTTCCAGCATTTTCCGACCTCGTTCCCATACATCTTAAACATGCATATGCGCAGGAGTGGGCGGTTGCCCTAGCTCCAGCATTGTACAAAAATCATGCTAGTTGGGATGAGGATTCAACCCGCCACGTGATCCCGTTAAAAGTTTCCCCAAATGCCCAAAGGCAATACCCTATAAAGCAGGAAGCTAAAAAACAAGTCAGGGAGATCCTAGATCAACTTGAGTACCAGGGGGTGATAGAAAATTGCACTTCACCTATGAACAATCCTTTGTTCCCCGTAGCCAAACCTGACAACACATATCATCTAGTTTTAGACTACAGATATTTAAACACTTGCACAAAGACATTTGCAGTTCAAAATGCACACAGTGCCGCATTCATGAATAACATTGTGCGACAAAAATATAAAACAACACTTGATATCTCAAATGGATTTTTCTGCCAAAATATAGCGCCTGAAAGCAGGTATCTGACAGCATTCAGTGCGTTAGGGTCCCAACGGCAATTTTGCCGACTCCCCCAAGGTTATAAGAATAGCCCGGGTTTGTTTTCAGCAAGGGTAACAGAGTTACTCCAAAATTTGGATGAAGAAGCATTATCCTATGTAGATGATATTTATCTGATGGACGATGACTTGCCGAGGCACTTGACCAGGGTGAGCACCATTATTATGGGATTCGCCTCTGAGGGCTACAAATTTAATTTAAAAAAATCAAAGATTGCCCACCTCAGTGTCCTGTTTTTAGGATACGAGCTGTCAAGTGAGGGAAAAAGCCTGGCAGCTAACTTTTTAGAAAAGTGTGCGCTGCTTCAACCTCCAAAATCATTAAAGAATTTACAATCAATTCTGGGATTCCTAAATTTTGGTCGAACATACATTTTGGATTACGCAGAAAGAGTAAAACCTTTCTACGACTTAATAAAACCTGGGGGCATATTAGCAAGACCCACGTTAAAATTATCGCCGTTTAGCGGCAGGAAACTGCCGCTAAAACGGCGATAATGGGCTTGCTAATATGCGTTATGGGAATTCAATAGAAGCCCAGGTTAGATGTGCAGGACATCTAACCTGGGCTTCTATTGGAATTCTATAACGCATATTAGCAAGCCCATTATCGCCATTTTAGCGGCAGTTTCCTGCCGCTAAAACTGCGATAATTTTATCGCCTGTCTTGCTAATATGCCCCCTGATTTTTCAGTCAGACAATGGACACAGGAACATACAAATATCCTGCGTTCCCTACAGGAAGACATGATAGCTTCAAAACATTTACAAACACGCGTAAACGCACACAATTTGGTGATCCGAGTGATAGCGGGTCAATGCGGGTACACTTATTTAACTTTCAATGAAGGCGAAACGGTACCAATCGCATACAAATCACACCTGTACACAAACGCAGAGATGCGTTTCACTTCAACAGAAAAAATCCTGACAGCAGTTCAGACCGCTGTAGCAAGAGAAAGAGATCTGGCTCAGGGTAAATGCATAATTGTTGTGACCCCAGTACCAGCTCTAGAAGTTGTTACAAAAGCTAGCATTTCAAATGCGAAAGCCTTACATCCCAGATGGATACAATGGGCTAATTCTCTTACTGCAATGGATGTTGAATACAGATTCGATCCAAGTTTAAAAACAGAGGCATTCCTGCAATACGAACAAGAATATCGTCTACAAAATGAAATGTTGCCTCTAGATCAGTATGAATACATTATTTACACTGACGGGTCTGTTTAACCGGCCATAGGAACCAATCAAGCTTACAGCGCAGCGTGTGCGATTGTTAAAGGTCGCATGCACGATGGCAAGTTCCATCCAAGCTGTACTAAAATGCAATCTCTAGGAGATTGCACGGCTCAGTTGGCAGAACTAAAAGCACTGATACTGGCACTTATAAATACGGATCACGAATTCCCCACACTGATTGTGTGTGATTCCTTTTACTGTGTACAGCCGTACAATGAATATCTACATCATTGGGAACAAAACGGGTTCAAAGATGCAAAAGGTGGCACAATTAAGCATAAAATGCTATGGGAATAGGTAGTGGAGTTGAGAAACGAACTACCAAGGGCTCACGTGATACATACACTGAGTCATCAGCGTGATGGCGTTCACGTTGAAGGGAATTCATTGGCTGATGAAGCCGCAAAGGGGGCTGTTCGCACAGCCGCCGTAGCTGCAGTTACTCGTTCAAAGACGAGGGTAGACGGCGAGATAATGGTAGCTGTCAATGCTTCACGCAAAGGCAGCACAGCAGTACCAAAGAAATTTCCACTCAAGTACTCCTACAAGTTAGATGCACAAAACATTCCATATGCTCAGATTCCTGGAGTGGGGGATAGAGTAATACCAAATATGGATCGTGGGTTAGGTTTAATTGTGGCAGCACACAAAGGGATAGGTTCTGTACATAACGGACTTAGGGAGACTGTTGCTTTGTTGAAAGAACGCTACTGGTGGCCCGTGATGAGAAGGCTGATTAGAGACTATGTCTGGAACTGCGACATCTGCAAGCAGATGAATGGGTCCACCACAACACGTCCAGTACAGATACCATTGTTAGACAGCATTAGGTTGTCCGTTCGTGCGCGTCCAGCTCAAGTTTCCTCAAGGTCTGGCCTCAGCGCTCGGCTGACGCTCAAACTGTTATAAAAGATTTGCGAGTCTTTATCGGCACATACGCAGTTGGCACGTTACATTCTGACCGTGGTCCGGCGTTTAGCTCTCAGGCTTACAAAGATGCCATGGAAGGAATGGGCGTAGCATTGCGGTACTCTTCTCCGTACCATCCCAAGGGAAATTCTGTTGTGGAGAGGAAAAACTGGGACTTAAAGCAATCTTTAACAGCTAGGGTATTAGGCAAGGGCGGTAGATGGGTCGATCACCTTTATGGGGTACAACGGGCGATTAATAACCAGCCAAGAAGCTCTCTAGGGGGTGTCACTCCTTACGAGGTCCTATTTGGGACAAGAATGTGGGTACCTGATCTTAATTGTGAAGGCACAGTGGCGGATGAAAAACCATTTGATATCCAATATCGTTTGGCTGTTTTACAGGATCTAAATGAATCCAGGACACAACAAAGTAACATGTTCCAGAAACAGACTGCCACTGAGGAAGTCAAGGCAGTAACGGTAAGACCTGTCTGGATCCAAAAAGTCGGGGATCTGGTCAGAGAGAAGATTGCTGACAAAAAAGAATTTGGGCCATCCTACAGAAAACCTGTACCGGTCCTAGCAATCCAAGGCACAAGAACTGTAGTTCTGCCACCTCTTGCCGGAAAAAAGGAGAAAAGATTTGTCTCAATTGACTTAATCAAACCACACTATGTGGCCGATACTAAACAGTAGGCCTCGTGGACTCCACAGTAGCAGACGCCCTCCTCTCGCTACAATCCAAGAAGTTCAAACAGAAAGACTCATCACGTTTGAAGAGCCACCTGTACGGAATGAAGGACTAAGCAACGATGCTATGGAACTCGTTCCACTTCAACAAGAAATTCATCTTCAAAATGAAAATCAACTTAACAACCAAGTTGCAATCAGACCGACTACAGACATCTACGTCAACATGCCTCGTCAAGAGCAAAATCCGATTTCAACAAATCCCGATGCAATTCCAACAATTGATCGAACTGCTTCTGGCTATTTCATGAACTTTGATACGTTTTCACTGGATCCAAGCGAACCGGAAACGACGCCAGCCAAAAAATCACTCCAACAGAAACTCAATGACTTTTTGAACTTTTTTAGAAAGACTTACCTGGTGTCACCTTGGATAGAACTATGGTATATCACTGGGATTTTATTTTCCATTTTCTGGCTAGGTTTAATAATAACTTTTAGTATGCTTATTAATGGACGATACCTCCAGCAAAGCTCTACAGCCCAAAGAGTCAATTTGATTTTAAAACCACACCAGTCTTCACATCGTGAACCAAGAGACTTGTCTTCAGTGAACATCACAGCAGTTCCTATACCGGACGGTATAGTATGGGACAAGATTGATTATGATGTATTCGGTCCGACTGAACTTTTAAAGCTTAAACATGTATTTACATTTTTTTTAAGTGATATCATTACCTCCAGTACATTTTCTGATCATTGGGACACTGATACTGTGAACAATTTAATGTCTGATTTAGAAAAAACAGCTGCATTTCCGAACAATGAAATGTTAGAAGGTATTTCAGACTATGATACATTGTACTGTTATCAGCAATATGGTCATCATTTCTTACACAAGTCTATAACACCTAGAAATGTATTTGAGTACCACCAGTGGGAACACTGCCCAACACCTCCAAAAGGTAGTTCGCAAGCATTTGCACAGAAATTCACATACTTCTCAGGGTTTAACACATCAGACCCGAAGTCATTTTTATTATAAAGTGGCGAAAATTTCAGATCAGAAAATTATGTTAACAAACACCAAACATATTTACTCTGCATCCTTTCTGAACCAGTTGTCAAAACAGGGTTTCGATCTATGGAAAGACACAATAGATTCAAAATCGATTTGGAGTTCTAGGGACTGGCAAGTCCAGGGAATAGAAGCACTTTTTAGAGCATGCATCATTCCGCAGCAGATAATATGTCTGAATGAAACTGTGCAACAAACAACCTGTCTTGGATTAGCCAAAGGCAAGGAAATGAACACACTGGGGTTTCCAACACCATCGCAGATGGGTGGGGGGCAGAATTCAACTACACATGGGGTGAGATTAGATGACATTTTCCAGTACAACAGATCAGATCCTGATTGGACAGAATGGCTGGTTTGGCCCATTGACACAAACAAATGTCAGCAGAGATTTATGAATACAACCGAAGGGTTTAGTATCCATAGGCCAGACCCATGCTATGTACAGAGACATCACCTGGGGGTAGTGACATCCTATAGTGTTGGGAAGTTGTGCCTTGATTGGCTAGAGACCTCAACACTCACAGAAGTGAAGCACCACTTGACCTTACTCACACCTGACATGGATCTTAGAGATTTTCTACTAGGACCCAGGAAACAACGTCAGAAACGTTTCATATATGCAGGCCTTTATGCCTGCTATAATGAGAACTGGAAAATATCCCAACAAGAGGCCGCAGAAAGGATACGGGAGATAGACCGTATTAACTTAGAAAAGGCATTAGCTGTAGTGGATAATGGGTTAACAACTTTGACCTCCAGAATTTACTCCTTAGGCAACATTGTGTCTTCGGCGATCGACATACTAGAACAAGATTTGGCCTTGTTACAGCACGGGCAATCTCAGCTACGTTCTATTGTGATGTTGAGCTGGACGCTACAATCTTTGCGTGCAGGCTATGTGCCCTGGCGTTTTATAAACACCACGTCTCTGTTTTCAGAATACAATCTAACTGATAAACAGACAGAAATGGCACGAAGGGGAGCCAAATACACAATGTTGTGTATTGAGAAACTGGAAAGGTTACCTTTCACTGTAGCCGAATCACCATCAACAGAATGGCTAATTCATGGCCAAATCACTCTGCCGGTCACTACGTTCCAATTTCAATATTGCCTTGAGCAAATGCAGGCAGGCAAATATGAAAAAATGGGTAAGGGATACATTAAGGAATCTTGGGAGTTACCATATAGATATCGATGCCGGAATGGGGATCGAGAAGTGTATCTGAGTGGTACAAACTGCAAGAACGCTTTAAGCGGTTCTCTCATGTGTCAGGATATTTCACTACACGGAGCCTGTAACGGTTCAGTAGCAAACCAATCGTGTCACATGACTGGGACCCCAGCTGCAGTGATCACGCCAGTTTTCGAGCAGCTCTCGAATGGGAGTTACTTGATGCTGAATGGTCAAGGTTGCTGTGGGATGCTTCCGGGCGTCGCATATCTAGTCACTGTTAACTCCAGGGTTACTTGCTGTATGCAAGTTTTGTTTCCACCACTGAACACAGTCAGGGAGGCGCCGCTATGGCCTTCACTGAATGTTTCTTTCATACAATTTGATACTCTGAGCAGATTGAAAGCCATGCTTTTACAGCAACCCGTGCCCTTAACCTCCGCTCGAGAAACCTATGAACTTCAAGTTGCAAGGACCTCGACTGAGATACAGGCGCTTATACGTACAAACTGCCCCTTTCATTTTGTAGAAATGGTGGGACATATCTTCAATATGTCTGATACGAGCAGTATTGTACACCTATTTAAGAACATAGGGTCAGGACTGTTAAGCACCTTTCAGACAGTCCTCGGAGTAATCCCAAATTTTATACACTCCGTATTGGGAAGCGTATTTGGAGGACTCCCGCTTATCCTATTGCTGGTTGCAGGGGTCCTATTCATAATACTAGTGCTACGCAATGGACGGCCCAATTCCCGAGGGAATGGTGAACCCGCTCCTGGAGCGGACATACCGTGAACGCATGGTATAACTCCTGGGCATTCCTTGCCTGCGAGAACTCAATGCCTCCTGGTTTCTATCGTTTAGACCAGTCTGGGTAGACTGCATCTTACCTGTTCTTCGATGCCTGTTCTGCGGAGAAGAATGCACGTTGGATCCTTGTCTAACATTTCCATCAGATGCGCCCCACGGACACGGATGCAATGCTGGACCCCATAAAGGCCCACGCTCTGCGTTGTCCCCAGCGACTTCCAATTCTGATGAATGCATTCCTGGAGAATCCACAGGTGCCGTTTGCTCCTGCTGGGTTAGGTGACTCCTCCACAGGCACCCAGGTAACAACTGCCGCACAAGCTGCTGCAGCACCGACTGTTGGCAGTGCTACATTCCATCTATGTGCGATTGACGTTCTCTGTGAAGCGTTGGATTTGTCGTCTGCAGCAGCTAACACCGATAATATTGTGCTTCCCAGCCAGGACGCTTAATCTTGAATTGGCTCATCGTGTCCTGGGAAAGAATTCGGCTTCTCACTCGTTTCAAAACAAACGATCTAAATTTGGAACATTTTTACATTGACACTTTCACTTGAGAAAAGCATGGCCTTCTCCTGCTTATGGTAATGCAACTTTTATAGAGAGACAATATTGACTTTTTTCAAGTGGCAACTAGAAATAGCTGAATTTTAACATTTTTTTTTTAAACACCTCATTTTTTAAAACGATTTTTAAAACCCATGTTTTTACTTGCTTTTTAAAATATTTTTAAATTGTCCAGATTTTAAGTATGGTCATTTGTATCCAATTCGGAAGAGGAGTGGGTGTTATATCCCGCATAGAGGCCCTAATGTAGACCAGTTCATACATGCCCTAAAATGGACATACTCGTATTTGCCCTAATATGGTCATATTCGTACTTGCCCTATTATGGTCATAGCCGCATATGCCCTATTACGGTCATAACCGTACATGTCCTATTATAGTCATGATTCCTTATATAGGCATGATCTTTCACCTACATTGGTCCCAGCTAGTACACAACGAGCTCTGAGGGCTGAACGTTATCTATCCTGTGGTTTTGAATACAGCAGGGTTTTTCCCAAACACAGGCCCACACTGTACTCATTAATTATGCATGGCTCTCTAGGAATACACCACTCGCATAATATATATGTACTAGTTCACCCCTGACGTCTTCCTCATGTCCAATACAAACCATACTGAGGACCGAGACTCTTTAGGGTATAAATACATCACATTTTGCCCCGGTAAGACAGAGGGAACCGAGACTTCCATGTTGACACACTGACCAGAGACGCTGAGGCTCCTGCATGCAGTCGCTCCAGCTGACAGCGGTCTAAAACAGCCCATGCGGGGTGTCCAACTCGAGACCAGGACGGTGTCCCACACTCTCTTCAGGTATGGGGGTTCGACTAAATCCTAGAAGGATTCTTGGCTCTTAGGCTTTTAGTCCTACACAAATATGCTAGGTACACTCAGGTACATCTAGTTAGGCATTGTAGGAGTACGCGCACTTGCATAATGCTTTTATATTCATGTATGTATTCATGATTATCGCAATATGGTAGAACTTGTTCTATCCCTTTGCTTTTATCGTACTGCTGATAATATATCTCTGCTATTGTCTGCTGGTTGCCGCAGCACATATATTTTACACTAGAATAACAACTGTTCAATAAATACTTATTGAAATGCCCGACTGTTTATTCTGTGTAACTCTCTGAGACAAACCGAATAAGTAAGCACGAGTGACTGAGCGAAAGGTAGTACATTGTTTCCACGATTCTGAGGAATTTGGGTTGTCATGATCTAAGGTTGCCAGAAACTAATCTCTCCCCGAGAGGAGGAGATTCTAGTGGCACTGTGAGCTAGCTAATGCAAACCAGGCTAACATATACGGTGGGGGGTGTTCAGAGTTTGTCTGCCAACAAGCCCATAGTATATGTTATCCAAATGCGCAGGTCCTGCAGGGGTACTATAGGAACTACACGACAGGAGATTAACCACTGCATCTTCTCCTTTGCCTCTTCTGAGAACAGAACCAACTAAGAGTATGAAAGACCCTATTAAAGGTGCAAGATTTTTAAGCTTTGCAGCTTCCGGTAGTGGAGTGGTCCCAGAAAGATAGCTTGTATGGAGGATGAGAGGAGCCCCACTATCCATGCCAACTGCGGCAGGGAGACCTGTGATTTGGATATAGTCCTCCTGAAGTCATGCCTGATCCTGGTCAGCTTTTAAGCCGGGATACTGAGGGTTGCATTGACTGAGTCTACCAGGAATCCTAGAAACTGCAGAGATTGGGCTGGGACAAGAGCGGACTTCCCCATATTGATCACGAAGTCCAAAGATTCTGGGAGGTTGACGGTCATCTGTAAATGTAAGGAGAGGCGCCGTGGGCATTGATTCATGATCAGAATATCATCGAGGTAGACGATCAGCCACACTCCACGCGCCCACAAGTGTTCGACCAATGGTCTCATCAGTTTGGTGAAACACCAAAGGGCTGATGATAGACCAAAAGGAAGGGATGCAAATTCAAACACACAGGAGCCCCAACAAAATTGTAAGAAGCAACTGTGAGGTGGAAAGATAGGGACTGACAAGTAGGCATCCTTCAGGTCCAGTCGGACCATCCAAACCAACGCTTGCAGGAGATCCCTCAGAAGATGGATACCGTCCATCTTGAAATGCCGGTATAGGAGCCATCCATTGAACTCCTTCAGGTTGATAACTGGACGCTGACCGCCGTCCCTCTGTTCTCCAAGGAAAAGGTTGCTGAGGAACCCATTGTGGTGAACAGTTATTTGGACTATCGCTCCTTTCTCCAAAAGACTGGTTATCTCCTGATCCACCAGGGCTTTCTGTTCCTGTGAGAAGACAAGAGGTCTGGGATTGTGAAACTGAGTCAGAACCCCATAAAACTCTATTTGGAAGCCTCCTACCGTCTGAAGGACCCACGTGTCTGAGGAAAGATTTGGCAGTTAATTATGAAAAAGGCCAGACGACCCCCAATTCGGTGCCCCACAGGGTTCTGTATTATCACCTTGTGTATTTCTGAAGTTGCCGTTGCCTCTGGACCCACCTCTGCCCCCTTCGGTGGTGGGGGTAGGGTCTGGTTGGGTAGAACTTTCTGCATTTACTGGAGTCCTGCCATTGGCCTCGATGGGAGGCACCACCTCTGGAGGCTTGATGGAAGTAGCTGCTGGTCAGGCGCCCCCTACCTCGACTGACTGCGGCAAAAACAGGGGGTGAATATCTTCTTAATAAAGGACTGGGCTTTATCTAACAAATTAATGGTGTTATCAAAATTTGCCCAATTCTCGAATGAAGGGATCCCAAAAAGGTTGTACTGGGCTATTGAACCCACCTCTGACGTGGAAAGCTCCCCCAATTAGGGATCGATCTTAATCAGCAGTGATCTGCGCCGCTCAGTGGAAATCATGCAGTTCGCCTTCCAAAGGAAAATAATGGCTCGTTGAGCCAAGCCAGACAAAGCATCCGGAGTTATTAGGGACCCGGAGGCCTTCGCATCCTCTGCCATGTCCATAATCTTTGCTGGGGCCCTGCCACATCCAGGAGTTTATCCTGGCATGAGCACCAGGATCTGTCAATACCCTTCTTGGGGTCTCAGACATATTTAGTGTGAAAAGTGCCCACTTTAGCATCTATATCCGGTGTGAGGGCCACTTTTCCCTCTAAAGATGGCCTATGGCATTCTGCCTTGAGGCACCTCCTCACCTCCTTATCAAGGGGTTTCAGCAACCTGCCCACCATGTAGGCAGATACCTTGGGTGCAGGGCACCACTCAGACGAATGCGGATGTAGGAGGTCGTCATGGTCCAGCAAATCTGCTTCTGGGGACTGTATTGCGTCCGGGGAGGGGTCAGTGCAGGCCAGGCGGTTGGGCGCCAATGCTTAGAATGGTCCCCATCCCCATCAGAGGTATTGGGGGAGTCATTACCCTTCGCAAGATCGTTCGAAGGGGGGCAGCAGAGGCATCCCAGGAATATGAGGTTCTTGCATGGGCTGGGATTCCATAAACGCCTTTTTTAGGTGAGCAAAAGCATCCAAATCGTGCCCTGGGTCGTCTGCCGTTTGCGCTTGTCAGCGGTAGGAGTACGGGGTAGCTGGCTGCCCTGGAGGTAGGGGGGGCGAAGGTCCAGCAGTGTCTTCCCTGTCATTGAGGGGTTTCTGGCATTGCACCTGAAGAGCCATGATATTCTTCTCCAGGGGGGCTACCACTTGTGAGACAGCTTTAAAGATGGAAGCGTCCATCACTTTGCAAAAATGGTCATTAATTGGGAGGTAGGTAATGCCCTCCTCCTCCATATAGTCCTCAGAGCCCTCAAAGTCTTCCACAATGGGCACCCTGAGTACTGGGACAATATGGTGGGCCTAGAACCCTGAATAATAATCAACCTCTGAAAAATAGGGATAATAACCGTCTGGGACGTGCACCCCTTTCTTTAATGGAGACTCAGCGCCTGGGAATGTCCCACTAAATGCCTCAGATGAGGCTAGCCTTACCCTTGCGGGTGTTCTTTGTCCAGGTGGTGGCTCCCTTAAAAATAGTGCACAATTAGCAAATTGCCAACTGCCCAGAAAGTCAACTCCTATGCGAGTGACAATTCAGCGACAAAACTCTTCCCCGTGTCCACTGCCGCAGCCGGACACACCTCACTGCAATCTGACAGTGAAACTGATGCTCGCCGGCTGCCAGGGGGTCATGAAATGCTGCGCGTGAGACAACTAGTGCGCGGGCCCCCTGGCGGTCGGAAGACCGCACCACACACGCGAGCCAGCAGTTGGATCGCGACCATGTAGGAACGAGAATGTTCCCGCGGTCACCCTAAACAAGGGAAAAAAACAAATGTGAGGCAAAATAACACAAGCCAATAAAGCGGTCGGGAAAATATACTACTGACCGTCCATTAAACACACGCTAACAAATGTAAAAGTCATATGAGATTATGAGACAGTGCACTTATCTGAATGCTACTGGAGCAGCGAAGAAAGAGAGAGATAGAGAGACTGCGGGAACCGTTATATATGCAGCTGCACTCCCATTGGATGAACTGTTTTCTGTTTCTTTTCCCAATGTCTCATGGGAAATGTAGTTTATGTTTATGAAATCGTTCGTTTGGAAAGGCTGCTGATGAAATAAGTGAAGAAAGAAAAGCCCAATCCTTGCGTCTGGGTCCTGCCATAGAATTATACATCAAAAAAATTAAAATAAATAATAACAAAAAAAATCTAATAAATAAAATTTAAGAAAATAACTTAATTTACAGGAAATCCTGAGTTTGTAAATAGTTATCCATGCCTTTACATATGGGACTTTATCTAGTACTACTTTATATCTCCTATATATGTATACCTCTTATGTGTCGTTATGTATCTGCATATTTAAATATTTTGTTCCCACTGCAGAGAAGAAAAATAACTAATCTCCTTAAATCTCACCAAACCACCACTCTATGACTCATCCTCTTCCTCTTCCAAAATGTCCCCTACCTCCACTATCTGACTCGTCCCAAACCTCTTTGACTAATATGAACTCCCAAATAACCCTTTCCAATCTCTTCCCTCCTCTATTCTTCCTTTATTCTATTCATCCATCAAACAGGCTCTCTGACTCATCAAAAACCTCTTTTACTAATATGAACTCCCAAATAATCGTTTCTAAACTTTTCCTTCCTATATTGATCTTTTATCTGAATCATCCAGCTAACAGACTCACATACCTTCCACTTCCACCGCAAAGAATTTATATTTCCCTCTACTAATCCACCACTAATCCACCTACGGGTCCGGAGTAGCGTGCTACTTGCCAAAAAGCAATTCAACGCCTCATCAGGGGTAGTAAGAGCTAAATAAATACAATTACCAATACCAAAAGAGAGATTATGGAAGATTTTAGGACACATGGATTTGCCGTTGGATCCACTTAATGGAATAATTTGTTTACATGAGAATAATTTTACCAAGGTAGATGGGGAGAAGTGAAAGGGGAGTTGACCAATTCCTTCCCAGTAAACTAGAAGGTATGACAGGACTGTGTGTTGGAATCAACATTATTTACCTTGTACATGAATAATGTAGTAATTGGTCTTGGTAACTGTATTAATGATGCAACAATCTTGGTGGGGGAATAGAACTGCCACCCACTTATTTGCAGATGGCACCTTGTTAATGTCACATACACAGTTTTGAACTAAAAAAATGTTTGCCTATTATCAAGATTATTGTAGATGGAATGGGCTAACAAACATTTACAGCATGTAATCCTTATAAGACCTTTTGGAATTAAAATAAATTAGGTGACACCATGTTTAAAACAGTAACTGATTATCTGGGAGTTCAGTTCTGACTGCAAGTGTGAAAAGCAGATTTTTTTTATAGAGGCATACCATTCTCTCCCAAGCGACAGTGGGTCACATTGCATTTGACTTAAAGATTGAGAGGTGGAGCTATATCACCAGCCTGGAAGTTTATAAAGGCCAAGTTAAAAATTTTGTTGTGTGTAAGGCAAAAAATTGGGGACACACTGATGTCTCTGCTCTAACAACAACAGAGTACAGGTTCATAAAAAATCTCTTTGACTCACCATCAAGCACGCCTATGTTCTTTTATACTTTGCACTGGGTCACAAAATAATTGAGTCAATGATTTGTCTGAAGTATCAAATATATTGTGTGTCTCTCTGGAGGTCTAAGTGACATTGTACCTTTAGTGAAGCCCTCAGGGATACTATAGATATGGAAGTTAGTGGTAAACTAAATTGTTTCAAATACTTCTGAAGTCCGCTTCAGTTGAATGGTCTGCATCATATTTTGTCTAACCCTGGGTCTGTCACTGCTTGCACCCCACCAATTATAAAAACGGCATTTAAGACATGGACTGAACAGAAACGAGACATACAGGACTGGGAAAAAAAACAAAAAAACATTTAGGGGAGAATAGGGTAGGGATACCCTGGCCCCCTTAGCCTTGTGGGGCAGTATCAGAGGGACTCGACCTGGGGCCAAAATTCTATTTTCTTTGGCTGGTACTGCGGTAGTACCCCAGTACAAGTATTAAAAAAAGGCCATCCTGCCCTACTGAAGTATAATTGCCCGCCCGAGGTTGGGCAGGACTCACGGATGCAGCATTGTTTTTTTTAATAAAATTCGGCGAGGCGGCATGAGTGGGCTTTCCCCCCAAACTTTAAACTTGCCCCTGGGGGCCACCTTCACCCCATGGGCCATCACTGTAAGAAATGTCCTGAGGCCCCAACCCCAGGGCCCCAACCCCAGGATGCCAAGCAAAAATTACTTTGAATTGGAGAGGGGTGTGCGTGGGGCCCCCCTCCCTAAACGGTTCACTGACAAAATATCGATGTTAAAAATATAGAAGTAAAAAATATCAGTGCAAGAATATAGACTGCAAAAATATCGACTCCCTATACTTAAACAGGTAAGTACAAAAATATTGAAAAAAAAATATCAATGTAAAGAAATATAGTTGTACAAAATATCGAATTTTTATATATATATAATATAAAATAATAAATATTAAATAATAAAATTAATATTAAAAAAAGTAGATTTAATATAAATTTAAAAAAATATAATAAATAAACTTAATTTAAAAAAGTTAAACACATACATAATAATTCATATATATTTACTTTAAAACAATTAATAAACAATTAATTTTAATTTATTTTATAATTTTAAAATGATATAAAAATTTACATATATATATAAATATACATATATATGTGTGTACCAATAACATAAAATCTAATTTAAAAAAACATTCTATTATAAATTAAAACATTAAACTATTTAAAAATCCTCAAACATAAATTTCCCACTCCAGTGAGTGCAACAGTAGGGAAAGTGTTGGATAGGGGAGGGGTAAAAATTACTATTCCAACTCCAGTGAGTGCAACAGTAGGGAAAGTGTTGGATAGCGGAGGGGTAATAATTACAATTCCAACTCCAGTGAGTGTAACAGTAGGGAAAGTGTGGACAGCGGAAGGGGAAAAATTACTAGTCCCACTCCAGTGAACGCAACAGTAGGGAAAGTGTTGGATAGTTGGATAGCGGAGGGGTAAACATTACTATTCCCACTCCAATGAGTTCAACAGTAGAGAAAGTGTTGGATAGTGGCGGGATACAATTTACAGTTCCCACTCCAATAATTGTAAAAGTAGGGAAAGTGTTGGCTAGCGGAGGGGTAAAAATTACTATTCCCACTCCAGTGAGTGCAACAGTAGGGAAAGTGTTGGAATGCTGAGGAGTAACAATTAATATTCTCACTCCAGTCAGTTCAAAATTAAAAACAAACAAAATTTTAACAACAATAAAAATATTTAAAAAACAAAGACCTGGTCTTTAGCTGTTTGGAGGTTAAGGAAAGTATTTTGGGTTTGACTAGCAATAAAGCGCCGGGACCCGATGGCATCCCAGCCGATCTTGTTAAATCAAGCCCACTGTTCTGGGCTCCGGTACTTGCCGCAGTATTGAATGCAGCTGCAAAAACCGGTTGCCCTCAGTCTTGGGCTATTTCAACCATAGTGCCAGTCTTTAAAAAGGGCAACCGCGATAGCACCCACTGCTACAGACCGATCTCATTGTTGGATTCTGTGGTTAAGGTAGTGGGTCGGGTGCTCCTGGAGAGGCTGACAACTTGGACAGAGGAGCACACCATCCTATCAGATATACAGTACGGGTTTCGCCCGGGAAGATCGACTATGGCCCAATGCCTTAATTTGTCCATGATTCTGAATAAATATACTGTTGCCCGTGGAACGATTTATTTAGCTTTCATGGACTTATCTTCCGCGTTTGACTGCGTGAACAGGGGCAAACTTTGGCAGTCTATGCTCGCGATTGGGGTAGACGCTAACATCGTTTCTTTTTTAGAAAGCCTCCATCAAGCAACCAGGGCACAGGTGAGATTCTCACAGGACTTAAGAGTCTCCCGCACCGTGGCCATTAAACGAGGTGTAAGACAAGGTTGTATTCTGGCCCCTTTTCTGTTTAATTTATATATTAATGATCTTGATAGCGTCCTACAAGACACAAGAGTTGATTTTCCGCAGGTAGGCCGCCGAGGCCTTCCGGTTTTATTATATGCGGATGATGCGGTCCTTATATCTAGGACCGCTAGGGGCCTGCAATCCCTGCTTGACTCATTTTCCGCTTTTATGTGGGACAGGGATCTGTCCATAAATGATTCAAAATCTTTTGTGATGCAGGTGGGTAACCGCACTAAAAAAACTTTTCAATTTAGGGTAGGTGCGGCAAAGGTTCCCCGTACTGAGGTTTTTTCGTACCTGGGTGTCACCCTGGATGAACACCAGAACTGGGGCCCCTTAAAACAGAGGAAAAGGGGTGACCTAGTGCGAGCAAACGCGTCCATTTTTAATTTTGCTACCAAACTAGGTAAAAAATCCGTAGTGGGACTCTTAAAGATTTACCAGGCAAAATGTGTCGCAATGGCCAGCTACGGTAGTGAAATATGGGGGCATGTAGTGATGGAGGATCTGCAAGTGGTTGAGAATAAGTTTTTGAAGCGCGTATTGGGTGTCCCGTGCGGAACCTCAAATATGGTTGTGCATTAAGAATTAGGGGTTCCTCTTTTGAGTGACACCCTGGCGCTACGACCACTAACCTTTTGGCTGAAAATATGGCGGAATGAGGAGTTGTCACTAACCCAGCGGATATTGAAGGAATGCATGTCTTTCGACAATTCACACCGCATACCATGGCTCAGGTATATAAAGTCTAGTTTTATTAGACTGGGTAGACCAGAATTATATAACAAACCAGAAATGGTATTAAAAAAGGATCTGGTTTGGGTTAAGGAGTCCTTTTGTACCTTAATGAAACTGGAAAGGGAAGAGCATGAACTGCGGAAACCCAGCGTGCGAAAATTCATAATCTTGAAGACGACATTAACTGTTGAGCCTTATCTTTTAGGTTCGTTTAACACATATGAATGTTTCCTGCTGACTAGGTTCCGCCTGGGTTTCTTCCACCTTCTGTTAGCTATCCCAAGGGGGTGTAGTAGAGGGCAACTTTTAGCGTCCTGTGGCTGCGACTGTGTGTCTCCACAGGACCTACTTCATTTCGTTTTATTTTGTGGCTTTTATGATCTTCCACGCAAAAAATTCATTATCCCTATTTTAAGGAGACTGAGGTTCAGGCAGGTCCGTCCAGCCCTTACTTATCTACAGTTGTTGTCTGAAGACTCTGTTTTATTTGTCCTCAATTTCCTCAAGTCAGCAGTAAAATGTAGGGCATCGGGGGGTGTGGCCAGCCATCATGGCCGCGAGGACGTAAACCTGCTCGGCCCCCGCACCAACGTCCGACTACCAGCCTTCATCGGTGTGCTGAGCCCGCCGAAACCGATGACTTGGCAAGCTGACTGATGAGGGACAACTCGGCAGCCGGATTTGAGACCTAACGAGGTCCGGGAACTGCCTGCGGCTCATTTATGCTAGCGGGGCGGTGCGCGGCCGCTTCTGCAGCATGGCGGCTGAGCTGAGGTCCTGAGCGGCTCCCGGCGTGTGCGGCCCTGCGCGAGGGAGAGTGACTCCGACTTTGCGGTGAGGAGGGGAGCCGCGACTGATTGCAGCCCTGATGCGCGGCGCTGAGTGGAGAGTGGCGGGCGGTGTGACTAACAGGCCCCGGAGCATGGCACTTCCTGAGATGGTTTAGGAGTTAAACGGGGCCCTGCTTCTGATATCTGGGTGGCGCTGGGCCTTCTACTGCTGTGTCATCTCTGGCCGGTTCTGCACCCATCAGGCTGCAGGGTGAGAGCGCGCGAGCTCTCTTGGGAAGCCCAGGGACCCCCGCCTTGCCGAGTCATTTGTCCTGCCATACCCAACGCGCCGATCCACCGGGGCCCAAGTGCCACCGGGCTGGGGTTCAGGATGCCGCAGAACGCGTGGGAGGCCTAGGACTCGGCATGCCTGACCCCCCTGCCTGGCCTTAAGATGGCGACCTGACTCTTCATCCCCTGGGCTTCTGGGACTCCTGGGAGCTACATGGCGGCGTGAGTTCCACTGTAGAGCCTTGCCTGGTGACACCGAGGAGCACGCTTGGCGGAGAGGAGGACACCCGACCTCCAAGGGACATTTAATAGCCCACGAGTCCAGCCATCCACGACCAGGGGCGAGGGGCATTTTCAAGCGCGCCACAGTGCGACCTGGTTCCGTGGTGAGCCCACATGCCGCCCAAAAAAACTTAGCCTAATAAGGTCTCAAGCTACTTTGGTGCCTCTGGCCCGGGAAGTGGCCCAGCCCTTGAACGCGCGCCTACGGAGGGGGCTATGGCGCTGACACGCGAAGACCTTCTGGCCACCCTCAGGGACTTCAAGAAAGAGCTCCGCGATGATCTAAAAGCGGACATCAATGCCTCTCTCGACGCCTTCAAGTCCGATATGGCCTCCAAAATTTGTGACCTACGCACCGATGTGAACTCCGTGGGAGCTCGCACCCTCGACCTGGAGGCAAAATGCCAAACCCTTGAAACCCGGCTCCAGCCGCTCGAGGAGGGAGCTGAAGCCCTCACAGCACAACTGAACTCTGCGCTACTCAAATGCGAAGACCTGGAGAATCGGTCTCGACGCGAGAACATCAGAGTGCGCGGCCTGGAGGAAGGGCGCGAGGGGGCCGACCTGGAGCAGTATATTACGGGTCTCTTCACCGCCATCGTCGGAGACGACGGGCCACCGATTCATCTGGTACGCGTCCACAGAGTAGGCCCGGTCCAACAATGGAAACATCAACGCCCTCGAGACATCCTGGCCAAATTCGCCTCCTTCAAGGTGAAAGAACTGGTGCTCCGCAAGGCCCGGGGACGGGAAACGTTTGAATATCAAGGTGATACATGCGCTTTATTCCAGGATGTTGCCCAGGCCACCCTGATGCGTCGACAGCAATTCCGCCTAGTTACCACCGCCCTGCGAGACAAGCAAATCAAATACAGGTGGACATATCCCTTTGGTCTCGCCTTTACCTTTAACAACAAGCAACATCACTTCTCCGAGGTGGAGGGCGCCGCGGCCCTGCTTGGCCTCGCCGGCGCTTCCCCTGGGGGCGGTCAGGTCACGCCGGGAGATGTCAGGAGAGGGGCACGAAACAGGGTAGCCACTGAGGAATGGCAGAAGGTACCGGTCTCTAACAAAAAGACTCCCTGACTGCCTTCTGGATGCTGAATTGGGATGCTTGCCGAGGTCTCTTCCGCCCCACATACGATAACTGGACTCCCACGCCTCACCACACGGTGAACCACGACGAATCTCACGCCGATCCACATGACGGATTCATGGTGACCCTTTGAACATTCTTCAATCTAACCTAAAGCGGCACTGAGGGTCATTCAATAACTACGGACTGTTTGGTGCAGGAATGGTCCTACCCCTATAGACAATTGTCAATGATGACTTTGAAGTTTCTACAATGTTTTCCGCAGTCTACGCTGCTTCTCCTTCATGAGTTGTTTTTTGTCATTTTTGTTTTTTCCCATTTAGGTGCTCTACCCGGGGAGGGTCGCAGGGGGAACGAGAGGGGGAAGTCGGGAAGGGGAAGAGGGATTCTCGTCAGCAGGTCTGGCTTCTGCAGGGGGGATGGGGGTTAAACTTTTATCATGGAATATTAGGGGCCTCAACTCCCCTAATAAGCGCCACAGGTTTTGGAAGTATATCGGTGACCAGGGCGCACTAGTAGTAGCCCTTCAGGAATCTCACATAAAGAAGGTGGAGGAAAGTAGACTCAAACATAGACGCTATCCCCAAATTTATCAAGCCACTAGCACTAAAAAACAAAATGGGGTCGCCCTGATATTCCACACCTCTGCCCATTTTATTCATGAGACCACACAGAAGGATAAGGAGGGCCGGTACGTTATGGTTAGGGGGATGCTGAGGGGCAGGCTCTGTACCATCGCTTCAGTATATGCACCCAATACTGGGCAAACTGACTTCCTTGCTTCCTTTTTTGATACCTTAATGGGATTTGCAGAGGGTGATCTGATTATCATGGGGGACTTTAACCTCGTTTGGGATCCACAACTAGATACCTCACGGGCCCATAGAACCGGAGGGGGCGTCTTTCCCATGCAACTTAAGCACACCATTCAGCAGCTGGGTCTAGTGGACATCTGGCGCTACCTCAACCCCACACAGGAGGACTTTACCTTCTTCTCTCATGCCCACAGGTCGTACTCCCGTATTGACCATGTGTTCCTCAGTCAGTCGCTCACTCCAGCAGTCAGAACCTCCCTCATCCTGCCCATTGCCATCTCCGACCATGCCCCCTTGACTTGCCTCTTGGACTGGCCTGCTCCACACTCTAAACTTGTCCGTTGGTATTTCCCGGAATTCCTCTGTCGGGACAGGCTACACCGCGATGACTTGCGTAAGGCGATCAGGGACTTCTTTCTAACCAATGATCCTGCTGACACATCCCTAGCGACTACCTGGGGCGCGCTTAAGGCACATATAAGGGGGCATTGCATTTCACTGGCCGCGTCCCTCAGGAGACTCCAAACTAAAGAACGCCTAGAACTAGAACGTGACCTGGTAGCGGCAGAAGGACAGCACAAAACCGCCCCCTCGGCCCCATCCTTGAGGAAAGTCACAGCCCTTAAAGGTAAACTAAACGCCATTTACACGAATAGGGCGGAGAAAACGCTCTTGAGGCTCCAGGCTAGGGGTTACGAAGGGAAGGACAAGGTGGGCACCTTATTGGCCAAGCAACTGCGAGCCAAACAGGAGAAGGAATACGTTAAACAAATCATAGATGATTCAGGCAGGACCCATACCGGCAACACTGAGAAGGCTAAGGTCTTTCACGATTTTTACCAACATCTCTACCGCGCTGATTTGCTCAGAGAACCCGAACAAACACAATATTTAGCTCCCCTTGCTCTGCCCCGGCTTTCTACTGCAGCCAATGATGATCTTGGGAGAATTATTACGGGGGAGGAGGTCCAGGCTGCGATTGATGCTTTGAAGCTCCACAAAGCGCCAGGACCTGATGGCTTTACCGCTCAATTTTATCGCACCTTTGCGGCTGATCTAGGTCCTTACCTTACCACACTGTTTAATGATATCGCGACTCGCCAGTCAGTGACGCCTTCTATGGGCGAAGCTCTAATCTCTATTATCCCGAAGCCCGGGAAAGACCCTCAGAAATGCTCCTCTTATCGCCCTATAGCCCTTCTCAACCTAGATGCCAAATTATACTCAAAAATTCTCGCCACCCGACTTGAGAAATTTCTCCCTGACCTCATACATCCTGATCAGTCGGGGTTCATAAAGGGGAGGCAGACCCACGACAATCTTAGGCGCATTTTCCATCTAATTGACAAGTCCCAAAAGAAGAAGATCCCAGCCGCACTCTTGTCGCTCGACGCGGAGAAGGCTTTCGATCGAGTTGATTGGTCCTTCTTGGAGCTTTCTCTGCGCCGATTCGGCTTCTGCGATGCCTTCATCGGGATGATCCGTGCCAACTTCAGTGCCCCTAGGTCACGTGTGATGGTGAATGGTGTGGCTTCGAACTTTTTTAGTCTGGAGAGAGGGACCAGACAAGGCTGCCCCCTATCGCCATTACTATTCGCTCTTAGCATCGAGCCCTTTGCGGCGTGAATCCGCGCCAACTCACAGGTCACTGAGATCCAATTTGGAAAGGATGATCATAAGATCGCTTTATTTGCGGATGACATCCTTCTGCCAGTCACGAATCCTACCATTTCCCTCCCTGCCATTAGTCGGGAACTTGAACAATTTGATGCAGTTTCGGGTTTTAAAGTTAACCTCTCTAAATCGTCTATTCTTAATCTCACCCTGCCCTCGGCCACCCAGGTGTATCTGGAGGGGGTGTCCCACTTCCGGTGGGCCCGTAAAGCCATCGCCTATCTAGGGGTTCAAATCACTCCTAAGCTTACCGACTTATATAAGGCCAACTTTCCACCCCTCCTTACGCGCCTGAAAGCCGATTGCAAAAAATGGGGCACAGCCTACATCTCCTGGATAGGTAGGATTAATGCGATCAAAATGAACGTCTTTCCACGGCTCCTTTACCTTTTCCAAGGCCTCCCCATCCAACCGGACAGAGCCCTTTTCCCGGAGCTAAAAACTATGTTGCTCAACTTTATCTGGCAAGGGAAACGTGCACGGCTCTCTTATCACTTGTTGACACGGTCCCGTTTGAGGGGGGGCCTGGCACTACCAGACTTCCTGACCTATTACAGGGCGGCCCAATTAAGGGTTCTGAGCGAATGGTCACTGCGAGAATCTGACAAACTATGGCTCCATATCGACAGACAGGTGACGGGCAGAACGATCTGGGATCTCCCTTGGCGACATAGGACGGATCGGCCTCTTAACGCTTACCTCAATGTGCCTACCTCCACCGCCCTCCAAGTGTGGGATGCGGTGACCAAAACTTTGCCGCTGACTACATTCCCGTCTCCTTACACTCCCATACACTTTTCAAAAAATTTCCCCCCAGCTCTTCAGGAGGGTCCCTTTGATTTGTGGAGGGAAGGGGGATGTCTGATGATCTCGGATCTTTTCCACGGGTCTAAAATACGATCTTTCCACGACTGTATAAATCACTTCCATCTACCGCCCACTGAACGCTTCCACTACACGCAACTACTACATAGGGTCCTGCGACCGCAGATTCGCCAAGCGGCCACTAGAGATTACCTTCCCATCAAAAAATTTGTTCAGACGGGCACTACGGGCAGAGGGTGTATTTCCTTTTTGTATACTCTCCTACTCTCCCTCTCGCAGCACCGCTCTCAACGTCATAGAGTGTTCTGGGGAGACATGCTACAGTCACCACCTTCTGACAAGCAATGGGAAACCCTATACAAAGATATAGCGAAGTTTAACAGATCCATGCACCTCAGGGAAGCCCACCACAAAACGCTCTATGACTGGTATCTCCACCCTCACAAACTACACTCTATCTTTCCGGGCACTTCTGACCGGTGCTGGCGTGGCTGTGGGCTGTTGGGAGACTTTAAACATATATGGTGGGACTGCCCGGTCATCCAAACTTTCTGGAAGGAGATTCTTTCCCAAATTAAGATCATATTAGGTTATCCAATTGGGGAATCTATGGAGCAGGTGCTACTTGGTCTACGCGACCCCTTACTTAAATACCAAACCCATGCTGACCGGTCCATTTTTTGGTTATGCTTGGGTGCCGCGAAGATGGCTATAGCCGGGGCGTGGAAGAGACCTGAGGCCCCTTCGCTCACCCAATGGCATGCCCGGTTATGGAAGGCGCTCACAATGGAACGTCTAACTGATATTGCTGAGGATTCAAGGAGGGGATTTGACTACATCTGGACCCCCCTGGTCAGTTACCTCTCAGAAGGGCTTCCCTTATTCGCCTGCAGCCCCAGGCTGCGAGCGCTACACCTCTTCCTGATTTGAAGTACACTTAATGCTCTTTAAGGAGCCAACACCATGGAAGGGGCGGCCATGACGAGCCTTGCATCTGGCGCGGGTCGTGGGATGTTCGCGCTGTGGCCTGCCTTCCTCCCCCCTCTACAGCCAACACGCTTACCCTGTTCATTTCCCTGGGTATCACCATAGTGGGTTAATTTTTTCTTTTTCGTCAGCTCTGTCTATCTACTTCTTCTCTCTTTTCTTATCTCTTATTTCTCTTTGTTTAGTTGCCTTCTATTAAGTGTTCTATCTCAGCTTTGGCAACGTTTGCAGAAGGCCTCTACAGGATTTGCCTCTGAGGCGCATTGCTCATTTCTCGAGAGTGTTCGCCCGTTTGGTGCTCTGTGGAAGATTGGGCCCAGTGACACCTGGAATGGTCTGGGTTTACTTCTGTGCTTTCTGTTACTGCAGGTCACTCTACCCGAACTTTGAATGGCTGGCTTACCGCGGCCGTTAGAAACTGTGTTTTTTTAATTTTAGCTACCTACTGCTTGGGGCCCGTGCCCGTCAACCTGTTTAAATGGCATTGTGCGCAGTTTTCCATATGCAATGTTTGTTATTTGTGATACAAATTTCAATAAACAGATTTTGACAAAAAAATGTAGGGCATCCTCTGAATAGATGGTAGTGATTCTGAGATTTATAAACTAAATTTTGTGGCTACCTGTATGCGGCATACTTTCAGTTAGGATACTGGCTTCATTTAAACTGCTGTTCTAATTGTTTTTTACTGGTTTTATGGGCTACAGCATCTGACAGGTATATAATTCATTTATGATATGACTTTTGTATGTGATGCATTGTGTAATGGTTTTATGACATTTTATTAGTGTTTTTAATAAGTGTTTTATATATGTGAACTTTTATGGTTTTACAGTTGTAAACCGAATAAAGTTATCAATTCAATTCAATTCAAAAACAAAATAAATTAAAAAATATATAAATATGTAAAACATTCAAATACAAATATATTTAATATTACACTTTTTACAAAAACATATTATAATGTTAAATACATATAACAAATGCCTACAAATATTATATTAAATAAAAAATAATTTCCAAACAAAAAAATATTTGTGATTAAAAATTATTTAGAAACAAAAACATTATTTATTACATACATTTACTTTTTTATTTCCTACCCTATAACACCACACAATTCACAATGCACATCTAAATTAAATAAGAATGTACTTCCTCAACTAACATAATTAATTACCAATTAAAGAAATATTATTAATTAAAAAACAAATTAAAACTCATACAAATTATTTAACTCCCCACACCTTACCCCTATAATCCCCACAACCCACAGCTAAAATTAAACTGTAAAAAAAATAATTGCACAATTAAAACTTATTTTAAATTACAAAACTAATAGTATTTAACAACTAATTATAAAGTAAGTAAAATTAATTTACTCCCCACACTGTACCCCTATAACAATAAAACACACACAAAAAAATAAACAAATACCCTAATTAAATATAAATTAATTAATACATTTTAATGATCAACTAAGTTTTAATTAATTTTAAAACAATTACTTCCCACCCTTTACCCCATAAACCCCACAACGCACACCTTAAAAAACCACACAATTACCATAATTAATGATCAATTAATTAGTTAATATAAATTAACAACGAATTATTAATTAATTAAACATAAATTACTTCCCACCCTTTACCCCTATAAACCCCACAACCTGCACCTAAAATTAATTACACAATTTCCGTAATTAATTTTCTACCAATTAATTAATATTAATTAAGAACTAATTATTAATTAATTAAAAATAAATTACTTCCCACCCTTTACCCCATAAACCCCACACCTAAAAAAGCACACAATTACCATAATTATCAATTAATTAGTTAATATAAATTAACAACTAAATATTAATTAAACATAAATTACTTCCCACCCATTACCCCTATAAACCCCACAACCCGCACCTAAAATTAATAACACAATTTCCATAATTAATTTTCAATCAATTAATTAATATAAATTAACCAAAAATAAATTACTTCCCACCCTTTAACCCTATAAACCTCACAACCCGCACCTATTTTTTTTTACACAATTACCATAATTAATTATCAATTAATTAATTACTATTAATTAACAACCAATTAATAATTAATTACAAATAAATTACTTACCACAATTAACGCTATAAAATCTAAATTAAATAAATAAAAAAATAATCATTAATTTATTATAATTAAATTACTTCCCACCCTATTCCCCTATAAACCCACAAGCCGCTACAGAACTAAAAAAATGCAAAATTCAATTAAAATAAAATTCATAACTACTAAAAATTTAACACATTAAAAAACAAACAATACTTATACAAAAAACATACATCACATACATTTAAAATATAAACTAAAATACAGAACAGTAATTAAAAAATTTATATTTTAAACATCTATATATTTTTGCAAACAATATTTATGACTTCTATATTTTTAAAAACGATATTTCTTACCTTAAATTCAATGTTCTTGACCACGATATTCTTGCTGTCGATATTTCTTAATCACGATATTTCCAACTCGATATTTGTGTAAGTCGACACTTCCAACTCGATATTCTGTCTCAGCACCCCCAAACTATATCCTGTCACCGGGGTATTCCATCTCCCCGGAGGTGCAGCTGTTTGTAGCGGTTCCAGAGCCCCATGCCTGGGATCCTGAAGCACAAGGAGGCAGGCACACACTCCCCACATTGAGGTTTGCACTCTTGCTCAGCATCACCGAGGGAGCAAGGGCACATCACAGTTTCACTCCCTCACCTCATAGAGTGGGCAGGGAGCAGAAAGGTGCCAACTCCCTTGCTGGCACACACTGTGCTGGCCAGGTGAGGAGCTGGCTTGGCAGCGCAGGAGTGGGCTCCCCACATTAAATTTTCTTTTTAAAAAATGTTGTCCTTGCCGCTCCATTAGCAAAGTTGGGAGGCCACTCATTAAACATTCACGGCACTCCTGCTGGAGTGCTCCATAATGCTCTGCGTGCACTTTGTTTTTTAATATTTAAGTTCTTGTGGTGCCCCACAGAGGGGCAGGGGCACCATCAGCCATTAGTTTAAGTGTTGTGGTGGTCTGCAAAGAGCACAGCATTACCACAGAAATACTTTAAAAAAATCTCGAAGTCTCTGTGATCATAGACTGCATGACCTCCAAGCTCCCGGCCGTCCTCGCACATGGCACTGGAAATCCCTCTGGTACGGGCACCAGAGGGATTTCCTTTTCCTCCCAACACTCTCGGGAACTTGGGAAGGGCTTCCCCAGCTCCCGAGCTGTCTCTTTGGTTTCTGTGCAATGAGGATCAGCGCCCACATCTCCCCTTTCCAATGGTACCCCTCCTTAGTGGATCCCTGCTTTGGGATCGCCCTGGCACCAGGGAGGGGGGAACAGCCCCTTGGGCAAGGGCTTTTGCTCCTCCCATTAAAGTCTGGCATAATCAGTCTTTCTGCCCCCCAGGGGGACAGAAAGCACCCTAGACACCAGGGATTTTTTTAAATAAAATTTGATTTAGGGGTGGGGGCTGCCCAAGATGGGCATGCCAATGCCCCCACCCCCCAGCAAAATTCCAGTCTTTCTGCCCCTCCGGGAGGGGGGGGCAGAAAGCCCACTCGAAACCAGGGATTTAAAAAAAAAATGATTAAGGGGTGGGGGCTGCCCAAGATGGGCATGCCAATGCCCCCAGCAAAATTCCAGTCTTTCTGCCCCCCCTGGGGGGCAGATGGGGCAGTAATCCCCAATCTGCCCCCCATGGGGGCAGAAAGCCCACTAGATGCCAGGGATTATATGTCTTATTTTATTTAGGGGGCTGCCTGAGATGGCCATACCAATGCCCCCACCCCCGCAAAATTCCACAGTCTTTCTGCCCCCGGGGGGGCAGAAAGCACACTAGGCACCAGGGATTTTTTTATGCATATAGGGGTGGGGCATGCCCAAAATGGGCATTCCAATGCCCCATCCCCCCAAAACATTCCACAGTCTTTCTGCCCTCCCAGAGGCAAATGGGGCCAATAGCCCCATATCTGCCGCCCAGGGGGGGCAGCAAGCACACTAGGCATCAGGTATTGGTTTTTTTTATATGTAGGGGTGGGGGCTGCCCATAATGGGCATGCCAATGCCCCCACTCCCCCAAAAAATTGCCACAGCCTTTCTGCCTCCCCCAGGAGGCAGATGGGGCAATAGTCCCTAATCTGCCCTCCGGGTTGGCAGAAAGCCCACTAGGCACCAGGGGTTTTGTTGTTTTTTTTATACGTAGGGTTGGGGCTGCAGAAAATGGGCATGCTAACGCCCCCGCCACCAAAAAAGGCTTTCTGCCCCCCCAGAAGGCAGATCGGGGCATTAGCCCCTTATCTGCCCCCCGCGGGGGGCAGAAAGCCCACTAGGCACCAGGGATATGTTTATGGGCATGCCAGTGAGAAGCCCCAAAGGCAAGGGTCGCTTCCTTTTTTTTTTTTTGTCAAATATCTTTTTATTGGTTTCAAAGATATCGAGATACACAGAAATGCAAAACAACATATAGGGGAAGGAGACCCCAATGCATAATGTCGGCCGAACAGTACAGTGTGCTAACAGATCTTATACAGTTTGTGAACTAGGAATCGGCGTGTTTCGAATAACCTTATCGGTCAACCTTCGCCCCCCCCCCTTCTCCCCCCCTTGAGAACACAAGAACTTGAAAACTTAAACTAAGGTGTCACGGTCAATAAAGAAACATCACATACAGTTGCTGTTAAAGGTCACTGTCTAGGGAGAAGGGAACCCCCCGTCCTTAAAGTCCTTTTGGCAACTCGAGGGAGCCAGTGGCAGTTCTAGATATGAAAGAGATGGAGAGCTCGTATCCTCGGACCACATGCAAACAGGGGCAATCCCTCAGATACGTATCCTACTAGGGGGGCACATTACTGAGCGGTCCCTTTGCGTCTGGCGCTTCAGATTGGGATCCCGGATCCCCAGGACTGTGTGTTCTAGCGTGTCTGGAATTGGGTAACCCAAGATCTGTTTGATTTGAGCTAGAACCTCCTTCCAGAAGGGCTTGATGTGGGGGAAATCCCACCAGATGTACTTAAAGTCACCCAGCTGCCCGCATTCCCTCCAGCACCTGTCCGAAGCGTTAGGGAAGATGTTGTGAAGCCTCTGAGGGTGTAGGTACCATTCGTACATAATTTTGTAATGGGCCTCCCTTAAAAACATAGAGCGGTTAAACTTGGGAATATCCCTATATAGTGAGGACCATTGTTTCTTCTGTAGTGGGGTGTCCAAGAGTGCATCCCAGAACCTTTGGTGTCTCGGGGTGTGTGGGGAACCCAGCGCCTGTATAAGGGAGTAAAGGAAGGAGATGGTTCCCTTCGAAGAGGCCCCGGACTGGGCAAATTTCTCAATGGGAAGTAAATCCCTGGTGGCGGCCTGCCATACCTGCGGTTGAAGAGCCCAGTGTTTTAGCTGCAAATAGTGGAATTCCTCAGCGGGTTGAAGCTGAAATGTCCAGGAGCATTCCGGGAAGGAGAGCAGTTTCCCCCCCTCGAACAAATGAGAAAGCATAAGGCAGCCCCCCTCCCGCCAAGCCTGGAAGGGACCTTCCTGTAATGCCGGGGGAAATTCGGGGTTGAAGTGTATGGGCGTGTACGGGGAGTGGTTCTGTTCAAAACATCCCAGACCTCTAGAGTGGTCGCTGTGGGTGTGCTGATGTAGGCATTGCGTGGCCAATGCTGTTTGTGTTTCCACAGGAGGTCCCAGATCATTCTCCCTGTTATTTGTCTATCCATATGGAGCCAGAGTTTTTCCGACTCTCGAAGGGACCACTCCGCGATCACCCTCAATTGGGTCGCCCTATAGTATCCCAAGAAGTCAGGTAAGGCCAGCCCTCCCTCCTCCCTCGGCCGCGTCAGCATTCGGTTGGAGAGCCTTGCTCTCTGCCCCTGCCAAATGAACTTGGTGATCAATGTTTTTAATTCGGAGAAAAGCGTCCAGTCCACGGGGATCGGAAGGCCCTGGAAGAGATACAGCAAACGCGGGAGAACGTTAATTTGTATAGCGTTTATCCGCCCTATCCACGAGAGGTAGGCCGTCCGCCATCTGACAAAGTCCGCTCTGAGTTGGTGCAACAAAGGGGGGTAGTTAGCCCCATAGAGATGCTCCAGTTTGGGGGTGAGTTTTATGCCCAGGTAGGTAATATCTTTGTGGGCAGTACGAAAGGGGGTCGCGCCCTCAATAGCCCGCATGGTGTCCCTAGGCACTGTAATGTTAAGGAGGAAGGATTTCAAGAGGTTCACCTTAAAGCCTGAGACCTGTTCATAGGAGGTGAGTTCAGCCTGTATTGCCGGGAGAGAGGATTGCGGTCTCGTGACCGGTAGGAGCACATCATCCGTGAAGAGGGATATCTTGTGTTCATCCATGCCAAATTGGACTCCCCCTATGTCCGGGTTGGATCGAATGCGCTCCGCAAAGGGTTTGATGCTGAGCGCAAATAGGAGGGGGGAGAGGGGGCAACCCTGACGGGTGCCCCGTGAGAGAATGAAAGGTTCCGAAGCAACCCCGTTGACCAGGACCTTAGAGCGCGGCGCATGATAATTCGCTCTGACCATTCCAAGAAAAGTCTCGGTGAAGCCGAACTGACGTAGAGTACGGGTCATAAAGGCCCAATCCACCCGGTCAAAGGCCTTCTCCGCGTCCAGCGCGAGAAGGACCGTGGGTATTGCCTTCCTTTGTGCTTTCTCGATGATGTGGACTACTCTACGTAGGTTGTCGTGGGTTTGTCTCTCCTTGATAAAGCCCGCTTGATTGGCCTACACCAGGAACGGCATGATGTTTTCCAGGCGGGTGGCCAAGATTTTTGAGTAGAGCTTGGCGTCTAGATTTAGGAGCGCTATCGGCCTGTAAGAGGTGCAGTGAGAGGGGTCTTTCCCTTGTTTGGGGATGACCGAGATCAGGGCCTCGCCCATTGAGGGGGTCACCAGCTGCGTGGTAGCTATATCATTGAAGAGCGTTACCAGGCGGGGGACGAGTTCCGGAGCGAATGTACGATAGAAGTGGGTGTTAAGGCCGTCAGGGCCAGGCGCTTTTTGGAGCATAAGTGAATTGATCGCCTTTTGAACCTCCTCAGCGGTGAAGGGGCTACTCAGATCCTCATTGGTGGTGGGGGGCACTTGGGGCAGGGTGAGGTCCTCCAGGTAATGGTCTTGGGCACGCGTGTCCGGTTGGTCCGCCGTGTACAAGGAGTGGTAAAAATCCCCAAAAGCTTTAGCCTTCCCCGCCTCGCCCTGATGGAGGACCCCTTCCCCATCCTCTATACACTTGATGTAGTTCTACTCCTACCGGGTTCGTAGCTGGCATGCCAATAACGAGCCCACCTTGTTCCCACCTTCATAATTACGGGCTTGGAGGTGTAAAAGAGTCTTTTCTGCCCCATTAGTGTAAATCGCTTGGAGTTTCCCTTTAACCTGAGTGACCTTACGGAGGGTTTGTACCGAGGGGGAAGACTTATGGTCATTCTCGGCTGCGCGCAGTTCGCTCTCGAGAAGGAGGCGTTCTCCCTTACGTTGCGTCTTAAGCGTGGCCTCTAGCTCAATGCATTTCCCTCTAATGACCGCGTTGAAGGTGTCCCAATTGTTGGCTAGCGAGGTTTGCTCCGGGTCATTGAGGTCGAAGAAGTCTGTGATTGCTTTTCTTAGTTCGTCGGAGAAGTCTATCTCTGCACAGGTAATTGGGGTAGTACCACCTGGCAAATTTGGAGCGTGGGGCGGGCCAGTCTAAGGTCAGCTCTAGGGGCGTGTGGTCCGAGAGGCAGATCGGGTGAAACTGGGTGCCCATCACCGTATAGAGGAGGGACTGACTTATGAAGGCATGATCTATCCTGGAGTATGTCCTATGTGAGTGGGAGAAGAAGGAAGAGTCTCGGGTCATGGGATGGGCATTCCTCCATACGTCTATCACGCCCAATCCCCGTAAAGTTGCTTGAAGTGGTTTGCCGAAAACCCCCCTGCCGCCCTAAGGGCGTGTGTGGTGTCCAAGGATGGGTCCCATACCAAATTGAAGTTCCCAAGCAGTAAAATGTCACCTCTTGCGAATCCCCCCAGGATAGATAAGAAAGAGCTGAGGAAGCCATGCCGCCCCGTGTTGGGTGCATAGATCACTGCAATCGTGTATGGTCTGCCCCGTATTTCCCCCTTACCATCACATACCTCCCCTCTTTGTCCGTTTTAGTGTTGTGGTGAAGAAAGGGGGTGGAAGTGTGAAAGAGCAGCGCCACCCCATTATGTTTGGTGCGTGCCGAAGAGCAAAAGATCTGAGGGTATACCCTGTGTTTCAGTCGGTGTTCCTCTTTGCGGGGGAGGTGCGTCACCTGGAGGGCGGCAATTTTAATCTGGTGGTCGTTTAAAAATTTCCAGATCCGCTGCCTCTTGTTAGGGGAATTAAGCCCCTTTACGTTCCATGTCAGACAATTAATCCCCATCATTCGTCAGCACAACCAGGGCAACCCGGCCCCCCTCCCTCCCCTGCACACCGCCCAGCATTTCCCCCCCCATCCAGCCACCCAGCACCAGCAACCTAGTAATAAAAAAAGCAAGGTAGACTGTGACACCAGAAAACCCAAAAAAAGGAAGGAAGAAAAAAATGAACCATGTCAAACTTAGTCCAAAAACTTGCTCTCGGGGGTCCTCGATCACAGAGGAGAACCTCAATTCGAGCATTGTCTGGGGCGGACCAAATTCCGCCGCCAAGGCCCAATAGCAGTTCCATATGTGTTGAAAAATGGCAGTAGCTAGCAAGCTCCTTGGTTGTTGTGGCCGCCATGGTAAGTTCGAAACTTTCTCCCCACCACATTGGTATAAGTGATAGCGAGACCGGGACCAGACCGGGATTATCTCAGTGACCCCAACGGGGCTTGTGAACCACAGGACCTCACGATCGACTCAGGTGAAACAAGTCTCCTCAGGTGGCAGAGAACCAGGAGTTCGTCAACCCACAGAATTTTTGCTTGGTCTTCGCTGCTGAAGCCAGGGGCCTCCCCCCTGCCTCTTCAGGCGCGTCGTCGCCTCCGCCCCTCTCTCCCCCGCCGCGTGAGTTGTGGTTGGCACCTCAATGCCCAGGATAGTTGCTGTCTCCTCTAGCTCTGTGCAGTGGTAATTCTTATTGTCCAGTGTAAATGCAAGCCCAAAGGGGTATGTCCAACGGTACCTCACCTTGCGTTCCCTTAAGGCTGCAGTGACTGGTCGGAATTGTTGACGCCGGGCGAGTGTGGCTTGGGCCACATCTTGGTAGAGCGAGCACTCCATGTTCTGAAAGGATACCCTGTCCAGGGCTCGTGCTTTCTGGAGGACCATCTCCTTAGTTTTGAAGGAACTGAATTTCGCCAACACATCTCGGGGCTTTCTGGCATCTCCTGGGCCTCGAGGCCCCACTCTGTGCACTCTTTCTAGGCGGACCTCTGGTTCAGAATCTCCGAGTACTGTTGAGAAGAGCCCCACCATAAAGGCCTCCAAGTCCGGGCCCTCGCACCCTTCCTCCAGGCCTCTCACTCATATGTTCTCCCAGCGGGAGCGGTTCTCAAGGTCCTCACAACAGAGCACCGTGGCTTTCAACTGTGCGGGAAGGTCTTCGGAGTGGGTCTCAAAGGGTCTCATGCGGTTCTCCAGTTCCCGATGTTTTGCCTCCAGGTCGAGAGCGCGGGCCCCAATTGAATCAACGTCAGATTGCAGGGCCACCAGCCGGCCCCCCATTTCTGCCTTGAATGCGTTGAAGGAGGCCCCTATATCGGCCTTGATGTCGTCCCTGAGTTCGTGCTTGAATTCCCGGAGCAAGGACATCAAGTCCTCTCTTGTGAGCGCCATACCTTCGTCCGACCGCATTGTTCCATTGCTAACTGCCCCCTTGGTGGCGGAGGAAAATAAGCTGAAGACCTTTGAGGTCTGTGCTTTTTTGGGTGGCATAGGGACCTTCACCCATCTCTTGCGCAGGCTTTCTTCGCCTTAGGAAAGGGCGTGGGGGATTGAGCGCTGCAGCGCTTCGCCAACTTTGCTCAGCCGAATCGACCAGGAGCACCCTCCAACTCCGATAGGAGGGGTTCAGCTGCGTGGAGGCAAGATGTCACGGAGACCCCGGCTCGACGCGGCGGGGGGGGGGGGCCTGTAACGAGGGTCCCGTCACTTCTCGGGTCTAGACTGGTTGGCGCAGGTTGAAGGTGCTCATGTGGTCCCGGGACCCCCACCTTGCTGCTGGGACTGGCATGAGGTGTTCAGTACGCTGTGGAGATCAACATCATATGCCGCGCCCCTCTGGGCCACAGGGGGGTTCCTTTGAAGGGCGCCTCAGCCCTTCTCCACTATGCTGCCAAAGAGACTCTCAGATTTGGAGCAAGCAGGCAGAACTAGCTTGGGGAGAGTCGACGTTTGCAATTGGGCCCCCCCTCGGGGCGTTGACATATCGCCGTGCTGGGGATATGCATTGACGGCGCGAGACCTCCTGTCTGGGCCTTCTCACGAGGCTCTTAACCGGTGCCTGGCCGTCGCCATCTTAGGGTCAGGCACCGTGTTTCTCACGATCCGTCGGCGGGCTGTTTTAGTGAAAGGGGGGGCCCCGCTCCTCACCGCTGCTGTCGGTTGCCGCCGGGTGGTACCCCAAACATCTCCGACCCCTCGGGGGTCCCTGCACTGTCTGCCAGAGTCGCCGGTGGGAGGGCGTGTCTTCCCGCGCGGCGCCGGTGACTCCGGACACCTTCACTCCGCTTGTGCAATCAGCCCCCGGGGGCCAGACGACGGGTCCTCTCGCTCCCTCAGTTTACCTCCTGTGCGCGAGGTCCTCAGTGGGAACCGCCGCTCCGGCGAGAGTCCTTACTGCAGAGCAGGGTGATGGCTGCCATCTTGATCCGCAGCGGGTGCCGGTGAGATAAAATCTCTGCCTCCTCGCACCGCACCGGGGGGACTGCTCTCGCAACTTTTTTCCACCGTCGCAGCTCCCAGGTGCTTAGGGCGAGCCGTCGAGCCGGATTTGGGGCATTTGGTGCCCCCTAAGCTACTAATTTGTTAGGGCCTGGCGTGGAGCCGATCCGATTCACGTCCGGTCGGCAATGATGGTTAGCCACGCCCCCCCTTCCTTTTTTTTAGGCACACATTTTGGCTGTTTCAGTGATATTTTTATTCTCATCTGCACCAAAGCGGGGGCAGAAAACCACTAGAAACCAGAGAGAGTTTGTGTGTGTAAACTGGAGTTTGGCTGACAGTCTGCGTGTACTGACCTTTGGCTGGCATTTTGCTGGCGGTGTGTGTGGACCTGCACTTGGCTAATGGTGTGGGTGGACTCGCGCTTGATGACGGTGTGTGTAGATTGGTGCTTGCCTGGTGGTGTGCATGGAGTGGCGCTTGGCTGGCGGTGTATGTGGACTTAGGCTTGGCTGGCTGTGTGCATGGATGGTGCTTGGCTGCAGGTCCGGACTGGCCGTAGCGGGCAGCAGATGTTTCCCCGGTGGGCTGGAAGGGAGGGGGGCCAGTTTTCTGGCCCGGGGGGGCAATTTTGTTACTGGGGTCCGGTTTTGCAGCAGTGCTGCAATATCGGGCCCCAGTAACAAAAGCGGGAGCAATGCTTTTTACTAGCACACATCCCCTCCCAGGGCCGGTCGAGCAGCAATCTGCCAGGGTTGCTGTTCCCAGTCCTGCCCTGCTTGACTGGCAGTGTGCGAGGATGGCGCTTGGCTGGCGGAGTGTGTGGGTAGCACTAGGCTGGTGGTGTGCGTGGATATTGCTTGGTTGACTGTGTGCATTGATAGCATTTGGCCGGTTTCCTGTCGCAGGCACTAGGCCTACCCACACAAGTGAGGTACCATTTTTATAGGGAGACTTAGGGGAACACAGAATTGTAGAGCAACTGTTATTACCTATTGACTTTCTATGCATTTCTGCCTTCCATTTGTAAGACAATGTGTGAAAAAGAAGTCACTTTGAAAAATGTCCTATAATTCACATGCTAGTATGGGTACCCACAATTTCGGAGATGTGCAAATAACTACTGCTTCTAAACTCTATATTTTGTTCCCATTTTGGAAATACATAGGTGCCCTTGATACCTATTTTTCACTTTTTTTATTTTCTTAAATGAATAGCTAGATACCTGGTACACAATGAAAAACCATTGCAAGACGCAGCTCAATTATTGGCTCTGGGTTCCTCGAGTTCTTGGTGAACCTACAAGTCCTATATATCCCCACAACCAGAAGGGTCCAGCAGATTAAATGGCATATTGCTTTTAAAAATCGGTCATACCTAGAAGAAGTTACAGGTGAAAAAGTTGGCACAAATGGCTGTTTTTTTCAACTCATTTTCAATATTTCTTATTTTCAACTGTTAGTTTGTATAAAAAACCTTGAAGGATCTACACAAATGACCCCTTGCTAAATTCAAAATGTTGTCTACTTTTTAGAAATGTATAGCTTTCCGGGATCCATTATTGCTTTCATACCCATTTCTACCACTAACTGGAAGGAGGTTGAAAGCACAAAAAGTAGCAAAAATAGGTTATGTCCCAGTAAAATGCCAAAACTGTGTATAAAGTGTTGGTTTTCTGACAAACGTTGGCCTGTCCCTGAAAGCTGGGAAGATGGTGATTTCAGCACCACAATTCCTTTGTTGATACCATTTGCAGGGAAAAAACAGACGCTTTCTTCTGCAGTACTTTTTCCCCATTTTTTAAAAAAAAGAATCAAAATTTAGCAGTATTTTGGCAAATTTTTGGGTCCCCTCCAGGGGAATCCACAAACCCTGGGTACCTTTAAAATCCCCATGATGTTGGAAGAAAAGGACACAAATATGGCATGGATACCTTATGTGGACAAAACATTACAGGGACCTAAGCACGAACTACCTCAAATAGCCAAAAAAAGGCTTAGCACAGTGGGGAAAAGGCCTAGCAGCGAAAGGGTTAAAGCATTCCCAGCTGCAGCTGTATGCATGTCAGCTGGAGTGCAGGGACCCCTTATGGTTGGTTCTATTGTTGAATTTTGTGTCTGAAGAGTGTTAAAGAAAGAGTCAAAACACATTTATGGTGGTTTGAAATCAAAATATGTTATTTTAAATATTTATGTGACAGTCCTGCAGCACTGCCAAGACCACGGATCCAGCACAACCCGCCCGCAAGAACGCAACCGCACCAAAGACCCTGCAATGCATCCTCCTCAACGACCGATCCCTCCACAAACATGCCACCAAAATCTGGGACCTCCTCGACAGCACCACCCCGGACGTCGCATTCTTCACTGAAACCTGGACCAACACCACCTCGGGACCTGACATCGCCATCGCCATTCCCCAAGGATACAAGATCTCCTGGAAGGACCGCCCCACCCGCCCTGGGGGGGGGGAATCGCCCTCGTCCACAAATCCACCCTCTGGCTGAGCACACTTCCTGATGAGCCCACTGACCTGATGGAACACCTACACTTCAAGATACAGGCCAGCCCTACCACCACCGTCCGGGGAACCCTCATCTACCGACCCCCCGGACCCAGAGGACCATTCACCAACTCCATCATGGACAGCATCACCCCACAGGCCATCGTGTCCACCAACTACACCTTGCTGGGAGACCTCAACTTCCACCTCGACAACCAACAAGACCCCAACACCACATCCCTCCTGGACAACCTCCACAACATAGGACTCCGCCAGATCGTAACGGAACCCACGCATTCAGCAGTACACACCCTCGACCCCATCTTCACAACAGTAAACTCCATCACTTTCAGCCACACCACTGAACTCCAGTGGACAGACCATGGCTGGATCCACTTCACCTTCAGAACACCCACCATCCACAGAACCCAGCACCTGCTCCCACGAAGAAATTGGACCAAAATCACCGACGACCAGCTCACCTCCTCACTCGGCAACTCCACCCCAACCATCACGGACAACGACGACCCCAACACCGCAGCCCGAACCCTGCACAGATGGATCTCCGACTGCGCCAACACCATAGCCCCCCTCAAGAAGAACAACAACACACATGCCAGGAAAGCCAGATGGTTTACCACCGAACTCCGAGAGTCCTGACTTACATGCCGCTGCCTCGAATAGGCCTGGAGGAACTCCAAATCTACAGAAGCCCACAACAACTTCAGAGCCGTCACCAACGCCCACCACCAACTCATCAGAAATACAAGAAAGAAAGCGATCAAATACAGAATCTCCACTCACGCGCACAACAGCAAAGAACTCTTCAGCATCATCAAGGAGTTCGCCCAACCCATCAGCGAGTCTACAGACATCCCTCCCTCACAAGACCTCTGCGACAAACTCAGCACCTTCTTCCACCACAAAATCAAGAACATTTACGACAATTTTGACGAAGACAGCCAACACACAGAACCCTCACCAACCACCCCCGACACCTTGAAGCCAACGATTGACAGCTGGACAGCCCTCACCACCGAAGACACACTGAAGACGCTGAAGTCAATCCACTCCGGGGCCCCCATGGACCCCTGCCCCCACCACATCTTCCACAGAGCCGCCGACACCATCGCACCCATGCTTCGCCACACCATCAACCGCTCCCTCACGAACGCCTCCTTCCCTTACGACTGGAAGCACGCCAAGATCAACCCACTCCTGAAGAAACCCTCAGCAGACCCCACCGACCTTAGGAACTACAGACCCATCTCCCTACTCCCGTTCCCAGCGAAAGTCATTGAGAAAGCCATCAACAGCCAACTCGCCACCTTCATCGAAGAGCACAACGTCCTCGACTCCTCCCAATCCGGCTTCAGAAAGAACCACAGCACAGAAACCGCCCTCCTTGCCGCAACAGACGACATCCACTCCCTCCTGGACAGAGGAGAGACAGTAGCCCTCATCCTCCTCGACCTCTCAGCGGCCTTCGACACAGTCTCTCACCGCACCCTAACATGCAGACTTCACGACGCAGGGATCCGGGACAAGGCCCTCGACTGGATCTGCTCATTCCTCACCCGTAGAACACAGCGGGTCAGACTCCCTCCATTCCTCTCGGACCCTACACCGACCACCTGCGGAGTCCCCCAAGGATCCTCCCTCAGCCCCACGCCGTTCAACGTCTACATGGCTCCGCTCGCCCCCATCGTCAGAACCCACGGACTCAACATTGTTTCATACGCAGACGACACCCAACTCATCCTCTCCCTATCCAACGAACCCAACGCAGGCAAACACAACTTTCAAGAAGGCATGGAAGCAGTCGCCAAATGGATGAAGAGCAGCTGTCTACAACTCAACATGGACAAAACAGAAGTACTCATCATGGGCCCACACCCTGACGCCTGGAACGACACCTGGTGGCCCCCCGCCCTCGGAAGCCCACCCACCCCCACAGACCACGCACGCAATCTCGGAATCATCCTGGACTCCGAACTCAAAATGGACCACCAGATCAACTCCGTCGCATCCTCCTGCTTCCACACCCTCCGCCTCCTACGCAAGACCTTCAAGTGGATCCCCCTTGAACATAGACACACAAAGCCCTCCACAACACCGGACCAGCATACCTGAACAGCCGACTCAAATTTCACGCACACCAAAGAACCCTACGATCAGCCCAGCTCTCCCATGCCATGCCATGGTCCCCCGCACCAGGAAGTCCAGATCGGGAGGCCGCTCCTTCTCCTTCCTCACGGCCAGAGCCTGGAACGCCCTCCCGCTCCACCTCAGACAGACGACATCACTCCCCATCTTCACGAGGGACCTCAAAACATGGCTCTTCGATAGACCTCCTCCTTGATGGACAGGATCCTGCACCTCCCCTCCACCCCAGCGCCTTGAGACCCTTACGGGTGAGTAGTCGCGCTTAACAAACCCATGATTGATTGATTGACAGTTATTATTATGCATTGCCATGTGTATATTTAAGTTGTTTGTTTCATAGAAAATATACGAAATTGGTTCTACTTTAAATGTTTATGAATGATATTGTCCTAACACTCCCCATCTTTTTGGGATCTATACAGTTTTAAGGTACTCATTTTAAAGTTATATTTTCAAATTGGGTGTATCATTACAAATTATTGGGAGGCCATGGCAGGTGCTGGCATGAGTCATCCACCCCCCTTTTTGAACGAGTTAGGAGAGCCTGACATACCTTGGAGAAGATGGGAAGGAATTTTCAAATCATACCTTATTGCAATTGGGGGTGGTAATTTTTCAAGCATAAGAAAGCAACATATCCTGCTGCACAATCTTGGTATTCAGGGGAGGAAAGTTTTTGAGGACATCACAGGAAGGCTAGTTGATGAAGAACCCACTGAGGAGGAAGCAGGGGCGGATGTTTATGAATACACTTTGAGGAAATTGGAGGCACACTTCAGAGTAAGAATAAATGTGGTCATAGAAAGGCACAAATAGAGGTCAAAGGAAGGATGAGAAGGTCTCCTCTTATGTTGCGGTATTGAGGGGCAAGTCAGCCACTTGTGAATTTGGTGCTCTTACAGACTCCCTTATCAGGGATCAACTTTTTAGATGCACAAATGATGCGAAGGTACAGGAGGAATTGCTGACAAGGAATCCTGACCTTGAAGAAGCTATTAGTATAGCCAAGGGATTGGAACACACAGCACAGTGTATGAAGGAGATGAAGAGTTCAGAAGGGCTGATTAAAGAGAAGGGTGAATCTAAGGTCACTTCTAGTGAGGAGGCTGTATGTAAGGTAGGCGAAAAGATTAAAGAAGTATCACGTAATAAATCTGAGGGCTTTCTGTGTTTTAGATGTGGTAATCCTAACCACTTGGCGAACAATTGGAAATGCCCTGCTAGGAATGTAATTTGCAGGAAGTGTAATAAGAAGGGGCATTTTTCAAAGGTATGCAAAGTATTCAGTCCCAAAATACATGTCATTGAATATCCAGAGGTAGAGAAGGATGAGGAAAAAACCTTTGTTTTTGAGATAGAAGAAGGGAACATGGAAGAAAAGACACATTATCCCACTTGTGAGATTTATCTTGATGGTGAAAAATTCAAGGTATATGCAGACTCATGTTCCCCGTTTACCCTTGTTGAGAAGAAAACTTTTGATGAAAAGTTTGCCAAACACAATATCAAATTAGAAAGTGCTGATATATGTCCGTCTGGGTACAATAGAGAACCCATCCCTTTGGAAGGTATGGCAAGAATGAGAATTTCATTTAAAAACAGACACACTGTGGGAAAAGTATATGTAACCAAACAAGGGTCAAGTTTGTTGGGGTGGAAACATCAGAAAGAATTAGGTATTACCCTGGACCCCAATAATGTTGAGCAAGTCTTACTGGTTGAACCCCGGTGGTTGGTGCTAATCTCACCAAAGATTTTCCAGATGTTTTCAATGATAAATTGGGTTTGTTAAGGAATTACATGCATAAGATTGTTTTAAAAGACGGAGCTGTCCCAGTCGTGCACAAAACCAGATCCCATTCCTCTGCTCATGAGAGAACCTTTAAGATTGGAACTAGAAAAGCTGGTCAACCAAGGTGTCATTCAAGAAATAGAGAGTTCAGCACGGTTGGCACCCATAGTTATCACAACCAAGGACAATGGGCAGAACATTCATCTATGTGTGGACTTGAGGGACTTAAATGCCAACATCTTAGTTGACAGACATCCCTTACCAAGGATTCACGAGATGCTGAGCACAATTCAAGGGGCAAAGTTTTTTAGCGTGCTCGATCTAACCTCGGCCTATCATCAGGTCAAGCTCCACCCTGAGTCTCAGCTTTTGACAGCATTCACCACCCCATTTGGCAACTACAAGTTCTTGAGGATGCCTTTTGGGTTGGCGTCTGCCGCCTCAGCTTTTCAAAGAGTAATGCAGCACATCTTAAAGGATTGCTCAAAAACTATGTGTTTTCAGGACGATATTCTAATTTACGGTTCAAGTGAAGCTGAACACAATTCTATTGTTTGTTTGGTTCTCAACAAACTTAGAGAGGTTGGGTTTACAACAAAAGAAAGCAAGTGTAAATTAGGAGTTACTTCTGTTGACTATTTAGGGCACACAATCTCAGAGGAGGGCATTAAACCTAGGATTGACTTAGTTGAAGCAGTGAGAAGAGCGCCCACTCCCACAAGCAAAGAGGAAATCAAGTCATTTTTAGGTTTGGCGGAATACTTGGCAAAGTATATTAGGAATTTTTCCTTATTGTCGCAACCTCTTAGAGATATGCTAAAGAAGGACTCCACATTTGTTTGGGGCAAAGAACAAGATGAGGCGTTAGAGGGCATAAAGAAAGCTATCATTTCAGCCCCATTCATAGGCAATTTCAATGTGGAAATGGACACTATAATATCCACGGATGCAAGCAGTAGAGGTATTGGAGCCACTCTTTCACAAAGAATCGACAACAAAGTGAAAGTGGTGGCCTTTGCCTCCAGAACTCTTACAGTGGCTGAATCCAATTATTCTACAGTGGAAAAGGAGGCGTTGGCTGTTTTTTGGGCAATAAAACACTTCAGATTCTATGTTTGGGGTTTGCCATTCGAAGTATGCACTGATCACAAACCTTTGTTGTCTTTGTTCACTAAAAAGGACATGGAAAACATGACTCCCCGTATAGCTAAATGGGTACTGGGCCTTCAAGGTTTCAATTTCAAAATGGTTTATATTCCTGGGCAACAGAACAAGGTAGCTGACTTTTTATCAAGGGCTCCAGTCGAGTTTGAAGAAGGTACAACCATAGGCAATGAGACTGTTCTAGAGGTAGCGCTACCTGCCGTGACAAAAGATCAATGGGACTCCCACATGGAGCAAGATGATATCATTAAGAGAGTCAAATTGGATGTAATCAAGGGATGGCCCAGCAAATGCAAGGACCTCCCTGGGGACATACAACCATATTGGAATGTAAGAGATGATTTGTCTGTTGAGGTGGGGTTTCTTCTCAAGTCAGGGAAGATAGTTCCACCGGAAGGGCTAAGGAACCACATAATTGAGCTTACACACGAAGGGCATTTGGGGCGAAGTCTCAGCAAAGCAAGGTTAAGATCTGAATATTGGTTTCCTTATATGGATCAGTTGATGGAAGAGAAGGTGCGCAACTGTTATGCTTGCAGCATAAGTGATAAATCAAAAAGTACCAGGCACATACCCCTTATACCAGTTGAAGTCCCCAGGGTTCCATGGGACAAGCTGGGACTTGACATTGCTGGCCCCATACATGCTAGGGGACCTCAGGAATGGTACCTCTTAGTTCTCATTGACTATTATTCAAATTGGATCACACACAAATTTGTGAATAGTATCAACACGAAATCCCTCATTGTGTTCTTAAGTGATGTGTTTTCAAAGGAAGGTATTCCCTCCACCATAGTCACAGATAATGGTGTACAGTTTGTGTCGGAGGAAATGAAGGAGTTTCTTAAGGACATGTCCATTGCGCACATACGCACACCATTGTATTGTCCCAAGGCTAATGGGAAAGTAGAAAGAGCAAATCGTATGTTAAAAGAGTGCATTCAACTAGCTGTCAAAGCGGGTAAACCTATGGAGTCAGCTATTAGAGATATGCTATGGTCATACCATACCACACCAATCTTACCACAGGTCATACTCCTTTTGAATTGTTGAGGGGGAGGAAGGCGGGCTCTAAGTTGTCTCCCAACTGGTTGAGCCCGAAGGATGTGGTCGTGGTCAACCCGGAAGAGTTCAGTAAGAGGGTGGAATCCAAACAAAAGAAAGACAACGAGAGGTATGACAAGAAATGGGGTACCAAGAACCAGGTCACTCATGCAAGGGCAAAGAGTTTACATCAGGAAACCCTATGGGGTAAGTGGCAAAGGCGACAAATATTATGCTCCAGAGAAAATTAGAGAGGTTAAAAAGAATGTAGTGATTATGGAAAATGGTAAAATGTGGAGCATGGATCGCGTTGGCGTATGCCCGAACGGAGTGGGTCACAGTGAGGTTAAGGATCCTCACACACAGGGCACCCTGTCGGAAGAGGTTCATGTGAGAAGAGGGATAAGATCCAAAAGCTCTCCGGGCTGGCACAAAGATTATAGAATGGTGTGATTATTTCTGTTCCTACCTTTGAATCGAATGTCATTGGGTCTTCTGCGCAAGACCACTGTTAAAAATTTTGTTATCCTGTTTCTCCTCCCCTCCTTCTCTCACGACTCTTCCTTTCCCACTGTTCCGTATCCTATCTTTTCCCTCTCTTCCGCTTCCTCTCCTTCCTCCTCTTTGGTCCGCCTTGCTCTCTCTCTCTCTCTTGTTTCCTCTCTTTCCCCCGCTCCTTCATTCCCCAGGGAGGAAGATGTGTTATAATCTTCCCACTTGGTACATTCCCTCTACCCCTCCCTCCACTGTCCCCTTGGTTCCACCTTAGAACTCTCAGGTGAAGGCTGCCTTGGAATGTTGACAGGCAGTGCTTCTGACTGATTCAGCACCGCACTGGCAAGCTGAGGGTACAGACATTTATATTGGCTAATAAAGAACTTCCCACTTACCTTCTGCGTTGGTATTTACTTCAGTCTGCCTTAGTTAAAATGCCATCTCTTTAAATAGTTACTTTGTGTTTAAAGAACACAGAATTTCACTCAAAAAAGCAAAGGGTAAAGTGACGTTATAGTTAGTTGAAAATGTCACTTAAAATGTAACATTTTAAACTAAAAATCACTGAAATTCACCAGTTATATTTAACGGAAGTAACTGTAATTTGCACCCTTGCCACGCACTGCTTATGACCTCACAAAGTACATCACTCATGACATGCTCTATGACATCATTGATAACATCCGAGATGACATCATTAATAACAATAACGCTGCGCATGGTGGGGGCTCGAGTTATTTCAATTTCAGTGGTCTATGTTACGTTTTAACTGACATTTACACCCAACTATAATAATATAATTTATATATTAATATAATACAATATATTATATGTTCCCTTTCTAGCTCTGCGTAGATGGCACTGTGCTAATACCATGCTTGACATCTTTGCTAGAAAAACAGACATTTGAGGTGAGCAGATTCAAAGTGTCGCTGTTGTTGTAGGGTGCTTTATAGAGGAGCAGCTTGCCACCTAAACTGGGGAACTACCCATTGTTCTCTGCTTCTTTTTGCATAATTTATGCAGCACCCTAAGCCTGAAAGGGTAAAGTTTTGACTTATACTGGGTGCTCCCTTGGTCAGGACAAGGCTAAATTTCTCTGAAGAACTATAATGATAGCAAAACACAAACATGTCAGGGGTTGCTTTTATTCATTCCAGATTGGCTTGCGTGGTATTTTACCAATCCAAAGCTTTAATATTGTGCTTGGAGTGGTAGAAGGCTTTTGTCATTTTGCAGCTCGATGTGAATAGCACTGTATTAATCCTATGCCTAAAGTCTTTGCTATAGAAATGGCAAAAGTCAAGTCAAAAATAACTTTATTTGGTCTGTATAAGACCTTAAAAGTACAATTAACCTCAATAAATACACGCAATACACACAATAGAAAGATTAAAAATAACGATTAATCCAAACAGTTAAAAGATGCCGCAAATACATATAATAGTTAATACAAAAATTAAAAACACATCCATTAATTAATACAAAAATGGCAAAAGACTTTGGGCCAGATGTACGACCGTATTTTGTAGTTGCAAATGGGAAATAGGCCCATTTGCGACCACAAAAAAGGGTCCTGGCATGTACAAACGGTATTTTGCGAGTCGGTGACTCGCAAAATAGCGTTTGCGACTCGCTATTAGGAAGAGACATCCCTTCCTAATAGCGAGTCACAATGGAATGTACCATTGTTTTAAACCGCATTTGCGGCCGCAAAACACTCGCAGTTTACCACCTACTTCAAGTAGGTGGTAAGCCACTTACAAACAGGAAGGGGTCCCCAGGGGACCCCTTCCCATTTGTGAATGGATGCGAAAATATTTTTTAAGAGCAGGCAGTGGTCCCAGGGACCACTGCCTGCCCTTAAAAAATGAAACAGAAATGTTTCATTTTTCTTTTTCAAATGCATTCCATTTTCCTGTAAGGAAAACGGACTGCATTTAATATAAAAACCTGCTTTATTTAAAAAGCAGTCACAGACATGGTGGTGTGTTGACCCCAGCAAGCCACGGTACCGTCCCTGGGAGAGCTAGCCATTCTTAATAGGGTCGCAAATTGCACCTGCTTCATGAATATTAATGAGGCAGGCAATTTGTGACCCCATTAGGAATCGATAACAGTGTCTGAGACACTGTTGTAACTTACATTTTGCAAGTCGCAAAGCAACGTAATTTGCAACACGCAAATTGTAAGGGTCGTACATCTGGCCCTTTGTCTCTTTCTAGATCGGCTTGGATGGCAACGTGCTAATCCTATGCTTAAAAACTTTGCTAGAAAAACAGACATTTGAGGTTAGCAGATTCAAAGTGTCACTGGTGATGTAGGGTGCTCTACTTGTATATTTATGATTGCGAATACTTCGCTGCTATTTCACGATGAATTGTGAATGCGAGCGCCAACAGGAATGCTGTGATTGGCTTGCTGCAACCTGCGTAGAAAGTTGTGAACACATACCCACTCACAGACCCACTCTGACACTCACGCACCCACTCACAGACCCACTCTGACACTTGCACCCACTCACAGACCCACTCAGAGACTCACGCACCTACTCACAGACACACTCAGACACTCATGCACCCACTCACAGGCTCACTCAGACACTCACGCACCACTCATAGATCCACTCAGAGACTCATGCACCCACTCACAGACCCACTCGGACATTCACACACCCACTCAGACATTCACGCACCCACTGACAGACCTACTCAGACACTCACGCATCCACTCGCAGACCCACTCATACACTCATGCACCCACTCACAGACCCACTCAGAGACCCATGCACCCGCTCACAGACCCACTTAGACACTCACTCACCCACTCACAGACCCACTCAGAGACTCATTTGCGATTACGGGAAATAGAATAAAACAGTGTTCAACCATAACATTATTTAGGAAAATCTCACTTTATATGTTATATTAGTAAATTACTGATCACAATCATTAATTACAATATGTGTATATATGTTTTTTACACTTTCAAAAAATCACGCCGATTTCGCGAATTACCGCAGTAGCAGAATATACGTATTGTGACTGTCCGCGGAAAATTTGCGAACATTAAAAAAAAAAGAAAAAAGAAACGCCTTCTGGGAACATCTGTTTCTGGATGCCAAAAAAACGATGCAGCGTTCTTGAAGGCCCAACCAATTGAGGACATCTCCACCAAACAAAGAAGTACTTGCTTGATATAGTTAGGATAAAGTAACCTTGTCTGGTGGAGCAAATGCAGAGAAGGTCATTGGAGACATTTCTTTGTGATCCATTATGCAGCTATACTGTAGAATACGCACCTGGCATTTACCAAACGAGGCAGCACTTTCTAATTAACCTGTAAAACTACTCCAGCTGGGTAGACATTTTATGCAAAACTGGCAGGTGATGTTCCTTTCTGGCCCTGATGCTCATTTCACAGAGATTAAACTTCAACGAAAAGCACTTACAAATATAAACCTCGCAGGTGCCCCAGTTAAAGCTCCACTTCTGTAAAAGACAAATGATCCTAATTTCCTGGGCTTTGCAAAGGCATACAAAGTGTGTTTTTGGCAATTCCACACTGAAAAACAATATGATATCCTTGGTAAAGGCAAATGCATGATTGATCTATCAGAGTGCAATCTGTAGTGACTGTGGCAATTGGGTTCTTTCTTGACCTCTCCTGGTGAGAGTAGAGTCCATTCTTCTCCCTTTCAATGACTACAAATATGCAAAAATCCAAAATCACCCTGGAGGCATAGGCCATTTGGGGCTGCCCCGTCCTCCTTAGTAGTATGCAACTCAGACACCCATTCACCCACTGACACACCAACACACACATAAAAAACAACTCACACACCCACTCACACATCTATAAAGCCCTTACACACTCAGTCACCAATCCATACAGCCACTCAGCCACCCACTCACAGATCCATACAGTCACTCACAGACCCATACAGCCACTCATACCCACAAAACCACTCACACACCTACTCACAGACTCACACAGTCACTCACACACCCACTCTCTGCCTCATTCAACCACTCACATATACACTGAGAAAGATTACAGATTACAGTTAGGAATTACAATTTAAAAAACCTTAGAAATTGACTGAAAAAAACAAAGCTTACAGGGACGTTATAGTTAGGAAATAGAATTTTAAAAAAACTTTAGAAATTCACTGAAAAAGCAAACGCTATAGGGATGTTATAGTTAGGAAATAGAATTTAAAAAAAATTGAAATTCACTGAAAAAAACAAATGTTACAGGGGCATTATAGTGAGGAAACAGAAATTAAAAAAACTAGTAATTCACTGAAAAAGCCAAAGGTTACAGGGATGTTATAGTTAGGCTCACATTTCACTAGTACAAAACCATAGAAATTCAGCAGTTATATTTACCTGAGCTAACTATAACTTATGCCCCGGCAATGTACTGCTTATGACCTCACATATTACATCACTCATGACATGGTCAGTGACATCACTCATGACATTTCAAATTACATCACTCATGACATCTTCCAGTGATTGTTAGTGTTTCATAAGCGTTTGTGAGACTTAAAGATAGATACTAAGCTACTGCTTAAGTTAAATTACTATTCTTTTTGTACTGCCAATGAGTTATAGTATTTCTAATATATGTCATCTGAGTGGCTGTGTGACTGTCTGTATCACACATATCAGTGTGTGAGTGGGTGTCTGACTGGCTGTACGGGTCTGTGAGTGTGTGTGTGAGTGGCTATATGGATGTGATACTGGGAATGTGAGTTCTATATGGGTGTGTGAGTGGCTGCATTACCAACAAAGTGAAATGCTGGCTATAAGTCAAAAAAAGGAAGAAAAAAGGTAAAGATAAAGAACTGAGGATTTTGTAAATGCATTCCGAGAGATATGAAAATCTCTGAGCAGGCATTTTTCACAAAGGCACAATGTACATATTGTATATACATTCATGGAATAAGGGTGTTTTAATCAATGACATTTACTGTATGAAAATGACATTGTTTTCACAAGAAATGCATCACACAAGGTGGCCACCAATATGTAAATAGGAAGTAATGTATACAGTCCAGTGTTCTTTTAAAATGGGTGGGGGGAATGGGGGATTTCTCTTGAAATAGACACTCTTCATGTCACCACTCTATGGCCCAATTGTAGGCTCCGGCCAAAACGCATAGGCCATCTTTTGTTTTTTTCAGAACAATGCACCTTGGCTTGTTAAAGAAAAATAAAATAAAACATCTATGGAAACTTACCGAACTGTGCCGTGTCCTGCCTAAGCCTGGAATTGGGAGTGTGGCTTGTGGGTGAATTGGTTCAGGAATGGGTATCCTATTTGTAGTGCGGTAGTCGGACTGCATAGGAAGTGCACCCAGATGTAAGGTGGTGGCAATTTCCGGCGTGTTGGAGAAGGAAGTTTCTGTGAACGCCAACGGCCTCTGGTTGATGAGAAAAGTCAGAAAAGGACAACGGGGGAAAGACGTATGAGGTGGTAAGGAGTAGACAGCGGTATAGATGGAGGCTGCCGTGAAGTCCTTGGAAGGGTACTATCGGGGACAACTACTCTGCGGTCCATTGTGCTGACCCTTAACCACGCAATACGAAAGCGAACTAACGCCATCGGCCATAGTCCGGTTCTCCAGAGCACTGCGTATAGATTAAAATAGACAAAAATGTTGCAAAAGAATTGAACACACCCGGTATGTGGCTTTTGGAAGGTTCGATGGCAATCCCTGTAAGGATCAAGGCTTGTAAATAAATAAAAAATATGGTGCTTTGACTGAATGAAACAATAAACAAGTGGACCATACATTTCCGAAATAATTGAAATAATGAATAAACAACTACAAGGAAAGGTGGCACAGTGAAAGAATATAAACAATAAGAATTCTAAGTTATAAATAAGTAAAATGGCATATAGATGGAGTAAACGCGAACAATTGGTCAAGGAAATGCTGGACAATGATAAGGATGGCTATGAGGTGTTAACAAATTTATGAATGCAAGGAGCAACTCATGGGAGCAGCCTTAAACAACTAATGAGGGATATTAAGCAAGCACGCACAATGGAAATTAACAAATGGTGGGAAAGTATTACCCTTAAAAAATATATCGAATGGAATCGAACCCCTAGAGGCTCAAGAATATTTGTTCTACCAACACTTAATAATATGGGCCCTGATCTGCTCAAGCAATGGCAGACAGATACAACAGACTCCTCTATGAAATAAATAAACATTCTTATTATACTTGCTGAACGCAGGCTGTCAACAGCCATAGAAAAGTTCAAGGATCTAGAAAAAGCACTTGAGGGATATAAAGAACCGGAAGAAGGGCAAAAGTCCTTGAAGAACTAGAAGAAAAACTGGAGAAACATGAGAAAGAAGTACACAGGAAGAGTCTACACTTTTGCAAGACGTTTTGATGCGATTCATAGCAGACAAGTAATGGGTCAAATACAGGATAAAACAGGACCTTCATCCAGCGTGGAAAGTTCCCAAGTAAGTTCGGGGGAGAAAGGGCCATCAACATCACGGGCAAAACTGGATTTTTGGTGGGAAATGCACCTTCACCAGATGACAACTCAGAGAAGAGGCAGAAGAGCCCGAATACAGGGAACCAAAGAGAACAAGGTGGCGCTGGGAAAGAAAAAAGTGGCAGAGGCGCGAAAAAACAGTAAGTCCAACTGCTTCAATTCCAATGGATGATCTGGTAATCAAAATGACAAACTTAAAAGTCTTTTAAAGAAAGGACTTACGTCTTGCCCAAATACAGGAATGGACCTAGCCACGGCAAGGGTGGATTTATATAACTTTTGTAGGAAATTAAAATTAAAAAAGTACTCTGCTATGAAAACACACATCAAGAGAAGATCAAGTGCTCCTCAAGTGTTGACAATTTTGACAGCAGCAGATGTTGCCTCTATGAAATCTTTGTCCAGCTTGGAAATGGAATCAAACAAATCACAAGAATTAGGAAATCAGGAAATTATCCAGGACCAGAAATACTGTGAAGCAATGGGCATTGAAACCAATAATTCAGTCACAAGCAGATGTAAACCAAAATCAAAATTCTGCCCACAACTGCCACCAGGAAACAAGGTGGATCTGTTTCATGAATTGGTGGCTGAAGCACTAAGGGATATATCCCTAAAAGAAAAGAGGAACTATCGCCTTCGTCAAAGAAACATAACCAAAGAAGACTGGTGGACATTGAAAGATTTACAAAATGACAAAAACATCATCATAAAAGCCTCTGATAAAGGAGGGAACATAGTGATTATGAGTCGGGTCAAATATTATCAGGAAATTAGGAGACAACTCTATGATCCAAATTACTATGGGAGACTGGAGGAGGACCCTATGAAGGGAATCATGCTAGCCTTTCATGAGAAATTGAGAGGATGGCATGAAAGAGGACATCTTAAAGATGAAAACCCATCCTACAACACCAACAATATATATATATATCCCTGGGTACACAAAAGTCTAGAAAACCCTCCAGGATGTCCAATCGTTAGCTCATGGTATTTATTACTGGAAAATGCTTCCAGATTTGTTGATAGCTTCCTGTTCCCATATGTGGCAACCCTCCCGTCCTACATCAGGGACTCTATGGATTTTTTAAGCTGGATCAATGCATACCCTGGAAAAAAAATATATAATGGCAACAGTAGATGTTGTATCCCTTTGTAAATTTCCGACGGTGCAGTGGTATGATTATAGGTAAAATAGCGCTCCAAGAATAAGTAGCACTTTCACTCAATTTTGGAATTCTGACATATTTATATGGACGGTGCTAAAAGGTGAGAAGAACCACCAGCCTCCCCAAACACGTGGTCGAAACCAACATAAACATAAAACACAATCCTCAGCACACGTCTTTACAGTAATACGCAATTATACAATTTGATTTAGTCAAGCATAAATGATACAAAGAATTTTTGAGCTTGGTTTCTTTTCTTTATTCTTTCTGTTCTTGCATCAGCCAACACGTGTTTCGTCGCACAAAAGGGAAATTGTCCCGCGACTTTCTCAAGGCTTACAAGAGTCCAAAATGTTCCTTTATCAGTGGTGATAATTCCATCCGTGGATCTTCGTCATGAGCCAAACCTAGATCACGTTTAGTGGATGTGTAGGTCCCCACATCAGCGCCGTGTTCTCTCGCACTCGAGAACACGGCGCTGATGTGGAGCCCTACACGTCCACTAAACGTGCTCTAGGTTTGGCTCATGACGAAGATCCATGGTATATGCAACGTGGACATCAGAACATAGATTTTAAATTCCCAGTGGGATGGACAAACAATATTTTTCTCTTCGATGGAAAGTATTATATCCAAAGGAAGGACACGCCAATGGGCATGTCCTTTGCCCCAATGTATGCCAATTTGACGATGGGTCACTGGAAAGCAGAAAATGTGTGAACAGTGGAAAATGGTGAAATATTTAAGAAAATGATTTTATGGATCTGTTTTATCGATGACTTGTTTTTAATCTGGAAAGAGAGAAAGATGAGTTGGAATTATTTTTACAATCTTTAAACAACAATCCCCAGAGATTGCAATTCACATGTGAAATAAGCAACAAGACAATAAATGCATATAGAAAATGAAAAGATTTGCTCAAGACTTCATTGGAAACTAACTAGTTGCAATAGCATCCTGTTTGCAAATAGTGCACATCCAAAGGCGCTAAAATGGAGTATGCCCTACGGAGAATTTCTAAGAACAAAAAGAAACTGGTCTGAGCCACATGGATTTGAGATCCAAGGCCAAGAGATGTTCCAGAGCTTTAAAAGATGAGGATATCAGACCTCAGTATTGGAAGATGCATTGAAGAGAACAAGGGCACGAAACAGAGAGGACTTGTTAGTTCCAAAAATAACAAAAAGAGACACAAAGGAAAGTACAACAAGATACATTATGGATTTCAACCTCTCAGACGGAGAAATCAAAAGGTATTAAGGAACAACTGGAGTATTATTAAAAAGGATGAAGATTTAAAAGAGTGGAATTCAGATTACCCAAACATGACCTATAGAAAAACATCTTCATTGGGTGACATTCTGATCCAGAGCTATCTGGATCAGAATCCCAAGAGCCCAAGAGGCTGAAACAGGCAATTGGCTAAAAAATCAGGCTTTTTTTAAATGTCAGAAATGTAAGGCCTGCCAACATGGGCAAAATAAAACAACTTTTAAATCTTTTGATGGCACAATCAGAAACATTAAAGTACAAATACTTTGAAAAACATCATATGTGGTTTGTGTGCTAGAATGTAGGTGTGTTAAAAAGTATGTCGGAAGTACGGTGAACAAACACAAACTCTGCATACTTCAACATTTAAGAGCAATCTCTAACAGAGATTATACTTATGTGATGGCCAAGCACATTTGGGAAGATCACAATGGTGACAAAAGCGGACTTTGCTATTATGGAATCCAGCACATCTGGGCTAAACCAAGAGTCGGAGATCGTGAGTCAGCATTGAGAAGGTCCGAGTCAAGATTATCACTATTGGGACTGAAATACCATGGAGCTTAAACACAGATGCTAAACAATATGTACATTTGTAAATATCTTCTTCCCCATTATAGCTGATGGGACTTCCTAATCAGGGTTCCTGCCTCTTCAAAATGAGAAGTTACAATGGATTATTATTATGTATTATAATTAGGAAGGAGCAACCCTTCATAAGCTTTACAAAAGAGTTTAAGAGTTCCCTTCCTTTTGTTCATGTTCTGCTCTGCTCCTCTTTTCTGAGGAACTCGGACTCTCATCCTTGTGTTTCCATAACAAGATATGGATATTCAGGTTATTGCATTGCACTTTAGAGTTTCTATGCTATTTATATAAGAAATGAGGAAAGAACAACTTAGCACTTTGTTTTATACATGTGTATCCAGGTCACAATGATTCTTACTCTCTTGCCATGTGTTGTCTTATCCGGATGTTTCATTACATGGCATTTAAGAAGTTACATGATACTCATAGATGATATGAAGTAAGGAAGATATAGCACTTTATTGCACAGCACTTTAAGATATTGTATTATGCATTGAAAAGTATCCTGAGCTTTAGGTAGAGTATGTAAATTAAGCACTTTAACCAAAGCATATTGCACTTTAGAAAGATCTCGATAAATCTAGATCAAATAATGGGAAACTCCGGCTTATGCACTTTTTGCTATGACATTTTAAAACTTGATACTATTGTACTTTAGTTAATCAGAACAAATGGTCAATAACTATGACTTAACAGTTAGAAGGGATGGAATACTTCAAATTTTTCTCTATGACCGAAGATATTCATAGATGAAATGAAAAAAGGAAGATATAGCACTTTATTGTACAGCACTATAAAATCTTGTACTGTGTGCTGAATAGTATCCTGAATTTGAGGTAGAGTATATCAATTAAGCACATTAACCAAAACAATTTGCACTTATGAACAACTTATGAACCACCCTGATAAATCTAGATCAAATAATGGGGATTTCAGTCTTATGCAATTTTTGCTATGACACTTGAAACTTGATACTATTGCACTTTAGTTAATCAGAAATTCACAATTCTAATTGAACAGCTAGAAGGGATGGTATACTTCCTTTTTTCTCTCTGACTGAAGATGGATAAAGCAGAAGGAAAGGATTTGCCACAATTTCTATAGATCATTATAATTAATGCTCACAATTCATTGTAGACAGATCACACAGGGAGGATTACAGAAAAGGAGGTTGAGAGACCTCATCTTCAATGACTACTAGCCACCAACGTTTCTCACACGTTGGGAGCACCGCATCGGAGCCTGGGGGGACTCAGAGTTCCATCAGCCACTGCACCACCAGCCGCCACCAGACGCATTTAAAGGGCACCAGGAGTCCCGCGGTGTGGGACGCGACCGGGCCTCGCCCGGGCAAAGCCCGGGCCAAGGGCGGGCCCATCCACGCCCATCGGAGCATGGAAGAGACTGGGCTAGGCACCCCCTCTAGCATCTAGTGCTCACTCAAGGTACCATCTTTGCATTTTGAGAGCTGTTAAACCACTCTGGGCCCATTTCCTCTAGTCCACTTACTGATGGAGCATTAGATGCCGTGCCAACATGCCCTGCTGTTGAGCTAGTTGGTACTGTGAACCCTACTGTAATAACTAACATGATGACAGTAGAAGGGTGCACAATAGATACCGGCCGTGTCGAGAATAAAGATACTTCACATATCAGTACATCTACATATGGTAGTCTCTTCTGGAATGTGGCGGGTTTGTCAAACAAATTAGGCATTAATGACTGGGTAGAGTTTGTTACTAAATTTAGCATAATTTGTTTACAGGAAACTTGGATGCGTGAATCAGCTTATATAAATGGTTTTTACTCTGTTCACACATCGGCTAGACCATCTGTAGGTGGACATGATAAAGGCGGCCTACTAACTCTGATTTCCACAACATTAAATGGCAGAGTCAGGAAACTGCAGCTGGATTCTCCACACTTCCAGATCATAAACATTATATTGAAGAGAAACCTAACCCTTGTGGTTATTTATTTTTATCATAACAATTTTAACAGTGCAAATATTACTATTGCCCGGGAATTCGAAATTGCACTTACGATACACATTGAGGAGTTAAAAACGGACTATGTAATACTTTGGGGGGGTGATTTCAATTGTAAACTGTGCTCACTGTCTAAATGCGAGGCCTGCCATTATCTAACGGGGGATTTGAAGGGCGGTTACCACTTTGAGCACACTCCTTGTGGGAACACTTTCAATTTTTACTGTCAAAATTCTCACTTTTCTTGACTTTAGATCTCATTGAGTTTTTAAACTCCGATGTGGTAACATATGTTGGAAGAGGTCAGGGTACGTTGATTGATTTTATTATTTTGTCCGATTATTTTAAGTCTGAAACTATGGTTTTTAACATATCTAAAAATCATTTTAGTGACCACTACCCATTAACACTACAATTATCGATCCTACTAGATTCTCCCACCACATCAGTCAAGGTAGTTCCCTTATCCTATACTAAAAACAAGGGGTTAACTCGGAAGTGGTCCACTGTTAAACCAGATAGTATTCTGGGAAAGATTATAGAGAGTAATTTTGTGCAAGTACTGGACTGTCTGGATGAAAATTTAAGTGCTACGTCCATGATTAGATCGTTTAATGCAATAACTGAGACGACAAAGGCACTCTTAACTAAAGATCAGTCAAATACCTCACATAAATATAAAAGTCGGTTTGACAGGGAATGCTCCCAATTACATAGTAAACTAATCAAGATCTTAAAAATCAATCCACGAGATAGGGTGGGAGTGAGACAGGCACGCACGGATTATAAACGCGCACTGGAAAAACATAAGGAAATTAGGCAAGAGGCATGGGGCAAATTATATGTGGCATCCCAGAGTAAAGATTACAAAATTTTTTGGAAAACTGTTAATGATGAGTACTTTGGCGACACAAAAAATGGCAATGTTGATGCAACAATAATGCCCGAACTGTGGGTAAAACATTTTTCCGGCCTCTATAGTAACAGCACTGAAAGATATTGTGCTGCCCACTCCCAACATGAGGTATGCCCTTTGGAACCCCCAAATCTAGATGAGGTAAATAGGGCACTTTCCCAGACTGTAAAGAATAAGGCCCCCGGGCCGGATGGCATACCCGCCGAACTATTTTTAGCAAATATCCCCCTGTGGCTCCCGCTATTAACAAATATATTACGATGTTATGCAGCTCAGGGCACACCAGAGTCATGGAGATCAGTTACAATACTTCCCAAATTCAAAAAGGGCGACAGATCTGACCCAAAATGCTATCGACCAATTTCTTTAATCGACAGCACCTGCAAGATTATGGGACGAGTAATACTGGAGAGACTGGAGACTTGGGTCACAGAAAATGGGAAGTTCTCCGCTGTTCAGTATGGATTCAGGAAAGGCTTGGGCACTGTAGAACAGTGCTTAACCTGCACCTGGTCATCGGTAAATACACCATGGCTAAGTCAGGGTCCCTATATATGGGATTTATGGACCTGACATCCGCCTTTGACTGGGTGCAGAGGGGGAAACTGGGGGGAAAAAATGCTCCTTATGGGCATTAACCCTTCAATCGTCCATTTTTTAGCTGCAATGCATCAGGGTGTCACAGAGAGAGTACGCTATGGAGCAACTGGCGAGCTCACTGGACCTATAAAGATGGACTGTGGGGTCCGACAGGGATGCGTACTCGCTCCCTTCCTGTTCTGCTTATATATAAATGATCTAAAAAGTTATATCAGAATTGGAAATGTTGATGCCCCCACAATAGGTCACAGGATTCTACCAGCCCTGTTATACGCGGATGATTGTGTCCTAATGTCAAGAACTGGGGTGGGTTTACAAAGGCTTTTAACCAGTTTTAATGAATTTATGAGCGATCTTGGGCTAAAAACAAACGTTGGCAAGTCACCTGTGTTGGTAGCAGGAAAGGCTCCCTCTAGGATGAAAACCTTTTACATAAAGAATGAAATATTACGTCAGGTGCCAACTTTTTCTTATTTGGGTATCCTTTTTAATGAAAAAAATACATGGTCCCATTTAGTCAATGCCAGGACTGGGGGTTTCAATAAAAATATGGAGGCCATTTTTAGGTTTACAAAAAAATTAGGCACTCGCCCCATAAAAGTAATTGTTGACATTTATAAGGCAGGAACCTGCGCCGTTACACTATATGGCGCTGGAGTCTGGGGCTGTTCAAACATATCGGGCCTCCAAAGAGTAGAGAACTTAACACTAAAACGTGTGCTGTCATTACCTAAAAGCACCCCCGCCACTATGTGTCATAACGAATTAGGCATTACTCCACTATCTTTTCGTACGCAATTAGCCCCATTGATGCTTTGGCGCAGCATCTGGGTAAAAGAAGAACCAGCCCTGAATCGTGACATAATTTTAGATTGCTTGAAATTGGACCATGTCAAAAAAATCCCATGGCTCTCTAACTTGCAGGATCAACTGGTGAAGCTGGGATTGCAGGATTGTTTTAAACGCCCGGGAAATATATCAGCAATTCCTAAGGCTAAGCTTAAAAGTGATTTTCTTTTACTTTTGAAGCATGAAAGAGATAGCCTAGAGTTGGCAAAAAAAGAGTTGTAGAGCATTCATTGTTAATCAGCTCCCCACGAATTGAATCCTATCTTTCTTTCCATTTTAACCAATCAAAGATGTTTTATATGATCAGGTTCAGGATGGGTATCGCTCATTTATTGGTCTCATACCCACGCGATGCATATTGTGACGCCAAATTAGATCTGTCCCCATGTAACTCAACTTCTGCACAAAGCACCTTGCACTTTATGTTTTTCTGTAAATTGTATTTTAACCCCAGACGCATCTTTTTAAAACCATTATTAAGATTTTTAAATATTAGAAAGTGTCAATCAGCATTATGTCATTTACTTCTTTTAAACAATGAATTCACTTGCCTCATGGTTTATAAGTATATTTCTGCTGCAGTTCGACTTTGTAAAATTGTTGGGAAATGAATCCATGGGTAACATGTGAGTTGGTTAAAATTTTATTATGTGTATTATTGGCAAAGTTTTATCTGTTCTTTCATGGCTGTCATTGAGCCGAATAAAGATTTTTGACTGACTGACTGACTGACTGAGAGCTGTTCCTTGCTGTACTGTTTGACTGTTCATAGCATTACACTGAGATATGGTGAAGCAGAAAGGGCAAAGCGAGAATGTGGGAGGTGGGACTGTAGCCACACTCAACGCATTTTTGTCTAGAGCAGCAAGCATACTCATGCACGAGATTGAGTTAACTTAGAGGCGCTTATCGCTGGAACTGCTTCCATTGAGGATCTCCCTAGGGGGCCTAAATGATGATAACACCTCCACTCAGTTCTTGCAATCGCCATCAGCTGCACACCTGGTAAATTGCTGGTAAATTCCTCGGTCCCACTAGCCCCCGCCTGCATATCGAACGGCGAGCATGTTCACTGCCCCCACCCAGAACTTCCAAATGTCCCTCCAGCGAAGAGACGTAGAGGCTGTGGGGCCGCGAAGTCAAAGCCTACAAGAACTACACGAGCCACAAAACCAAAGAGGGCAAATAACATGGCTACCATGGTAACTGGCACTGCGTGTCCCCAACCTCTGACTACTCCGGACATGCCTTCCTCACCATGGATGACACACTGTTGGAAGGAGTAGAAAAAAATGATGGCCACCTTACTGGATCCAATCCTAGCAAAATTAACTCATATCGAAGAAAGACTGTCCCGTAAAAGGCTCTGAAAACCTCCAATGAGTGCACCTCAAAATCTATGTGCCCTGGGCCTGCACGCCAACCTGCAGAAAGCGCACAACTCCTTCCTTACACTAACCTGGTCTCGGCCCCTTCCGCAAACTCCAGCACCGAAACCGTATATGCCACACTGCGCATGCCTGCACCACCAGCGAACGGCTACCTCACCATATTAGCAGAAGACCCAACCTTATTACCAACTGGGCCAAGAAATTTGAATTTAGTGTCGGGGGTGCATGGATCGATTCTCGACCTTTAGGCAGATCGGATACCCTTCTGGTGGGACAGAACTATCAGTCACAGCAGGTATTACACCTCCCCCCAGCAGCTTCTCCACTAGTACTGGTCTTGGCAAACGTACCTCCCTCCGAGACAACTAGCCTGAATTGACTACGCAACTAATGGACAAATGCCTGCACTGGCTTTCATCCCACCTAATTGACTTGGGGGCGAGGGGCTGTCAGTTGTCAAATCAAATTATTATGGCCAGATGAGTGGGGTGGTTGGATAGTACTACTAAATCTATTGCGGGAGACTGTGTGGGGATAAGTTTTAATAACGCACTGGTGGCTAAAACACTCTTAAGCCAGCTCTCTAAAATCCCTGCAAAGGCTGCTCAGATTATCCCTCTCGCACTGGAGCATTTTTACACTCAGGGCAGTGCCCGCGGAAATGAACAGAGGGCCCGGGCAGGGATCGGTCCCCCATCGAACTACGGGGCGGGAACCGCTAACACCCCAGGGTTGAGATTGGAAAATCGGTATGCCGTCCTGTCAGACCTGGAAGCCTGTGACTGACTAACCCTGGCCGCTCCTACCGTTGGTGAGGGAGTGGTCACAGTAGCCAACCCAGTGCTTCCTATACAGGGGAGCCCTGTAAATTCTTTTATCGGGGGAGAGGCTTGCAGAAACTTGATCAGTTTAACGTCTTGGAATGTGGCTGGCATTACATCCAAGCTAGGAAATATACAGTGGCATAAGCTTTGGCACACACAGGATATCATCTGCTTCCAAGAAACATGGGCCAAGGAGCCCGTTTATGTTACCGGGTGCCGTACCTTTCATACACCAGCAGTGCCATCAGTGGCAGGCAGAGCAAAGGGTGGGCTCTTAACCTTAATTTCTAATACACTCCCAATAAATGTAAGGATGATTGATACCTCGTATAGCCACTTTCAACTACTTTTGCTGGAGAACACAAGCGGGGAGACTGGCTTTTAATTAACTACTACAATAATGAATTCGGGGGAAACATGAAACAAGTGGTAGTTGAACTAAATAGTGAGATAGACAGATTTACCGCATTCATCAAAAAGGATCCACCTAACATCATTTGGGTTGGCGATTTTAATACACACCTTTGTAAATATAACGATGAGCAGGTTTGCGGGCTGGAAGACACCCAGGTCAACCCAGTCCTTCACTTTGCCCACAACGACTACGGAGATACCCTAAACAGGACCTTATACATCAGGAACATGGGTATAGCTAACAACATGAATGCTGGCCACGCGGGGGAAAACATTTAGGCGGCTCAACTGCGAGTCCACCATCGACTTCATCCTAGCCCCGACTCCCTCTATTGTAAAGGTGTCCCACGTAGATAATGAATTCACAATTTATAGCGACCACGCTATCCTAACTATTTTCCTAAGCCTCCCTTGCAAGGTAGTGGAACAGCAGCAGAAAGTAGTAAACATCTCCCTATCTAGGAAAAATGGGTACCAATTAAAGTGGGCGCAAGTTGAGAAGCGAAAGCTGGGCCCTGTGATCATAGTGAGCATACTGGGTGATATTTTTAATTGCTTGGCTCAAGAGTTTAGCCCCCCAATACTTGTATCACAGTTCAATGACATTTTAGCTAAAATAAAACTGGCCCTTACCCGCTACAAACTGGCACTGGGCTCATCATCTGAGCACTGGTTTGATTACCCTTACTCCAAAGCAAGAAAAGCGCTCATAACTGCAATGAAAATTCACGCCAGAAACCCAGAACAAATAAGATTGCTGCGTAGAGACTATAAGTCTGCCAGGAGGAAAAGAGAGAAGGACATGAGGGAGGAAGCCTGGGAAGGTCTTGAGCAAACAGCCAGGTCAGGCAACAGTAGAGAGTTCTGAAGAGTATTAAATACGCCTTATTTAAAAGACCCAAAGGACCCGTCCCTAGACTCATATGTTGGGGAAGACTTATGGGTGGGGCACTGCGAACACATCTTTGCCTCTAAGACTCTTACTGTGACGCCCAACTCTGACATAGATCCCCCTCGGCAAAGCAGTTTGGTTTTTACACATTTCTAGAGGCCAGAAGTGGGTTGGTGGCTTGTGTTCCGGGGAAGGCTCCAGGGCCCGACGGAGTGCCGATCGACCTCTTTCAGGATAACTATGACCTATGGGCCCCACTATTAACCAATGTTTTTAACAGCAAAGCGATAGAAGGGCCACCATCATCTTGGAAGCATAGTGTCATAGTACTAATATATAAAAAAGGGGACAGGGGTAGTCCAAAGAACTACAGGCCGATATCCTTACTGGACACTACCCCCAAACTCATGGGCTGGCTCCTCCTAGCTAGGCTGGAAGAGTGGGCTCAAGAAAATAACATTCTGATGCAGGCACAGTATGGTTTCCAAAGGGGGAAGGTACCACAGACCAATGCCTAAACCTATCACTTTGTATAGACAAATACACAAGAGCGAAAGGCGGGAAAATCTACACAGCCTTCATGGACCTGACAGCGGCATTCGATTGCGTGACCCACCAGAAGCTCTGGCTTCTGATGGAGGAGATGGGGATAGACCCCCTCATAACCAATTTTATTTGCCAACTTTACGCCAGTGCCACTGCCTGTGTCCGATATGGCGCAAACTGGGAATGTACCCCCTCACTTAAGATCGCCAGAGGAGTTAGGTAGGGATGTGTCCTCGCCCCGTTTCTCCTTTCCATCTATACGAACGGGGTCGAGGCAGCCCTTTCGGGCTCATCCCCAGATGTGCCCATGTTTGACATCACCCCCTACTCATATTAGCCTATGCTGATGATGCAGTGCTAATCACAAGAACAGGGTTAGCTCTTAAAAAGTCTTATAACTTCATACGCATCATTTATGGCCTCGCTGGACCTTAAAGTGAACGAAACAAAATCTTTCATCCTCATAGCAAGAACGGGGAAAGGTGCAAAATCTCCAAATTTCGAATCTGGGTTCCAGGAAAATAGAAGTGGTAGACTCTTTCCCATATTTGGGAGTCTTATTTGAGAAAAACCAAACCTGGGCAAATCTGGTAGCAGCAAGAGCGCTAGAAATGGAAAGAAGTTTGAATGCCATTAAGGCATTCACCAAAAAACTAGGCACCAGCCCTTTGGACCCAATTAAAACTATCTATCAGGCCAAGACAAAGGCAGCAGTAACTTATGAGGCGGGAGTCTGGGGCATGGCAAACATTGATCAACTCCAAATACTGGAAGACAGCTTTTTTAAAATCTCGCGTGTCTCTACTCCCCTCTTTCTCAAACTACATTTTACACTTGGAATTGGGGTTACCTCACATGGTTGACACCATTAGATTAGCGCCAATTCTTTTATGGTTTACTATTTGGCGTAGGAACACAGTCAATCTAACACAGAATATAATTAAAGATTGTTTGAAACTGGAATATTATAATAAGATCAGATGGCTTAGCTATGTGGAGTCAGAATTGAGAAAAATTGGGTTGGGAGAACTTTTCAAGGACCAAATGGCCTGTAGGAGGATCTCTAAACAAAAGCGAATTGAGTTATATTTGCGGAGGGCCAACCGTGACCGCAGTGAAAGGAATCAGGGACAAAAGGCGGCCCTTGCTTATGATCAGATCCCGCCCAGACTAGAGAAAGGACACTCCTACCTAGCGGGCACCACAATAGCACAGCATAGATATATATTATTAAGATTTCGTCTGAATCTTGTTCCTTTGATGCTAGGGTATCCTGAGAGAAAATCTAAACACTCAGACTTGAAGCTGTGCCCGTGTGATAACCAATCCTCTCAATCTGACCTACATTTAGTACTGTTTTGTGAGTTTTACAAGTCAGAAAGAGAATCTTTTATTCTACCAATTCTAAGGCGCTACCCATTCAGACAATGCAGGGTGGCACTCTACTTCCTAAAATCTTTACCTGATCCCTTTATTTGCTTCTCAGTAGTCACCTACTTGTGGGCCTGTATGAAAAAGCGAAGGGTGTAAGATGGGGAGATGGTATAAAATGTTTTTGGCAACAATCGTATTTTAAGTATATTTATTCCCCTTGAGCATAAATATGTTATTTATGGGGTGCTTGGTAAAATATTGTTTGATTGTGTGCTTTTATGATCTGTTTGTAAAGAGATCGAATAAAGATTTAAAGAAGAAAGAAGACTACTTACTCGAAAAAGGTTACAACCAAAATCATTGTATTTTCCCTCCAGTAGAAGGTCTAAGATCTAGAGGGAGTAGATCGCATAAGTAGATTATAATGAAGGATGTTTTGACCCTGTGGGACTTTGATCAATGGAATCTTACCCAGAAAACTACCCAGACTACTCCATTTATGTAGAAAGAAAGATAAGGAAATATTAGGAACTAACAGGAAAACAAAAACGACACAGTGATAGATTTTATATGGTCAATTTAGAGTGTACTGTACTCCCAAGATGTCTATTTATTAATCAATATGTATAAACTTCAAGTACGAAGCATGGTGAGTGCTACAGTAAAAGATTAAGTGTACTTTACGAATAAAGTGAAATGCAGGCTATAGGTCAAAAAAAAAGGAAGAAAAAAGATTAAAAAAAAGAACTGAGGATTTTGCATATGCATTCCGGGAGGGGTTCACAGAAGAACCAGGGCAAAGGTCCCAGAACCACGACAGAGATTCGTGACAGAGAGGTTCCGAGAAGAACCAGGACTAAGGTCGACAAAGATCGCCCCAAGGTCCAAGAACCAGCAGTGGACAAATGTCGTCCAGAACCAGCAGGGGACAAAGGTCGTCTCAGAACCAGGAGGGTACAAAGGTCGTCCCAGAATCAGTTGTGGACAAAGGTCGTCCAGAACCAGGAGGGAACAAAGGTCATCCCAGAACCAGGACAAAGTCCCAGAACCAGGAGGGGACAATGGTCCCAGAGCCACGGCAGATAATCGTGACAGAGAGGCTCCCACGTCTGAGAATTGTGACAGAGAAGTTCCCAGAATCACGAGGGGACAAAGGTCGTCCCGGAACCACGACAGAGAATTGTGACAGAGAGGTTCCTACAATCAGCAGGGGACAAAGATAGTCCCAGAACCAAGAGGAGACAAAGGTCGTCCTAGACCAAGAGGGGACAAAAGTCGTCCCAGAACCAGGAGGGGACAAAGGTCCTAGAACCAGGAGGATACAAAGGCGGTCCAACGACTGAAAGCTGGTCAGAGAACCTAGAACCAGAATTCCCACAACCAGAAGGGGACAAAGGTTCCTCCAGAACCAGGAACGGACAAAAGATAGTCCCACAAGAACTAAGGTCCCAGAATCACTACACAGAACCCTGAACTACGACAGTGAACTGTGACAGAGAGGCCTCCAGAATCAGAAGGGTACAATTGTTTCTCCAGTACTACGAGGGGACAAAAGTTCCAGAACCAATACCACCCTTAGACAAGACAAGACCACAAACAGTTGATCATTATCAGTGCACTGGAAACTTTGAACAATCTTTTTACTGAACTGTATAACTGTACGGGGTGTACGGTAATTCCAAGAGTCATAATCCGAGAACGTACACGTCTAGCACTAAACCTAGAGGAAGTTGAACGTCATGTAGCCATTCACAGTCTTTTGAACAAAGCAAGAGTACAGGCGAAAAGAAACACAACGACACCCTCAATAAGGATGTGAGACCTGGAACCATGCATCCTATTACAGTGACTAATCAGTGTGTCCAGTTTCTAAACAAAAATTCAAAGGGCGCCCTAGTGAGAGTGTTAAAATTTGCAAAAGAAAGGTGCCTAGAACCTGTGAATGTACATTGAGCCTTGAACCGGGTCAAAAAGGCCCAGAGACCCTGGAACCAGTGAAAGCACAGAGAATCCAGAACCGAGAAACTACGGGAACTACCAGAGCCAGTACAGAACGCCCACCACAGAGACAAAGGTCCTGCAACTTGAACCGGGTTGGTGAGTCCACAAAACTGTGCCCGGACAACTGTGGGTCATAAGAGCCCAGAGCCAGTTTTTGCGAGTATTGGAGGGGATGGTGCCATCCTGTGAAGACAGTTTCTGCAGTGATTACACGAAGATTATCTAGGTGGAAGTACAAGAGCAACCTGCGTTATGGTTTACATCTGGATCTTGAGACAAAGGTCCTGCAACTTGAACCGGGTTGGTGAGTCCACAAAACTGTGCCCGGACAACTGTGGGTCATAAGAGCCCAGATTCCAGTTCTTGCGAGTATTGGAGAGGATGGTGCCATCCGGTGAAGACAGTTTCTGCAGTGATTACACGAAGATTATCTAGGTGGAAGTACAAGAGCAACCTGCGTTATGGTTTACATCTGGATCTTGCTGGAAACTGGGAACTTACCGGAGAATTGTGATGTGTACCGTGTAGTACTAGATATGAGGACACAGCGGCATTCTGCAGTGCATATAAAGGAACAGTATAAGCTTGTTCATTGGGAAATTGCACAGTTGTTGGAAAGGCGCTTGCTAATATACGGAATCCATGGCAGCCTCGCTGATGTGATGGGAAAATTTTGCTCAGAGGACATTGGTTATGCTTTGGAAGCTGAGAATAGGAATTCACCCCACCAAAGCCTCCACGGATCCACAGTTCCCTTGTGGATGAAGGTTTCAAAGGGAAAATCGTGCAATTACATTCAAGCTAGCTATGTAGCACTGAGAGCCCAAGAAAAGAAAAAAAAAACTGTGTCACCGAGACCAGAACCAGAGAAAGAGAACCAGAATTGGCACGAGGGGACCGACAAGTAAAAACCGCCCAGAAACCGGACAAAGATGAAGCATGCCGGACCAACGATTATCTCGTCTGTCCACTGCAAACATCACAAGCGGCTTGGCATCTGAAAATCTAGTAGAGTACACACGACTATAGTGTCTGCAGTTAAAACTCCTCAGTGAAAGCATGGAGGCATCTGTTCAGCAATTTATCCACGACTGGGAGCGGAAGGCAGTGGTGGACTGAGTTAGATTGACTGTCTCTCCCTGTTTTGTCGCCGGAAGGGAGTAGGTGATGGTGACGCTTATCAGTCGTGTTGCTCTTGCTCCTCACTACACCCTTGACCTTGAAACGCTTCTCTGCCTTTCTCTAAACGCTTCTTTGCCTTTGTAACCTGAAAGTCCGAGAGGTCGCAGACCTCCTACATGTCTTCTTGATTATTGTTGTTGTCTCTCATGCTTTAAGCTTTCCTTTTGTGTTTCGTTTCTTTATTTCCTTTTCCCGGTAAGGGAGGGAGATGTGTAGTATACTTGGTTTCTTTATTTCCTTTTCCCAGTAAGGGAGGGAGATGTGTAGTATACTTGTGATCCTCACAAGATGGCCACCTGTGGTCATTAGTCCTTCCTTCGTGTTCCCATCTCCCCAGCCTCCCAGAATACCTGTGTGCATTCTACCTTATACTGTTTGAGAGTTTCACTCTTGTCAGTTGATGTCTGGTCAGCTGGCGAGGTGTACGCTCTGCTGTGTTCTTAATAAACCTATCTTGCAACTACAAGGAAGTGTCCTGCCACCTACCTAATCACTTTACAACAAAAATCTCTGAGCAGGTATTTTTCACAAAGCAGGAAATGCATTTCACACAGTGGCCATCAATATGGAAACAGGAGGTAATGTATACGGTCCAGTGTTCTTTTAAAATGGATGGGGTGAATGAGGGATGTCTCCCTTTAAATAGACACTCTTCATGTCACCACTCGATGGACCAGTTAAAGGCTCCGGCCGAAATGCATAGGCTACCTTTGGTTTTGTTCAGCACAAAGCCCTTTGGCTTGTAAAATAAAAATAAAATAAAACATCTATGTAAACTTACCGAACTGTGCCGTCTGCTGCCTAAGCCTGGAATTGGGAGTGTGGAATGCGGGCATGTTGGTTCAGGATGAGTATCATATATATAGTGTGATCAAGGTTGCAGCTGCGGCCGAAAGGCGTCATGGCGATCATGCAACTGAAATAAAAAAAGAAGCATTAATGGTGGTCTGTGTTCAATTCCGTGTCGCAAATATGCCCGGTTTGAATTGAATTACAAGGATATATATTTTTTTTTACTAAAAAAATCAAAGGTTAAAGTAATGTTACAGTCAGGTGTTTAAATAAGTTAAAAGCTAACGCTTATAAACAAAAAAAAACACTAAACTTTGCTGGTTATAGTTCAGTGAACTATCAATAACTTGCGCCATTGCCATGCACTGCTTATGATCTCACATATTACATCAGTCATGACATGTTAAATTACAACATTGATGATAGCACTGATGACATCTAAATTGACATAATTGATGACATCACTGAAGATATCATCCAATAAATGTGACAGTTTACTATACGCTTTTCATACTGGTAAGTATCAGCAAGCAATACCTAGACCCAATTGTCTCTGTAGAAATTAATGCTATCAGCAATTTATTAAACCTTAGATACCATTCGAAAGAGTATTTATCATTATTTATTCATATTAATAGTATATAGCTGTTAAATACCTAAGTTGCATAAAATTTTAAGGCAATGGCTTGACATCTATGCTTTAGTCACTGATAAGAAATGTTTGCAAAAATTCCTTACACATATTCTTGACATGAGCAGGATGGGGTACACCATTACAAAAACGCTTACAATCATTCTGCGAGTTGAACCATTTCTAAGCGAGTCACCAATAGATTATATATTCTTCAACAATTTATAATGTTTCACAATTTTCATTGAACTTCTGAAAATAATTATCTGTACCTTATAAATTTCCGGTTTATATAGCAATTGCTAATATCACTAAATGATAACTCTTTAATGTCAGCATGTGCACCAAAATCCATAGGTGAGTAATGTATTATAAACATAAACTTTAGTTTTCCTCAGATATTTTGGCGACAGGACTTTGATTTTAGCCACAACCTATTTACAATGTACGTCGGCAACTCACACTAGGTGCACTTAGTCTCTACACTGTTTAAATGTAATACAGTTTGCACTTAAAAATTGCTAATAGTTAAACTGTGTACCATATATGTTTTACCATTCCGTATCAAACTTGTCTCCAGGACTACACTAGTTATATTTCGTAGATGCACACATGTACATACAGTCAATGTATGTTGTAAATGTTTGTGGGCCCTTCATTAATTATTTTCTTTTCTAAAATGATTGAACGGTTTATAGAGAAATTTGAGGAACAGTGGCTTGAATTATGCCATAAGTGATTTAATCAATAGTGCCATTGAGTGATGTAATATGTGAGGTCATAAGGTAGCAAATTATAGTTAGCTTACTGAATTTTAACTAGCAAATTTCAGTGTTTTTGCTTTTTCAAGTATTATTTGTTAACACATTTCAACATCTAACTTTAACCTGTGCTCCTACCCATCCTTCCTGCTCTCCTTGACCCATTGTGCCACCACTACCTCTCCCTCCTGCTCTCCATGGTTCATTGTGCTGACTTAGCATCTCTTGCCTGTCCTGCATGGTTGGCTTGATGCCCTTGCCCCCATCCCCCTGCTCTCCCTGGTCTGTTAGTTCTGCCACTCCTTCCTGCCGTGCATGGTCCTTTGTGCTGCCACTGCCCCTCATGCCTGCCCGGTATTGTCAGCTTGCCCTCTTCCCCACTCCCTCCCCCTACCCTCTGTTGACCTCCCCACAGTGTTCTAATGAACAACTAGAGTGTTAACATTCTGTGTTTAGGACCAAAGTGTGAAACACTTGAAATCATCTAGATGGAATCAAAACTGTAAAACCTTAGTCCTTTAGGAATGAACAAAATAAGGATTTTTTCTCATAGAAATTATGGTTAGTGCTAAAAGCTCAAATTAGGACATATTTTCTGAGTTCTCAAATAGTGACAAAGAGCTTTTTAACGACTTGCTAGTTTATTTTTTTATCCAGTTGATCACTTGCTTATTTGTTGCACTAGTTACTTAATCATTTTGCACATCTTTCATCGGGCTATATTTGGGTGCTAATTGTGCTACATTTATGCTCTTTTTGTCAGTTGGCCAATTTTGGGAGACTTTTGTTATCAAGTTCCTTCATTTCTTCATTGACTGCAGTATCCTCTGTAGGAAATACTTTACATTTTACAGCTTTGATTCAATCAAGATGGCGTTAAATTTGCCACACTCTTCTCATAAATAAGAATAGAGTTGGAGCCAGTGCTTAATTTGAGCCGGAGCTTTCCGGTGCTCAGCACCGGCACTTAATTGGTTTCCAGGGCTCGGCACCGGCACCTAATTGTCAACACCATACTTGGAACAGTCTACCACATGGTGGCGCTGCTCATCTAATTTAGAGATGAGCAGAACAACGGTTGTTTAGGAATACAATATACATTAAAAAATTGCTATCACCTACCTCCCCAGCCATTCCTTTAGCTTTGGGAACCTGGAATAATCTGAACTGTCGCATTTACATGCGAGAGAGATGGTTAGTAGTTGTTTTGGCAGCGATGTCAAGGGCGATGGGTGGTGCAAGTTGCAGTGGCCTCCTGGTCAGAGCCCTGGCACTTAATATTTTACAAATTAAGCACTGGTTAGAGCTCTATTTGTTCACTAGAACACCGTGGGAGGTCCCAAAAGAACATTGGGGAATCAGCTGCTGCTGTTGGAAGTGCATGGTTTACTCAGTATGTCAGTCTTTATTATACCATGGCTGAGGAAGATAGTGTGAATTTACAGAAAATATGTTCTCATTTTAGCATCTGGAGAACCTTCCATAACTTGATGTGAAAATCATGAGAAAAAACTGTTTTCTCTCAAACATGGTTCATCAAATCTCAGCAGAGGATCAGCATTTTTCACACGGTAAAATAACCTAAGAATACACCACAATTCCTAAAATTAGTATGGTACCATCTACAAATGGTTTAAATTGTGACTAAAATCTCTTATTGCTCCTTTCAGTGACCCTCAGAAGCAGTCTTTCACTAAAATGCATTTTAATGGGGATTATATCCCAGAGTCCTATCACGGCTGGCACAACATGTTGTCAATGTTGTGGCCAGCCATCCTCCACATGCCCTATGGGGTCAGGGTGTGCTCACTTATATATTTTTTAAATCCATTTTCAAAACACAGAGACCATGTCCCTTATTCCTGTAATAAATGTCACAAGTTATTGTTCATGTTGTGACCAACCATTCAGGAATGACTAGTCCTCTTTAAAGTGGCTTATCAGAGCATATTTAGACACCAACTGTCAATATCTGCACATTTTGAGTTTTAATTTCACAAAAATGGCTGAACAGATTTACAACAAATCACAAAAAAAACACACTTTCTCAAAAAAGATAAAGCTTTCTGCCAAATTTGGTGTAATCCTGTGCATCCAGCTTTCTGCATCGTTGTTTAAAACTCCCTATGGAAAATGCATAGGAAGAAAGCATTTTGGGACCCCCAGCTTCTTCTCAGCCCCTAGTTGACCAATCACCCCAAAACTTTCCAGTAAGAAGATGAGCTGGGTGAACTTTTTTTCGAAAAGTTTTATGAAGATTTGTCAATCGGTATCTAAATTATTCGCAAAACTATATATATATATATATTCACTGAAAAAACCATAGGTTTCAGGGACGTTATAGTTAGTTGGACATTTCACTCGTACAAAACCAGAGAAATTAGTCCGTTATAGTTAGTTCAGCAAACTATAACTCGCGCCCCCGTAATGCACTGCTGATGACGTCACATATTACATCATTCATGACATGGTCAGTGACATCACTGATGACATCACTGATGACATCTCAAATGACATCACTGATGACATCACTGATGACATCATCCAGTGACTATGTGTTTCTATAAAGTTTAAATATGTTTTATATCTATGCCAAGGTGTATTGTAGAATGAGTGGGTGTATAAGTGTCTGGATGGAGGATTTAGGAGGTGCGTGACTGACTGTATAAGTGAGTGATTAAATGTGTCTTACTGACTGCATGGGTTAGTGACTAAACTGTGTGAATGTCTGTATCAGTCTGTCTGTTGTTGTGTAAGCTGCTGCATGGGTTGGTGAGTAGCTACATGAGTCTCTATATGGGTTATTGATTGGTTGCCTGAGTATTTATATGGGTGCCTGAGTGTCTGTGTGGGTGGGTGGGTGGGGGGTGTGTGACTTTGTGCATAGATGTGTGAGTGGGTGATTCACTGGGTGTATGGGTTCAAGAGTGTGTCTGTGAAGGGCTGTATGGGTGAGTGAGTGTGCGTATGGCTGTGTTGGTGAGTGAACGGATGTATCAGTGGTATATGTGTGAGTAACTATATATGTGAAAGGCAGTATATGTGAGTGTTGGAGTATATAAATGACTATATGTGAGAGTGAGTGATTGTGAGAGTGGCTGTATGAATGAGTGTGTGCTTGTGTCAGTGATTGTATAAGAGAGTAAGTATGTGTTAGTATCTGTATGAATAGGTGAGGTGGTGTGAGTATAACTGTATAGGTGAGTAAATGGGAGTGTGATTGATTCTTTACATGACTGACTAGGTGTGTGAGTAACTCTATGGGTGAGTGGCGGTGTGTGAGTGTCTGTATAGGTGTATGAGTGCATATGATAGTGCTGTATTGATGAGTGACTGCATGTATGAGTGACTGTATGGGTGAATGAGTGGATGTGTGTGTAGACCTAGGAATCAGTGAGTGAGTATGTAGTAACTGGTGTTGGTGTGTCTATGGTTTCGAAAATGGTAGTCTGTATTTTAGAGTGTGTGTATCAAAGGTTATATTAGGGTGTGAGGAGGTGCATCAGATTATCACGTGGATGATGTCATCAGTGATGTCATCAGTGATGTCACTGACCATGTCATGAATGATGTAATATGTGACGTCATCAGCAGTGCATTGCGGGGTGCAAGTTATAGTTAGCTGAACTAACTATAACGGCCGAATTTCTCTGGTTTTGTATGAGTGAAATGTCCAACTAAATATAACATCCCTGAAACCTGTGGTTTTTTCAGTGAATTTCTAAGGTTTTTTAAATGCTAATTTCTAACCATAACATCCCTGAAACCTATGGTTTTTTCAGTGAATTTCAAAGGTTTTTTAAATGCTAATTTCTAACTATAACGTCCCTGAAACCTGTGGTTTTTTCAGTGAATTTCAAAGGTTTTTTAAATGCTAATTTCTAACTATGCCTACAGAGGTAGGACATGTGCAGGAAGAGGAAGAAAGGCGCAGAAAGAAGCAAGAGAAATGCAGAAAGAGGCAACAGAAGTGCACAAAGAGGCAAGAGAATTGCTGAAAGAAGCAACAGAGGTGTAGAAAGAAGCAAGAAAAGTGCAGAAAGAGGCAAGTGAGATGCAAAAACAGGTATGAAAGGTACAGAAAGAGGGAAGACGAGTGCAGAAAGAGACAACAGGGGTGCAGAAAGAAGCAAATGAGGTGCAGAAAGAGGCAACAGACGTGCAGACAGAGGGAAGAGAGGTGCAAAAAAAGGCAAGAAAAGTGCAGAAAGAGGCAAAATAGGTACATAAAGAGACAACAGGAGTGAAGAAAGAAGCAAGACAGGTGCAGAAAGAAGCATGGAAAGTGCAGAATGAAGCAACAGGGGTGCAGAAAGAGGCAAGAGAAGTGTAGAAAGGAGCAAGTGAGGTGCAGAAAGAGCCAACAGAGGTGAAAAAAGAGGCAAGAGAGGTGCAGAAACAGGCAAGAGAAGTGCACAAAAGAGGCAAGAGAATTGCTGAAAGAAGCAACAGAGGTGTAGAAAGAAGCAAGAAAAGTGCAGAAAGAGGCAAGTGAGATGCAAAAACAGGCAGGAAAGGTACAGAAAGAGGGAAGACCAGTGTAGAAAGAGACAACAGGGGTGCAGAAAGAAGCCAATGAGGTGCAGAAAGAGGCAACAGATGTGCAGAAAGAGGGAAGAGAGGTGCAGAAAGTACAAGAGATTTGCAGAATGAGGTCAAGAGAAGTGCAGAAAAAGAAAGAAACGTGCATAAAGAAGCAACAGAAATGCAGAAAGAGGCAAGAGAGGCGCAGAGGGAAGCAAGAGTGGCTTGCACACCATTAGTACCAATTTAACACCCACATTTAGCAATAAGTAACAGGTGACCATTCTAGGTTTGCAAAGGGCCTTCCACCATGCTGTAACACTTGTCGCTGCATTTTTGGTAACATTTGACCTGTTTCAGCTACAAACGAGGCTTTTTTTGTTCAAATCTGCAGATTAGGGTGCAGATGATGAATTATGTGGCTAATGCAGAAAATGTATAATTGTGCGAAGGTCGGTGCAGCCAAACAGTCACATAATTCCAGTGGCCCTGCTCATACCTCTGACTAGGTCCACAAGTGCTCCTCAGTGATTCCATTTTTTTTGTCTCACTGAGTTCATAGTTGAGCTTCTATGGAAATGAGGAAGACTAAACCTGAGGTTACCACTCCACAACACAGACTACCATACCACATAATTACTCTCCATAACACATAATCCCACTCTACATAATTCCTATACACTAAATACCACATACTTTCTATCCACTTAATCTCACTGCACAACATACCACATAATTCCACTACACACAACGTACATCCACTCCACTCCAAAAATCATTAGTAAAAAACTTTTGCATTTACAACACCAATAGCTCTAATTCTCGCAAATGCGAAACCTATTACATTGCAAACACTTCTTTAACTAGTAGTCGTGTTTGCAGAGTGGTGGAGAAAGGGTGCTGGGCCTCCGACCAGCGCTCAGGAATTCCGGTGCGTAGGGCTTACAGGAGGTACCAGTAGGGCTTCTTGGCCCCCAAAGTCCCTCAGGAGTAAATTGGACTTCATCCCCCATCCCGTAGTCTGCCAGGAGGCGCGTTTGCAGAATGGTGGAGAAAGGGGGGCATGGCCTCTGAAGACGTCTTAGCAATCCCACTGTACGGGACTTACTGGAGGTAACAGGAGGAGTAGTTAGCCCCCAACGTCAACCTTGGGGGCCAACTACCCCTTTTATTACCACCAGTAAGTCCCACACAGCAGGATTGCTAACTTCTTATATCAGCTTATAACTAGCCCACCAGCTACCTCCAGTAAGCACCACAGAGCTGCCTTGCAGAGTGGTGTAAAAAGGGGGCGTGGCCTTGGACCACCTCTCTGCAACGCAGCTCCCTGGCGCTTACTGGAGGTACCTGGTGGGCTAGTTGGCCCCCAGGGACCCTCAGGATTCAAGGGGACTTAATCCCCCAACTTAAAATGTGCCACAGGGCGCGTTAGCACACTTGTCACATCAGGCCACGCCCCCTCCCTGCACCACTGTGCAAACGCGCCCCCTGGTGTGTTGTAAATTGGGGGATTAAGTCCCCTTGAGTCCTGAGGGTCCCTGGGGGCCAACTAGCCCACCAGCTACCTCCAGTAAGCACCACAGAGCTGCATTGCAGAGTGGTGTAAAAAGGGGGCGTGGCCTTGGACCACCTCTCTGCAACACAGTTCCCTGGTGCTTACTGGAGGTACCTGGTGGGCTAGTTAGCCCCCAGGGACCCTCAGTATTCAAGGGGAATTAATTCCCCAACTTAGAACGCGCCAGGGGGCGCGTTTGCAGAGTGCTGCAGGGAGGGGGCGGGGCCTCCGGCGAGTTGCCAGTTTTTTGTTTTTTTTTCTGAGAGTGGGGCTGCGTGGCCCCCCTTCCCTGGGCTACTTTTGGCCTCGGGGACCCCATCCCCCGGGGCCTGAGCATTTTCTTTTTATTCTTTTTTAAAAAAAGAAACAGGAAGGGGGCCGCGTGGCCCCCCTCCCGAGGCCATTTTTGGCCCCGGGGACCCCATTCCCCGGGGCCTGGCCAACATTCTTTTTTTTAATCTATATTTGGAGGGGGGCCGCGTGACCCCCTCCTCAGGCCAATTTTGGCCCCAGGGACCCCATCTCCCCGGGCCGGTCTTCTCCTTTTTTTTATTTTTCTATTATTGGGAAGGGGGGCCGCGTGGCCCCCCTTCCCTGGGCCACTATTGGCCCTGGGGACCCCATCCCCCGGGGCTTGGCCATTATTTTTTTAATTATGATTTAGAGGAGGGGAGCCGCGCAGCCCCCGTCCCCAGGCCGATTTCGGCCCCGGGGACCCCATCCCCTGGGACCCGGCCATTTGTTTTGTTTTTTAAAAGGGAGGGGCGCCGCGTGCCCCCCTCCCGGGCTACTTCTGGCCCCAGGGACCCCATCCCCCGGGGCCGGCCTTTTCCATTGGGGACCGTGGGGGGAGCCCCAATGCCCCCACGGTCCCGCCGGCTCCCCGCCTCCTGCGGGAGCCGGCATTGCTTTTCCACACGGGGAGCTGCTGACATGCAGCTCCTCTTGTGGAAAAGCAATTTGCTTTGGATTTTGGGAGCGAGAGCAGGAAACCTGCTCTCGCTTCCAAAATCCAACGTAGTGTTTGCTATGGCAGGGCGGGAGCCGCACGGCCCCCGTCCTGCCATAGCAAACAGCAGTGTCCCGGGGGTGGGCACCCCGGGACACTGCAGGAGCCGGCCCTGGGGGTGGCGGTCCCCAGGGCCATCAAGGGCTCCAGGAGGGGGGCCGCATGGCCCCCTCCCTACCATTGCAAAGCCCCGGGGAGGTGGTGGTCCCCGGGGCGTGTGGGGGGGCTCGAGCTCCCCCACTCAGGTTTTATTTTTTTTAAAATAGAGCCCCGGGGAGGTGGCGGTCCCCGGGGCAGCGTGGGGGGGATTGGGACCCCCCCCACACATTTTTTTAACAGCCCCGGGGAGGTGGCGGTCCCCAAGGCTGCGGGGGCCCCTGCGGGCCCCCACTAATGAATTTACAGTGCCCCTGGGACCTGGCCCACTCGGGGGCTTTTTTTAAACGAAGCGCGGGAGCCCACGCTTCGTTTTTTGAAAATAATTTCGGCGAGATTCGCGACCCCATCGCGATTTCCGCCGAAATTATAAAAAAAATGCTTTTTTTGGCCCTGGGGCTCCTTGTGGGACCCCCTGAGCAGGCCTAGGGGGTCAGCGTGTTTCTACCCTGCCCCCTTTTCTTCTTTTTTTATGTTTTTTCTACTGTTTTCTTGTGACTCGGTTCTACCGAGTCACAAGAAGGCTGCCAACTCTTTCTGGTTTGGAGTGTTGGCAGCCAATTAGAATGAAGCTCGTGGTCGGGAGGGTTCGCGAACCCACCGCTGCCCCAGATATCGAAACTTTTCTTTTTCTAATTTCTCAGGAACTACTGAATGGATTTACACCATTTAACAAAAGGACTCTTTCTGAACCAAGAACTATTCTTTTGCCAAATTTGGTGTAATTCCGTTCAGCAGTTCGGGCTGTAGCTTTGTCTAAAGTTTCCTATGGAAAATAACATGTGGAAACGCGTTTGGGACCCCCTTTTTCTCGGCCCCGCTGGCGAATCACCCCAAAACTTTGAAGACAGGAGCTGACCGGAGCTGATCACTAGTTTTGAAAATTTCGCGAAGATTCGTCAACCGGCGCCAAATTTATTGGGAAAACAATAAACACTTTTCCTATGGAAACTAGGTCCTAACTATAACTACCTACTGGCGACCACCAGTAGGTAAAATATATATATATATATATATTATCTACTGGCGGTCGCCAGTAGATAGTTATAGTTAGGACCTATTTTCCATAGGAAATCCGCAACATTCTATTTGCAATAACTTCGGCGCCGGTTGATGAATCTTCGCGAAAGTTTCCAACTTGTTGGGGCGCTCCGGTCCACTCCTATCCTGAAAGTCTCGGGGTGATTCTTCAAGCGGGGGCTGAGAAAAAAGGGGGGTCCCAAAACGCGTTTTTCCCATTCATTTTTCCATAGGAACCTTTAGTCGCAGCTACAGCCCGAACTGCTGAACGGAATTACACCAAATTTGGCAAAGAGGTAGCCCTTGGTTCAGTGTCGTGCCTTTTGCTTAAATGGTGTAAATCCGTTCAGTAGTTCCTGAGAAAATCAAAAGTAAAGTCACATATATATCTATGGCCTAGTAGGGTCCGCGTACCCTCCCGATCACGAGCTGCATGGTAATTGGCTGTCAACACTCCAAATCAGGAAGTGTTGGCAGCCATTTTGTCCCTCGGTAGAACCGAGGGACAGAAACAAGTGCGCAAAGCGCAAAAAGGGGGCAGGGTAGAAACACCCTGACCCCCTAGGTCTGCTCAGGGGGTCCCACAAAAACCCCTGGGCAGAAAAAAGCATTTTTTTTTTTAAAAATCGGCGGGATGCACTTAGGGGGCGTGGATCCCGCCGAGAAAAAAAAGAAAAAGAAACAAGTGCGTAAAACGCACAAAGGGGGCAGGGTAGAAACACCCTGACCCTAGGTCTGCTCAGGGGTCCCACAAGGACCCCTGGGCAGAAAAAAGCATTTTTTTAAAAAATCGGCGGGATGCGCTTAGGGTGTGCGGATCCCGCCGGTAAAAAAACGAAGCGTGGTCTCCCGCGCTTCAGTTAATTGGCCTCCGGGTGGGCCAAGTCCCGGGGGCATGCGGGGGGTTATTTATAATATGTGGGGGCCTCTAAGGCCTCCAAGCCCCGGGGACCGCCACCCCCGGGGCTTTCAAAATAAATGGTGCAGGAGGGCTCTCGGCCCTCCCGCAGCCCCGGGGACCGCCACCCCCAGGGCTTCTTTTTTAAAAATGAATAGTACCTGTGTGGGGGGGCTCAAGCCCCCCCACATGCCCCGGGGACTGCCACCTCCCGGGGCACTAACAAAATAAATGTGGGAGTCCGCTTCGGACCCTCGAAGCCCCGGGGACCACCACCTCCCGGGGCTTTAAAGACATGGGAGGGGGCCGCGCGGCCCCCTCCTGGAGCCTGTGGTGGCCTTGGGGACCGCCACCCCCAGGGCCAGCTTCCTGCAGTGTCCCGGTGCCCACCACCGGGACACTGCTGTTTGCAATGGCAGGGACGGAGCCTCGCGGCTCCCGTCCTGTCATTGCAAACTGCTTTGCTTCATTGAAGCGAGAGCAGGAAACCTGCTCTCGCTTCAATGAAGCAAGCAGAATTGCTTTTCCATAAGGGAGCTTCATGTCAGCAGCTCCCCTTATGGAAAGCAATGCCGGCTCCCGTAGGACGCGGGGAGCCGGCGGGACTGTGGGGGGATTGGGGACCCCCCCCACAGTCCCCAACCAGAGGCCAGGCCCCGGGGGATGGGGGCCCCGGGGCCATTAGTGGCCTGAGGAGGGGGGCCACACAGCCCCCTCCAAAATGTAAATAAAAAAACAGTGGGCATGCCCCGGGGATGGGGTCCCCGGAGCCAATAGAGGCCCAGGGAAGGGAGCCACGCGGCCCCCTTCCCGTTTTGTTTAAAAAAAAAATCATCAGGCCCCGTGGGATGGGGTCCCGGGGCCGTGGCAACAAGGGAAGGGGCCACGCAGCCCCCTCCCATACAAAAAAAAAAAAAAAAGGCCGGCATCGTGCCGGAGGCCTTGCCCCTCTCTGCAGCAGTCTGCAAACGCGCCCCTGGCGGGTTTGTAGATGAGAACGAATTCCCCTTGAATACTGGGGGTCTCTGAGGCCAACTAGCCCACCAGGAACCTCCAGTATGCGCCAGGGGCTGCGTTGCAGAGAGGTGAACAGAGGCCACGCCCTTTTTACAACACTCTGCAACGCAGCTCTGTGGCGCTTTTTGGAGGTACATGGTGGGCTAGTTGGACTCCAGGGACCCTCAGGATTCAAGGGGACTTAATCCCCCAATCTTAAAACGCGCCACGGGCGCGTACGCACAGTGGTGAAGGGAGGGGCGGGGCTTCAGGTGACATGTGTGCAAGCAGGCCCCGTGGCGCGTTTTAAGATGGGGAATTAAATCCTCTTCAATCCTGAGGGTCCCTGGGGCCAACTAGCCCACCAGGTACCTCCAGTAAGCGTCACGGAGCTGCATTGCAGAGTGTTGTAAAAGGGGCGTGGCCTCTGTACACCTCTCTGCAACGCAGCCCCTGGCGCATATTGGAGGTTCCTGGTGGGCTAGTTGGCCCCTAGGGACCCTCGGGATTGAGGAGGAATTAATTCTCCAACTTAAAACGCGCCACAGGGCGTGTTTGCAGACATGTCACCTCAGGCCCCACCCCCTTCCTTCACCATTGTGCAAATATTCCTCTAAAATCAGCCGAACTACGAATTTCGATTTACTCACCTGTTATTAGGAGAGACCACAGTGCTGCATCTTTGAGCCCAGTACTAATCCTGAAAAGTAATTTTAACCGTACTTACCAGTAACTTGAATTTCCTTCCATAGGATATCATTGCCTGCTTTTTGCTGAAAAAGTTTCTGTGTCGATTTTTGAAACATACAAATATTCCTCTAAAATCAGCAGAACTACGAATTCCGATTTACTCACCTGTTATCAGGAGAGACCTCAGTGCTGCATCTTTGAGCCCAGTACTGATCCTGAAAAGTAATTCTAACCGTACTTACCAGTAACTTGAATTTCCTTCCATAGGCTAACATTGACTGGTTTCACTTGGAAATTCTTCTAAGTGTGGAGTTTTGGAACTTTATAATATTCCTCTAAAATCAACCGAACTACGAATTCCGATTTACTCACCTGTTATCAGGAGAGACCACAGTGCTGCATCTTTGAGCCCAGTACTAATCCTGAAAAGTAATTTTAACCGTACTTACCAGTAACTTGAATTTCCTTCCATAGGATATCATTGCCTGCTTTTTGCTGAAAAAGTTTGTGTCGATTTTTGAAACATACAAATATTCCTCTAAAATCAGCAGAACTACGAATTCCGATTTACTCACCTGTTATCAGGAGAGACCTCAGTGCTGCATCTTTGAGCCCAGTACTGATCCTGAAAAGTAATTCTAACCGTACTTACCAGTAACTTGAATTTCCTTCCATAGGCTAACATTGACTGGTTTCACTTGGAAATTCTTCTAAGTGTGAAGTTTTGGAACTTTATAATATTCCTCTAAAATCAACCGAACTACGAATTCCGATTTACTCACCTGTTATCAGGAGAGACCACAGTGCTGCATCTTTGAGCCCAGTACTAATCCTGAAAAGTAATTTTAACCGTACTTACCAGTAACTTGAATTTCCTTCCATAGGATATCATTGCCTGCTTTTTGCTGAAAAAGTTTCTGTGTCGATTTTTGAAACATACAAATATTCCTCTAAAATCAGCAGAACTACGAATTCCGATTTACTCACCTGTTATCAGGAGAGACCTCAGTGCTGCATCTTTGAGCCCAGTACTGATCCTGAAAAGTAATTCTAACCGTACTTACCAGTAACTTGAATTTCCTTCCATAGGCTAACATTGACTGGTTTCACTTGGAAATTCTTCTAAGTGTGGAGTTTTGGAACTTTATAATATTCCTCTAAAATCAACCGAACTACGAATTCCGATTTACTCACCTGTTATCAGGAGAGACCACAGTGCTGCATCTTTGAGCCCAGTACTAATCCTGAAAAGTAATTTTAACCGTACTTACCAGTAACTTGAATTTCCTTCCATAGGATATCATTGCCTGCTTTTTGCTGGAAAAGTTTCTAAGTGTCGATTTTTGAAACATACAAATATTCCTCTAAAATCAGCAGAACTACGAATTCCGATTTACTCACCTGTTATCAGGAGAGACCTCAGTGCTGCATCGTTGAGCCCAGTACTGATCCTGAAAAGTAATTTTAACCGTACTTACCAGTAACTTGAATTTCCTTCCATAGGATACCATTGCCTGCTTTTTGCTGAAAAAGTTTGTCGATTTTTGAAACATACAAATATTCCTCTAAAATCAGCAGAACTACTAATTCCGATTTACTCACCTGTTATCAGGAGAGACCTCAGTACTGCATCTTTGAGCCCAGTACTGATCCTGAAAAGTAATTCTAACCGTACTTACCAGTAACTTGAATTTCCTCCATAGGCTAACATTGACTGGTTTCACTTGGAAATTCTTCTAAGTGTGGAGTTTTGGAACTTTATAATATTCCTCTAAAATCAGCTGAACTACGAATTCCAATTTACTCACCTGTTATCAGGAGAGACCTCAGTGCTGCATCTTTGAGCCCAGTACAGATCCTGAAAAGTAATTCTAACCGTACTTACCAGTAACTTGAATTTCCTTCCATAGGCTAACATTGACTGGTTTCACTTGGAAATTCTTCTAAGTGTGGAGTTTTGGAACTTTATAATATTCCTCTAAAATCAGCCGAACTACGAATTCCAATTTACTCACCTGTTATCAGGAGAGACCTCAGTGCTGCATCGTTGAGCCCAGTACTGATCCTGAAAAGTAATTTTAACCGTACTTACCAGTAACTTCAATTTCCTTCCATAGGATACCATTGCCTGCTTTTTGCTGAAAAAGTTTGTGTCGATTTTTGAAACATACAAATATTCCTCTAAAATCAGCAGAACTACGAATTCCGATTTACTCACCTGTTATCAGGAGAGACCTCAGTGCTGCATCTTTGAGCCCCGTACTGATCCTGAAAAGTAATTCTAACCGTACTTACCAGTAACTTGAATTTCCTTCCATAGGCTAACATTGACTGGTTTCACTTGGAAATTCTTCTAAGTGTGGAGTTTTGGAACTTTATAATATTCCTATAAAATCAGCTGAACTACGAATTCCAATTTACTCACCTGTTATCAGGAGAGACCTCAGTGCTGCATCTTTGAGCCCAGTACAGATCCTGAAAAGTAATTCTAACCGTACTTACCAGTAACTTGAATTTCCTTCCATAGGCTAACATTGACTGGTTTCACTTGGAAATTCTTCGAAGTGTGGAGTTTTGGAACTTTATAATATTCCTCTAAAATCAGCCGAACTACGAATTCCGATTTACTCACCTGTTATCAGGAGAGACCACAGTGCTGCATCTTTGAGCCCAGAACTAATCCTGAAAAGTAATTTTAACCGTACTTACCAGTAACTTGAATTTCCTTCCATAGGATATCATTGCCTGCTTTTTGCTGAAAAAGTTTCTAAGTGTCGATTTTTGAAACATACAAATATTCCTCTAAAATCAGCAGAACTACGAATTCGATTTACTCACCTGTTATCAGGAGAGACCTCAGTGCTGCATCCTTGAGTCCAGTACTGATCCTGAAAGGTAATTTTAACCGTACTTACCAGTAACTTGAATTTCCTTCCATAGGATACCATTGCCTGCTTTTTGCTGAAAAAGTTTCTGTGTCGATTTTTGAAACATACAAATATTCCTCTAAAATCAGCAGAACTACGAATTCCGATTTACTCACCTGTTATCAGGAGAGACCTCAGTGCTGCATCTTTGAGCCCAGTACTGATCCTGAAAAGTAATTCTAACCGTACTTACCAGTAACTTGAATTTCCTTCCATAGGCTAACATTGACTGGTTTCACTTGGAAATTCTTCTAAGTGTGGAGTTTTGGAACTTTATAATATTCCTCTAAAATCAGCTGAACTACGAATTCCAATTTACTCACCTGTTATCAGGAGAGACCTCAGTGCTGCATCTTTGAGCCCAGTACAGATCCTGAAAAGTAATTCTAACCGTACTTACCAGTAACTTGAATTTCCTTCCATAGGCTAACATTGACTGGTTTCACTTGGAAATTCTTCTAAGTGTGGAGTTTTGGAACTTTATAATATTCCTCTAAAATCAGCCGAACTACGAATTCCGATTTACTCACCTGTTATCAGGAGAGAACCCAGTGCTGCATCTTTTAGCCCAGCACTGACCCTGAAAAGTAATTCTAACCGTACTTACCAGTAACTTGTATTTCCTTCCATAGGAATCCATTGTCTGGTTTTCAGCAGAAAAGTTTCAAAATGTCGATTTTCACAAATTACAAATATTCCTTAAAAATCGCCTGTATGACTTAAACGCATTCTTTCAACTGTTTACAGGAGATGCACCAGTGCTGGATCCAGGATCCACCACTGAGTAAGAAAAGTAACGATAACACTACTTACCTGCTAAGTGAATTTCCTCCCATAGGATAACATTGGTGATTCTATGTGAAAAAGTTTCTGTGTCAACTTTTAAAATACAATAATATTCCTTAAAAATCACTACTGTAACCAAAACGCTTTTACTCAACTGTTTACAGGAGATGTCCCAGGACTGAATCTAGGATCCAGTCCTGTGGTTAGAAAAGTAATCCATAAAGTAACTAATTGCATTTAACTAGAAATTCACATTGAGCTCAATGTTGCATTGTGTTTGAAATTGTGTTGCCCATTGCAACAACTGTAACTACTGTACTTAAAAGTCTATTGCCTATTTGCAAAGTATTTAAACTAAAGTAATTCATTCTGAGAAAGTATATTTTGTAATGTAATGTATAATGTAATTACAATGTAATTTAAAAAATAAAATATCTAAAAATAAATAGTTTAAAAAAATGTAGTAAATCAGTATCAAAAAAATAAATATAACAATTAATACATTTAAAAATTGTCATTTACAAAACCTTTGAAATTCACTGAAAAAACCATAGGTTTCAGACATGTTATAGTTAGGAATTAGCATTTAAAAAACCTTTGAAATTCACTGAAAAAACCATAGGTTTCAGGCACGCTATAGTTAGAAATTAGCATTTAAAAACCTTACAAATTTACTGAAAAAACCATAGGTTTTAGGGACAGTTATAGTTAGTTGGACATTGCACTCGTACAAAACCCGTGAAATTCCCCCGTTATAGTTAGTTCAGCTAACTATAACTCGCGCCCCCGCAATGCACTGCTGATGACGTCACATATTACATCACTCATGACATCAGTGACATCACTGATGACATCACTGATGACATCATCCACGTGATAATCTGATGCACCTCCTCACACCCTAATATAACCTTTGATACACCCACTCTAAATTACAGACTGCCATTCGCAAAACCATAGACACTCCAACACCAATAACTACATACCCACTCACTGATTCTTAGGTCTACACACACATCCACTCACTCACCCGTACAGTCACTCATACTTACGGTCACTCAGTACAGGACTATCATATGTACTCATACTCCTATATAGACACTCAAACACCGCCACTCATCCATAGAGGTACTCACACACCTAGTCAGACATGCAAATAATTAAACACACTGCCATTTACTCACCTATACAGTTATACACACACCAGCTCACTTACTCATACAAATACTAGCACATTCTTACACTCTTATACAATCACTGATACAAGCACACACTCATCCATACAGTCACTCTCACAATCACACACTCTCGCTATAGCTATTTATATACTCCAACACACATATATACTGCCTTTCACATATGTAGTTACTCACACATGTACCACTGGGACATACATTCACTCACTAACACACTCTTACACACACTTACCCACCCATACAGTCTATCACAGATGCACTCTTGAAACCATCCACCCAGTGAATCACCCACTCACACATCTATGCACAGAGTCGCACACACCCACCCACACAAACACTCAGGCACCCATACAGATACTCAGACAACCAATCAATAACTCATATAGACACTCATGTAGCTATTCACAAACCCATGCAGCCACTTACACAGCAACAGACAGACGGATACAGACATTCACCCAGTTTAGTCACTAACCCATGCATTCAGTAAGATACGTTTAATCACTCACTTATAGAGTTAGTCACGCACCTACTAAATCATCCATACAGACACTTATACACCCACTCATTCTTCAATACGCCTTTCCCTATATATATTAAACATATTTAAACTTTACAGAAACACACAGTCACTGGAAGATGTCATCAGTGATGTCATTTGAGATGTCATCAGTGATGTCACTGACCATGTCATGAGTGATGTAATATGTGACGTCATCAGCAGTGCATTGCGGGGGCGCGAGTTATAGTTAGCTGAACTAACTATAACGGGGAATTTCACGGGTTTTGTATTGAGTGCAATGTCCAACTAACTATAACTGTCCCTAAAACCTATGGTTTTTTCAGTGAATATATATATATATATATTCACTGAAAAAACCATAGGTTTCAGGGACGTTATAGTTAGTTGGACATTTCACTCATACAAAACCATAGAAATTCTGCTGTTATAGTTAGTTGAGCTAACTATAACTCGCGCCCCGCAATGCACTGCTGATGACGCCACATATTACATCATTCATGACATGGTCAGTGACATCACTGATGACATCACTGATGACATCTCAAATGACATCACTGATGACATCTCAAATGACATCACTGATGACATCACTGATGTCATCATCCAGTGACTGTGTGTTTCTGTAAAGTTTAAATATGTTTTATATATATATTGGCCAAGTTGTATTGAAGAATGAGTGGGTGTATAAGTGTCTGGATGGAGGATTTAGTAGGTGCGTGACTGACTGTATAAGTGAGTGATTAAATGTGTCTTACTGAATGCGTGGGTTAGTGACTAAACTGTGTGAATGTATATATCAGTCTTCCTATTGCTGTGTAAGCTGCTGCATTGGTTGGTGAGTAGCTACATGAGTGTCTATATGGTTATTGATTGGTTCCGTGAGTATTTGCATGGGTGCCTGAGTGTGTGTGTGGGTGGATGGGAGGTGTGTGACTCTGTGCATAGATGTGAGTGGTTGATTCACTGGGTGTATGGGTTCAAGAGTGCATGTGGAAACAGCTCTATGGGTGGGTGAGTGTGTGTATGGGTGTGTTGGTGAGTGAATGGATATCTCAGTGCTACATGTCCAAGTAACTACATATGTAAAACACAGTGCATGTGAGAGTTGGAGTATATAAATGACTATACATGAGAGCCAGTGATTGTGAGAGTGGCTGTATGGATCAGTGTGTACTTGTATCAGTGATTGTATATGTTAGTATCTGTATGAATAAGTGAGGTTGTGTGTGTATAACTGTATAGGTGAGTAAATAGAAGTGTGATTGATTCTTTGCATGACTGACTAGGTGTTTGAGTAACTCTGGATGAGTGGCGGTGTGTGAGTGTTTGTATAGGTGTATGAGTGCCTATAATAGTGTTGTATTGATGAGTCACTGCATGTATGAGTGACTGTATGGGTGAATGAGTGGATGTATGTGTAGACCTATGAATCAGTGAGTGCGTATGTAGTAACTGGTATTGGTGTCTCTATTGTTTCGAAAATGGTAGTCTGTATTTTAGAGTGGGTGTATCAAAGGTTTTATTAAGGTATGAGGAGGTGCATCACATTTTCACGTGGATGATGTCATCAGTGATGTCATCAGTGATGTCATTTGAGATGTCATCAGTGATGTCATCAGTGATGTCACTGACCATGTCATGAATGATGTAATATGTAACGTCATCAGCAGTGCATTATGGAGCGCGAGTTATAGTTAGCTCAACTAACTATAACAGCGGAATTTCTATGGTTTTGTATGAGTGAAATGTCCAACTAACTATAACGTCCCTGAAACCTATGGTTTTTTCAGTGAATTTCAAAGGTTTTTGAAATGCTAATTTGTAACTATAACGTCCCTGAAACCTATGGTTTTTTCAGTGAATATATATATATATATATATATATATATATATATATATATATATATATATTATGAATGCTATGATTTCACATGGTATAAGTGATGTAATATGAAAGGGTACAACCAATGCTTGGAGAAGGTGAGTGTTATAGTTAATGTAGTGTGGCGAGTGAGGTGACAACACTCGAGTCGGAGGTGCACGACCTATAGTAATATGAAGGTGGTGCATAAATTACATATTTAAGTTCTAACTATAGTTTTAGAATTTCTAATGTTTGTCTAGTTCATGTTGGGTTTGTATTGAAAGAATAAATAAAGTTTTCCTAACTATAACTTATCGCTAACCTTTGATTTTTTCATTGCATTTAAATGTGTTTTTTTTAAAATGTGTTTCAAATCTTAGTGTTGTGTGTCATTTATTAGTGTGTCAATAATTGAAGTGTCATATAGTACAATGGAGGAGAGTGTCGTACAGTGTAGTGTGGAAAAGTGGAGTTTTGGAGAGTGGAATGCAGTGCATTGGAGTACAGTGGAGTGAGGTACTGTATAGTAGAGTAAAGTCTTAGACAGTGGAGTGGCATGGTGTGTCGTATAGTAGAGAACCATAGAGAGAAGTGGCGTGTTGCACAGTGGAGTGGTGTGTCATAGAGTAGAGCATGGTGTTGTAGACTGTCATAGAGTGAAGTACAGTGTTGTAGAGAGGAGTGGCATAGAGTGGAGTACGGTGCAGTAGATTGTCGTTCAGTGGAGTATAATCGAGAGGAGTGTCGTAGAGTACATTAGAAGAGAGTGTCGTAAAGTGCAGTGGTGTATCATATAGTTGAGTGGCATGTCGTAGAGAGGAGAGGAGTGGGGTCTCGTCGAGTTTTATACATTGTACTACAGAGGCATGCAGTGGTTTGTCCTAGAGTGCAGTGACATATAGAGGAATAGCATAGAGTGGAGTGGTATACAGTGAAGTGGCATATAGTGGAATAGCATATAGTGCAGTAGCGTACAGTGAGTGGAACACAGTGGAGTAACATACAGTGGAGCAGCATACACTGGAGTAGGGTACAGTGGGAAATAATACAGTAGAGTGATGCAAAGTGGAGTGTTGTCCAATGGAATATCATAGAATGGAGTAGTGTACAGTGGAGTTGTGTACACTGGAGTGGCGTACACTGAAGGACCGTCTAATGGAGTGGCATACAGTGCAAAAGCGAACACTCGAGTATCGTCCAATGAAATGGCATGCACTTGAATAGCTTTGAGTGGAGTGGTGTAGAGTGGAATAGTGGAGTAGTATACAGTAGAATAGTGAATAGTGTAGTAGCGTACAGTGGAGTAGCTTCATTGGAATGGTGTACACTGGAGTGGGGTAGAGTAGAATATAATATAATACAATGGCGAGACGTAGGTTGAAGTGTTGTCCAATGTAATAGCATAGAATGGAGTGGTGTACAGTGGAGTGGCGTAGAGTGCAGTGGCGTAGAGTAGAGTATTATCTAGTGTAGTGGCATACAGTGGAATAGCGAACAGTGGAGTGGCGTAGAGTGGAGTGGCATACACTGGAATAGTGAACAGTGGAGTAGCATTCACTGCAGTGGTGTAGAGTGGAATAGCGTATAATGGAGTAACGTAGAGTGGAGTGGCGTAGATTGCAGTGTCGTGTAGTTGAGTGGGATAGAGTGGAATAGCATACAGTGGAGTGGCGTAGTGTAGAGTTGCATATAGTGTAATAGCGTAAACTGGAGTGGTGTAGACTGCAGTGGCGTACAGTGGAGTGTGGTAGAGTGGAATAACATACAGTGGAGTGGTGTAGAGTGGAGTTGCGTACAATGTAATCGCATGAGGTGGAGTGGCATACAGTGGAGTGGCGTACAGTGGAATAGCGTACAGTGAACTGGCATAGAGTGAAGGGGCACACAGTACAGTAGGTAGAGTGGAATAGCATACAGTGGAGTGCCGTAGAGTGGAATGGCATCCAATGCAATAGTGTACAATGGAGTGGAGTGGAGTATCATACACTACAGTGGCGTATAGGGGAGTAGTGTCCAGTGGAGTGACATACAGTGGAATAGCATGCAGTGGAATATGCTACAGTGGTGTGGCATACAGTGGAATAGCATAAATTGAGTGGCTGTACAGTGCAGCGGCGTAGAGTGGAATAGAATACCGTGGAGTGGTGTAGCCTAGAGTGGAGTACAGTGAAGTGGCATAGAGTGTAGTGCCGTAGAGTTGAGTGGTGTACACTGTAGTGGTGTACAGTGGAATACCATGGAGTCGAGGGGTGTATAGTGGAGTGGCGATTACTGGAGTGGCGTACACTGGACTGGGGTAGAGTGAAATATTATATAGCGGAGTGGGTAGAGTGGAGGTGTTTACAGTGGAGTAGCGTACCGTGGAGTGGCATACATTATAGTGGTGTAGAATGGAATAGTGTATAGTGTAGTGGCGTAGAGTGGAGCAGCGTAGAGTGTAGTGATGTAGAGTGCAGTGGTGTGCAGTGGAGTGGCACACACTGGAATAGCGTAGAGTGGAGTAGAGTAGAGTGGAGTGAAATGGAATGGAATGGAGTGGAGTGGAGTACAGATGTAGATGAAGTAAGGTAGGAATGTAGAATATGGTGTGAAAAGTAACACAAGACAGTGATTTGTCCTGCCTTATGTTTTTCAGATTTAGCAATTAACACAGGGCTATGCATGGTGGCTTTGCATCACTTTCTTAAGTATCGCGTTGGCCATTTGACACCATGCCTGACGCAAGGGTAATGCAATACAATAATTAATCTGGGTGTTAGTGATACATTGTGTCACTCACACCGCAGTACTTTTGGGGTATACTGTGGGAAGGCATTATATCATGTTTCCCACCCTTTGACTATATTTTTGGGTTAGGGTCCTATATATAGGTAACCAGTGCATGTTCTTCTTTTTCTCTACCTAGTATCACTTTATAAAAGTGTTAATATGTATAGAAAAGAATTTTAATTTTTCTATATATTTATTGTGCACTGCACTAGTTGTTAGCGAGGACCTGTTTTTTTTTTTACCACATATCCCTTTTTCTTCAATTGATTTTACTTGCACGGTATTTTAGCTCAATTTGTGCTGTACACCGTAAATGTTTACATTTTTTAAATATGTAAAAATTACAAAATACACTGCAGTATACTTTATTAGAAAATATAGAGTATTACAGTGTTTTTTTGGTACAGCGGTACTTGCAAGACAGTGCCGCGGTACTCTGTAATAATGTTTTTATTCTATTATAATTATTTTTCCCTATCTAGTACCACTTTAATTAGGTGATAATAAGTAAGTAAAAATTATAAAACCTACTACTTACCTGTATTTTACACCCTTACCCAGAAAACAGCCAAATTACACTAAACCAACATTGCTGCCTTTGACTTTTGTAAAGACAGTCATTAGCCAATGATATGCCTTGTTATCATCATGCACTGCTGTAGTTTTGCAAAATTACTGCAAAACTACAGCAACAACAGATATCACTAAGTTTTACGCCCTTATAACTTAGAAAATGCTTACCCAACTTACCTCTAACCCCAAAAAGGATCACCTGCACACCATAATGTATAATTCTGCCCAATTTCATCCAAACCCAACAGGTTGTTTGGCCACTACGTCCAATACAAAACATCTATGGAAAATGCATTGGGTAAAAAATGCCCCCCTGTTTTCTTTGTGCCCCTTTCACAAATCGCTGCAAAACTTTCCATCATTTGCAAATGTAGAAGGAAAAATAGGTCTGGAACATTTCATGGAGATTTGTCAAATGGGAGCAAAAATATCAAGGGGCAAAAATCTGAGAAATTCCTATTTCTGGTAACCCTAACTATAAATATAAGATTAGAGTGCAACAGCTCCCAAAACCTTAGTTACTCCCTTAGGCAATTGTATTATTCATCAATAAGGTTTAAAGTAATTTGGAGATGATGTTATGTCCACACAATTACAGTTTCTTTGACAGCAAAGATTTATTTTCAATCATAATCCACCCGTTTTTATGAGATGTAAAAAAGATTTAGCAATGAATCTTCCACAAATAATGTTGTCAAGTTCCAGTCATGTAAACTTCACAATCAGCGACACTTGCTTAGTGAAACACCCACTTTTGTAAGACTGACAAAAAACATATGAAATCATGCACATCTTAATAAAAATATAATTTAACGTCTTACAACACATTATAATCCTTGATATCATATGGAGATCTAGTTGTGTCAATCATTGTGTATAGTCATGAAAAATATACACCTCTCCTCTAAAGTTTAAACTCTAATCAGCTGTATTTTTTTGTTTCCATATCCAACACTGATTAACATATTCTGGAATCTAAAAACATCTCAAGTTGCATCAGCTATATTACCAAGGGTATACAAATAGGGATGATATAATAATAATAATGAAAAGACATAGAACTAACAAGAAAATAAGAGAAATGTAGGAAACCGGGTTTGTGTTGCAGTAGCCCCCACCCATGTTTTGCCCCCTTTTTAACTACTAGATGCTGGTTTTTAACTCTGACAGTGCACTGAGGCCTGCTAACCAGACCTCAGTGCCATTGCTCTGTCTTTAAAACAAGGTGATGTCTAATTGTAACATAAAAGGGCTTTAGCATCGCTGTCGGTTCCTAGTAAATGGTACCCCTGGTACCTAGGGCATGGGTACTAAAGAGTGTCCCTAAGGTCTACAGCATGTCTTATGTCACCCTAAGGGACCCACACACAAATTCCACACAGACTGCCATTGCAGGTTGTGTGACATGGTGCAAACCATGAGTGAAAACATGACATGGCATGCCAAAGTGACTCCATTTAATATAAGTAAGTCAGCCCTACAGAAGGCTTTTTGAGCACTAAGGCAGGGTGCATTATATTTTAAGGGACAACATATCTGCATGAGCAGATATGCCCCTGTTATGTCTAGTTCTATTACTAGATATTGCAAGTGACCAGGGAAACTATCTTAAGGTATATACTGGACACTGGTCAAAATGAGATACCGAGTTACATAGTGGCTTTACTGATACATATAGTGTTTGGTATCAAACACCTCATATTAATAAACCCACACTGATTCCAGTGATGGATTTATTAATACATGCACCCAGAGGGTAAATTAGAGGTACCCCCTGAACCTTACTAGTCCTCTAGCATGCTAGCTGACTGGTCTTGTCCAGCCCGCCACCACAGATGAGTTTCTAACCCCCTAGAAGATGAGAGCCCCTATCTCAGAGGTCAGGAACAAAGCCTGAGCAGGAGGTGGTTACACCTCCTCCAACAGAAAGGGTAGTAAATCAGCATATCAAGGCCAGAGGCTTCAAAGCCTCTGCTGCCTTTGATATGCGAGCCTGGCTTCCCCCAGACCTGGAGGATGCCACCCCCTGCCCTAAGTCCCATTTGGCACCAGGACGGGTAGGAAATTAGATAGTCAGGAGGCGTGATGCACTTCCAGGCTGAACACACACATTTAGGATGGGCAGCCTAAAGTGAACATGAAAGAAAGGATTCGACCATCTTGAGTGTGGTGGAATTCGGAACTCAGGGACAGGGTGATGCCACCTCCCCACAGGAAATGGTCATCTAGGGGGTGTAGTGACCCCAGTATTAATTAGCCCATTGGCTACTACCCTTCACTCCCCTTAATGCCCCTAAATTGAGTATTTAGGGGCCCCCTGACTCAAGGAAATAAAAGTTGACTACTGGGAACCGAGGAAGAAAGAAGAAGGACTGAAGAGCGTGAAAACTGAAGACCTGCACTAAAGATTAGCGCAAAACCCTGCCAGGCTGCTTACACTTAGACCATCGCTGTTACCGTCTTTGCAAAAAGCTGAACATCCTCCCCAAAACCCTTGGAGGACTGCCCAATACTTTAACAATGGGAAAAGATCTACTTTGGAGCAGAGGAGTGCTTCCCTGCACCTGCAGGCACCGAAAATCATCTGCCCGGTCCACCGAGTTGCCGACCATCGGGCCCACTGAAGAAGCAGTATAACAGGAGAAGGTATTCGTGCTTTAGGAGGACATATCTGTCTCCTTGCCAAGTTTGGAGATGCCAGGAGCCCAAGGAGCTGCCCAGCAGCAATACCCTGGGTACCGGTGCAGTTACAGCAACCAAGGATTGTTGGTGGTCCAATCTGGACTCCAATGGCACAAAGACCTTTCTTCAAGGACCGAGAATTGTGAGAATCTTCAGAAGTGCGACCCCACTGGACAAAGCCCCACTGCACATGAGCCCCCAGCCCGAGGTCGAGTGGACCGACGGTGTCCCTGCGCGCCCAAGACCCTCAAGACCTTAGCCCCCCATTGGGTTCAGCCGGACTGACTCCCCAGTTCCTGCTTGTAGCCTCTTTTCAGCAGGACGGTTCCCCATTGACTTAAATGGGGCAACCAACGGTGAAACGCACCTCTGCATCCAGACGCCCCAGAGCCGACCAAGGTGACCTGTTGGAGCTTCCTTGGCCCTTGCCCCATACTTACTTTAAGTCCAGAACAGTCCTGTAACTCATTGACAAGTGACCGTATGCAGTATATGTTTCTGTCCCATAGGATAAAGCTTCAAAGCTACAAACTGCATGCAGATTTCTTTATACTTAGAAAGTGATAACTCACAAAGTACTTCCCAATTGCGATGATGTTGGTGTCTAAATTCATATAAAAATCTGTGTTATTTTTATAAATTGGTGTTGAATGTCTATATTGAGTGTGTGTCTCGCTTACTGACTCTCTGTGTGCAATAAATGCTTAACACTATCCTCTGATACGCCTCAACTGTTCGCCCACACTACCACAAAAGAGAGCATTTGGGATTATTATAATAGCATCTATAAACCAGTAAGTGTCGCTTGGACTCTCTGCACAGAGTACCTCATTTGGGTGCACTATATAGAGAGCCAGCTTCCCGCAAGAAACAATTCAAATAACCAAATTGTGATCTCTAACAATGATTTTTTATATTATAATTTGAGATTCCTCCTCACATTTCTCAACATCCTTGGAGAAAAAACCCTACTCTTTATGAAAATACAAAGGTATATTAATAACAAATGAATTAAAAAAACAATCCATTCTTATTTCATGACTGTCCCCTTCACAAAATCATTATAAATTCATATATCAATTGGATCCCGACAACCCAAAACAAAATGATACTCTCATGCGTGAAGGTAACATAGTTATCATAAGGAAATATACCCCCAAGACCATCAATCAAATAGTCTCTAAATCGAAAAAACAAAAAATTGTTTCTTCAAGCTTTAATGACTTGACTTTATCTAATATGAGAAATGTTTCAGAGATGTACACAAATTTTGATCTTTTAATAGAAATGATTGAAACAGTAATCACATTAACAAGACAATGCAATATATACAAATATATTTAACAAGTTCATCATAAAGTATGAACAGACAGGTATGGGTATATAGTGTCCTACGCTATCATGTGGTGGGGCAAATCTCAATTTATACCCTCTTGTCTGCAGTCCAATCCGGTACTGCTTGGCCCTATTTTGAAATGTGGTCAGAGTATATCTTATTTTACATATGTGATCATCAATTCTGTCACAAGTACTGCAGATATAAATGAGCAATATTAAACATTAAATGATAACTCTTGGCCACGCTCTTGATACGCCAAATACGCCAACGCGTTTCGACCTTCATGGGGCTGCGTTGGTATGTTTTAAAGAAGTGACGGAGTAATTTTTTGTTTTCTGTCCCTTACCGTCAGGATTTAATCTAAATAGGGTAGATGGTATAAAGTACTTTCTTGAACGGCCTGTACTTTGTTGGGACATCAGAGGAAGAAGGCATGGATGAGGTCCAGAAGGGTCAGGGCTTTTGTCGTAGATGTTAAACGTCGGAAGATCCAAAGTGATTCAGACCTGGAACTAATCTCAAACGCTAACTCTTCCACTCCACTGGATAGCACAAAGGTCTGTCCCCTAATAGAGCCTGCAAATAAAATCACAAACTACTTCCAGAAAATAACGCCTTCAGCAAGCAAAGATAATCACTCCAATGTTACTAGTGAGGGAGCACCTCAGGAGGGAGCAACAGCTGTAGAAGCACAAATGCCTACTCACACAACTCAAGTCCAGGTCGGAGTCCAGATTCGTGCATCCTCCATTTCCCCTCAATATAAACAAGCATTTGCAATGCAATCGGTCTCGCCTTTGGAGCCTTATAAGTGTTTAGCCATGCATTATATTATCACACATTACTGCAATGGACTGTGTGGCAGCGATTATAAGCGTGGCAGTAGATTTGGCAGTGAACGTGGTATTTGAACTCTTAGGAGTGGTCTAAAGATTAATACATTAAATTATTGATAAACTTTAATTACATTTATAATAAGTGGAGCCTACAAAGAGGTTTGTGTAACTTTGTGTACATTAACATGCATGCCCTGCAGTGTTTGAGGTGCACAGAGGAAGAGAAAGGCAGACTGTTAGAGCAGGGGGGCGTTGTCTGGGGGACAGGTGTGTAATAGGAGAGAGGAGGCAGTGAAAGTTAGGAGGAGAAATACAAGAGAAAGAGAGTGGGGCAATTAAAGTGAGAGAAAAGACAGCATATGATTGGGGAGAAGTGATGGTTCTTATTGTAGTGAGGGCAGCACCCACTGCAAGGTCGTCTAGTGCAAGGAGCTCAGTGCGAGACAGTGCAGCTAGGGCAGTTCTCACTTTGATGTCATTGAAATCAGGACAGGTACCAGTGCATGGAAAGCTTCTAGTGCGATGCCAGTGCAGTATGCAGCGCCTAGTGCTATGCTAGTAGCAGCCTTAGGGTGATTCCATAGCAGCATGGAAGAATTCAAATGCATAGCCACTGCATAAAGGCCAATTCTAGTGTGCTGGCACTTTGACTTTCACTCTGGCCTATCCCTGCAGTGTTGTGCTGGCAGTGTCCAGTGTCACAGCAGCACTTCAGCTACCAGTACCATCACTGCAGTGAAAGCAGCTCTAGTGTGATATCACTATGGAATGGCAGCTGTCAGTGAATGTGTAGTGCTGTTAGTGTCCATTATTAATGCAGTAAGAGCAGCTCGCAGTGTGCCATCGCTGCGGTAGACACAGCTGTGCGGTCACAGTAGCATGCTGCTCCTAGCGGATGTCAGTGCTGTGCTGGTAGTGTTCACTGTTTATGTATTAATGGCAGCTCTCAGAGTGTTGGCAGTGTCCACTGTTGACCCCTGAGATAGCACGGAGAGCAGAAAGGTAGGAGACAGCAGGGCCACGTGATGTAGGTAAAAGCAGCTGCTGGCAGCAGCAGTTCCCCTGGCTGTCCTGCTCTATGAATGGATTTGCACTTGATCCCAGACTTGGAGCGCGAACTGGAGAGCTGCTGGTGGCTCGGCACCTCCTGCATTAGTAGTTGGAGCAGGAGATTACTGGCTGCGATATTTGGAAACAGGCGTGGAGCGACAGAAAGTGGCGGGATGGGAGAGAAAAGAGCCAGAGGAAAAAAATAAAAAAAGGCCTATGGAAACGCAGTGAAATGAAAGGTGTAAGCCGCCTAAGAAGAGCCTGGTTAATTATGTGACCACATCGAGGGGAGTAGGAAAGCCCGAATTTTTGCTGGTGCTCTGCTCTTTATTTTCGTATTATGTTTCACTCTGGACTTTATATCTATTCACAGCTGAATGTCCTTTTGGGCGTGTAATCAGTTGATTCATCCCCTGCAGTGCCCATTCTGTTCTTTATGTAAGGGAGTCGGGGTTTCTTCACAAAATGGATGTAGTGGCACACAATTACGAACAATTTTACTGGTAAATAAGCTGTAAGGGGCGGTAGGTGTTGTTAGGGGAAGACATGGGAGAGTAACTTAACTGCAAGCAGCGCCATGTGCCAGCGAGTTGCTGTACAGCCTTGAATACATAAAACAGCTAGACTAAACTTCTAAACACTTTTAGTCTGCTAAAACAGGTTTTATTTTTCACACAAAAAAGGAATTTTTGTTCCAAACAGGAACGTAAAGCAGGTAAAAATCTGTCAAAGCTATATTTTGCATATTTACAATACCATCACACACGTAAGCGCTATATAAATGCAATTACAATACACGTACATGGACGCGCGGGTACACACACTTAGGGCGCCTGTTGATTTTAGACACTATAGCAACGCTGGAACTTTTGTTTTGCAGGAATGTGGGGTATGCGCCTGGGGGAGGGGGAAGGAACCACGAGAAGCGAACACTGCTCAGGTCAACGTGTTTTCTTAGCATGCTGGCTGTATTAAAACGAGAACCCAACCATCAATATCAAAACAGCATGCTTGGAGAAGGTAAAGCAAACCAGCAGCCGCATGTTTCACTAGAAAACATATTTCTGTGAACTGAGAGGAAATGCAAGGTAAGATTATCTTAATTACATCTTAGAAAGGGGCTGGAATGATACGAGATGAGGGAAGTTTCTTTAAGTTAAATGAACACTGCGCCAAACTTACAGGACAATGGGCACCGCCAGCTTCTTTAGGGCTACTCATCAGCCGTACTTTAGACCGAGAGTACAAGAGTTAGCCACGACTACAAACAGGCTTATCTATGGAGTAAGTGGGCTCGGAGCGCTACTGCTTCTGTCTGCGTACGGCGAGGAAGGGCTGAGGTACACCTCTCCCTAAGTGGGCAGGACCACCACACTGCTGCCAAATGAGGGCTGAGGTTCATCTTTCCTCGAGTAGGCAGAGATAGGGTGCAAGTGCCCGAGCAAGGCAGAGTCCGAAAGATAGCCACAGAATAGGGACCGTATGTTTCAGGAGGGATAATAAATATTACAAAACACCCGTCTTTGACCGACTCACCTAAGGTGCACCTTCAACTAAAGACCAAGCCCGCTCCATAGTGAAAGCTACCACAGTCTGTTGCAGGAAGGATCGGAGAGAGTCACGTGCGGAGTCTACGGCCAATGAGCACTTGGGAACTCTATGTGGTGCACTAGCATTGGCGGAGACTGCATCAGACCCTCCCACTCACAGTCAGCTCTCAGAAATATGTTCGGCCGTGGGATTGGTTGTGATGCGGCAGGAACGTGCTATAATTAGCGATAAGACGATGTACGCTTCCCGTGGTAACAAAAAAGCAAGCACTGAAACACAAGTGCGGTCTCGCGCCGCGAAAGTGAAACAGTACTCCGGGTTAAAGAAGTGGGAGGGGTGGGGAGTGCGATTCCCTTGCGTGAGCGAGCGCCGCCAGGAGCGATAATTGCTACCATATGGCGCCAGCTGCTCGCTCCCGCAAGTGAATCAAGCAAACGTGCACGCGTTGCCATTGAAGGCAATGGAACGCATGCACGTTTTTGGCTGAAAAGCCGAATCGATTGCAAAAGGTCTTTTTGCCTATGCAGCGCATGCGCGCTGCGTAGGCGAGACCTAAAAAAGGAAATGGCCAATGCTTTTGGAATGTGATCAAAATCCGGCCTTCCCCAGCTCACACGCCGCTCTGGAGACTTATGGTGGACTCTCCGATCCTACTGAGCAAGAGACAGTACTGACAGGAGCGGGGTTTAATCACAGCTTCAACCCCGCACGGCAATATGATAGAATGGTGCCATTCAGCCCAGAGAATGGTCCAACTCTGCAGGATCCAATTGGCTCTAATCCAGAACAACACCACAAGTCATGCAAGAGCCCGACGGTTCATATTGTCAAGCAGCCTAGCTCCCTTGATTCATCCCTATCCCCCTCGACCCATTTCAAAGAATCTGAGCAGGAGTTGTTGACTCAAAGTATAGATCAAATTTTGGATCACTTGTTGCCTTTAGATTATGGCAATCTGCCTGTAACTCGAGAAACCCTTACCCTTCCATTTCCACAAAACACTGATACGTAAGCTTCCTTGCTTGGAACCATACATCAATGGCAGATGCCATGACCTACCACTCCAACAAACTAGATGCTCTAGTGGACATTTTAAGCTCCCTTGCCACCCTTATCACAGGCATTACATGTGCACAATCAGCAGCAGCCCTGTCTGAAGCCTCCCAAAGTACCCAGGACCCTGCTCATGCTTCCCAATTCTGAACAAACTGTCCAGTTTGCCACAAACCATGGAAGCCTTATTACAGGACCTCAGGTCATGGTGTTGCCCGCCTAACCTCACAGCAAGGGGGAATGCCTCACAAAATACAGCTCACCCTGCAGTCTAATCCCAGTTAAATAAAGTAGTGCAACAAGGCATGCATAAGGCCACCAAAAACACGGAGGTAAAGGATCCTGGGGCAAACACACATCTGCTTTCCAAGGAAGAGTACTTACTCAGCACCGCCATTGTGCCCGCACAGTTGCCATCAAATCCCACGGCAACGCACCCTCTCCAAGCAGCTCAAACACGGCAAAGCTGAGCAAATGGACTCGGAAACGCTAATTTATGCTATATCCAATGTTTATTAAATATCAACAAGAAAAAACTACATCTGTCTCTGAATCAACTGTCCCAGTCACATGAAAGGCACTAAATGCTTCAGCCCCAGAGGACATTACAACTGAGCAACCTACCGCTCATGATACTCCTGAGGCACTTAAGTGCACTCTATCACCTGGCAATGACCCAGAACCCATTACTGCCGAGGGGCAAGCTCGAGGCACAATCCCACTCCATGAAGCCAGCCATTGGGTGTCACTGATATCATCAGGCCTCATGGAACTTAAATGTACGACTAATGCCATATCTAATAACCAACAAGCCATTACTAAGCACTCCAGCAATTTGGCACTTACCAAGGAGCATTGATCAACTCACCAGTAACAGGCCCACAGACCACAAGTCGTCAGCAAACTAACCAGCAATACCGTTCCCCCTCTACAAACTCAAACACCTGGGGCACCCAAACTCACCCATCCAAATCTCTAGAGTTTAACAAACTGATACCAGAGTATCAAACAAGGGAGTCACATGACATTTTAAACAGGGCTAACATCATTTTGCTATTTCATTCAGTTCTTGACCTGTAAAACACATAAACTCCACCGTTATTCTGTCAATAGAGTTCTTACAACCCTGTGAGGATCAAGGATCTGAACCACTTTGATTACCTTCGCTTCCCACTCATGGGTGGAAGCAGTCTTGGCAAAAATAGCAGTATTTGAAGGCTGGGGAATCTCACCCAAAAGAGTGAAGGCAAAAGGATATCCAAATGTGCTTACCCACTGGGTAAAACATTCCACGTCTTCAGTCCTAAAAAATGCATAATGAGCACAAGGTCTTAAAAGCAGAAAGTGAAAGCTATCTTTGATAATTTCAACGTCAATGGGCACACAGGACAGGACAGTCTAGAACCCTCCACAAAACCTCGAATCAAGTCCACCTTCTCCAGGTTTGTCCCATTAACGAAAGAGCAAGTCACTCAAGCAATTCAAAATTAAAAGTCGGGCTCTCCAGCTGACCCTTGTCCTCCAAATATTTTCCAACTAATTTCGGAAGAGATTGCTCCTCACTTGACAAAGAATTTTAACTCTATGTTTAGCTCTGGAATATACCCCAAAGATTGGAAGGCAGCGTCAGTGTTGCCGCTTCTGAAGAAACCCAATTTGAACGATCAGGAGTTAAACAGCTATTGTCCTGTCTCCAGGCTCCCACTACCACAAAATTGGTTGAGAAAGTCATTAATGTGCAACTGGCAGCCTTTCTGGATGAAAATACCTTGCTAGATGACATTCAATGTGGTTTCCGGAGTGGTTTCAGCATGGAATCTGCTCTTAACGTGGCAACAGAAGAGATTAGGGCCGCAATGGATGGGGTGGCAGCACCGCTCTCATCCTTCTTGATCTATCTGCGGCCTTCGGTACAGTCAATCATAATATACTGATTAACCACCTACAAAACTTGGGGATCCAAGGCGTAGCACTAGAGCTGCTTAAATCCTTTCTGACGGGCCGCATTCAATTAGTTGTCTTTAAGGGCTTCACATCTGAATCTTTTTCGCTGCCTTGTGGCAGTCGGCCGCTGGATGGACCAGAACTGCTTAAAATTGAATTCAAGAAAGACAGAGGTCATCATGTTTAGGGAAATTGTCCCACTTTCTGGTTTCCTGTTGGTGGCCCGAAGAAATGGGCTCTCTCCCCAAGTCAGTGCAAAAAGTAAAAAATCTGAGTGTCATGATTGACGACCGATTATCCTACTAGGAGCAAGTAAATAAAGTTGTTTCAACCGCCTTCTTCTCCCTGCGTGTAATTAGGAAAATCGCCTAATTTCTACCACCAGATATGCTTAAGATAGTGTTTATAGCATTAGTTCTTTCGAGAATAGATTACTGCAATGGGCTTTATTCTGACCTGCCCAAGAAATATCTGAAAAAGTTGCAGTCTGTAAAAAATGCGGCAGCCCGACTTATCACAAAGATCTCTAGATTTGGCTCAGTCTCTTGAGCCATCAGCGGTCTTCATTGGCTGCCAGTGAGAAAACGCATAATTTTTAAGGGACTTTGTATAGCCTACAAGGCCCTGCAGGGCCAGGGCCCGATGTACCTGAGAGACAGGATAAGATGGTATCTTCGAAATAGGACTCTTTGTTCGAGCACAGCTCACGATCTGATCGTTCCCTCTGGGGAGGCAGGAGCCTGATATGGTGTACGACATTACACTGGAATCGTCACCCCAGGGAACTAAAAAATGTAACCTCTTTGCTTAGGTTCAGGAAGGACTTAAAGACCTGGCTGTTCTCCCTGGATCTTTGACTAATGTTCTCTTGGAAAGCCTACGCTTTCTTCTTTTTGGTCCATTGTGTTATAGGTAGTGCCAAGATGCCTCCAGGCAATTGTTTGCGCTCTGTAAATATTAAATCAAATCAAATCAAGGACCCAAAGAATAATCATAATAATTGGAACTGGTTGCCAACTGCTCTCTTGGTCAAAAATAGTTTCTGACAAAGTGACTAAAGCCTCAAAAGCCATTATACATTCAAGGCAAAGATAAAAATATGTTCTTGGAACATTCATGGCTTCGCGCAAAAACTTGAAGATTACGACATTACGTCATTCTAGAGTAACTTTAAGATCCTCATCTTCCAGGAAACCTGGGCTCAAACAACTGTCCCTTTGACAGGCTATATAGAACAACAGAAGCTAGCTACCAAAGTCAGCAGCTACGGACGCCCAATGGGAGGCCTAATGATTTACATCTCATCATTTTTGCACGGCAGAGAAGATTTTACTGAAAGAACCATGGGTGCAAGCAATGAACTTCAGTATATTCTATAGAAATGAGAAGCACTCCCTCTTGATCATTAATGTCTACATAAATCCTAGTAGACGAGACAAAAGGGTCAAATTGAGCAGACTGGTAACAATTATAACCGAACTTAAAAAATAATTCCTGCTAGTGAACATCCTGCTATCTGGTGACTTTAACTTAAACCTGTTCAGTGGTGCAAAGGGTCAGGAAGCCAACAATCTGGACATAATATGTAATATTTCATGGGTGTCTGAGAAGACCAGCTGGAGCAGAATGGCAGAGTCTTTACTGTTGAAGTTCTGGGCTTCAGGCTCCTAAACGGTTGATCTAGTGGGGACACACCACCTGGTTGGACGTGCTCCAAAATCTAGGGGTTTGCCCACTTAACTTAAAGTTTGCATAAACAAAGTAATGTGTGGGAACCAATTCAATGGACCATTCTCATAGAGCAAACATACATTAATCTCTATTGCTACATCTTGTTTTAAATTGTTTGTCTTTAATTTATCCTATTGAAATGTACATTGTTAAGGATTTAATTAACTGTACAATAAATGTATACCTACATACCTAGTAGATATGGCACACAGGAGTGGCTCGTATTGGGGAAAAGAGGCGGGTGGGGCGGGGGACGGGGTCGGGGAGGTGGGGAAATGGAGGACGACAGAGACAAATAGAAAAAAATAAAAAAGAACTTACTTGCCACCCTCCAGAATTGCGTTGTGCTCTTCTGCTCCTCTCTGCTGCAGTCAAGGACAGGCTCCCAGCCTCCCCTGCGGCCAAACCTGAAGCTGCTCTCATGAATGAGAGCAGCTTCAGGATTGGCCTAAGCACCAATGATTTGCTCTCCAGGACAGTCTGGGAGCCTGTGCCTGCTCTCTCCAACCCCAGCAATGTAGCTGGGGTTGGAGAGAGCTTCACTGAGCATGTGGGTTTGGCCAGCCTCAGACAGCCAGCCAAACCCACATGCTCAGTGAAGGCAGTGCCCAGCACTCCCCCCTCCAGCCTGTCACCACCCTGCCCTACCCCCAAGACTCTGCACAAGAAAAATAAAATGACAATAAAATGGGTTTTAAAACAGTTTTATTTTTCACAATTTTAATGTGGAGGCGGGGAGCGACGCTCCTCCGCCATAGCAGAGGAGCCGCCGCTGATGGCACGTTTCTGCTCTCTCTCTCTCATGCAAAGCAGTGCAGCAAGTTGTCATGCTGCCCTGTGTTGCGTGACTACTTAGTATATCTGCCCCATGCTACATATCCACTAAACATATGCAGGCATGGAATGTCAGCACAAAGATCTGGGGGTCACACAGAATCCCTCTTTGGGCCATCTGAGATGACATATCTGAAGCCTCCATCACTCCCTCTTCTGCTCATCAGAGCCTTCTTATGATCTTGAGCTTCCATTTTCTGTTTGCCATATTCCTTTGACCCCTGTTAGCCATTAACCATTTTTTCTTGATGTTAGCAATCTGAGTTTCTCAAACTCTTTCTGCCATCCTTCACAGACCACACACATTTCTACCCATCCACCTTTAAACTCCTCTGCCAAGTTTCAGTCCTTAGCCCCTCAGATCCATCCTCACACTACTGTGTCAGCATCAGACCATGGCTTCTATACTCAGAGGTCAGTGTGTAACAGTCCTGGCTTTTTATTGACTTTCCATGCCCTGATTTTCGGTAATACTTGCCAATTCTATATGTGGGCTGAAGAGGTGGGGAGTTCTAGGGGTTGGCATTACAAGAATCATGAATAGGAACCATTTACAAAAGGGAAATCCTAATACATGTGGCCTAGACTCACATAGGTGTCCTCCTGGTCCTGGTCTTCTTACATCACTTACATGTCCTTCTGTCATTTAGGCATTGGTCCTACTCCTAGTCCTGTTCAAACTCTTCCTTTTTGGGTTCTTTTGGTTCTTCTTATCCTCATCCTGGCCCTGGTCTAACTAGTTCTGTCACCCTGGTACTGTTTTTCTCAATCTGGGGGTGCTGGTTGTAATCATTCCTGATGCTGGTGTTCCTGTCCCTTGCTCATTCTTGTTTTAGAAATTCCTGGGCCTCCGTATCTTGTTACAACTGATCCTCACCCCGACCCTGCTGGTGTGCTGGGTCCTTATGTACCTAGCCCTGTTGTCATGGAACTCCTCGGACTGGCACTCACAGTCTTCCTGGTTTGGGTCATCCTGATTCTCCTTGCTCTGGTTCTTGTCCCTACGATCCACTTGGTACTGCCTACACTGGTCCTGGCCCTCCTTATTAGGTCCTCTTGGACTGAGCCTGGCAATTGTGGTCCTGGTCTAGTCCCATTGTTCCTTATGGTTCTGGTTGTCCCGGTCCCCTAGATCCTTGCCAGCCTGGCCCTAATATCTCAGTGCTCCTCTTGGAACTTCAGGTCCTGGTCCTTTGGGTGGGGTTCAGACCTCTCTGGTCCTTTTAGCTCTGTTCCTGGTCCTCCTTATTCTGATCCTTCCAGTCCACCTAATCCTCACCCATCTGGTTGCCGATCTTAATGGCCATAATCAATCTACTCCTGATGTGACTAGTTCTCAGGATCCTCCTCCAACATGTCATGATACTCTTAGCCCTGGTCCTTCTGCTCATTGTCATCTTGGACTAACTTGTCCACTTTATCCTGATCCTCCTTGTTCAGGTCCACATGTTCTTAGCCACCCAGCTTTTCATCATGTCTCTTGTCATCATGGCCTTCCTTTTCCTGGTCCTCCTTCTCCTCCTCATCCTGGTCCAACTTGTTCTGGTATGCCAGACCCTGATACTCTGAGCCTCTGTGAATTAATCTACATATTCCCCTTGGTTGTGGTGCTACGAGTCCTCATTGCCCTGGTCCTCTTAGCTCTTGTTCTTTTGGATCTGGTTGCCTGGCCATCTCCTCTTTATTCTTCAGGTCCTGTTCTCCTTGACTTCCTCACTCTCAGTCTAGTTTGCCTAGCAATGGTCTTCCTAGTCCTGGTCCTCACAGGCCATGTTCTTTTCCTGGTTTTGTGCCCACTAGACTTGATCCTTTTGTTTCTGGTCCTCCTTGTTTGTCTTTGTATGTCTAATTTTCTCATTTCTGGTCCTTTCAGGCTGCCTTCACCTAGCTCTTTTCTTTCCTGATCCTCTTGTCCCTTGCTTATTTAACCTGGTACTTCTGATCCTTCTCACCCTGCTCATCTGATTACCAGTACATCAGTTCCTGGTCCTGCTGGTCCCCTTGGTCTACCTGTCCTCTTGCGTCTCGGCCCTCTTAAGCCTTGCTCTTTTAGCTCTCGTCTTCCTGCTTTGGATCATTCTTCTCCTCCTGGCTCTGTGCCTTGTCCTCATAGTTTCTTACTTATTCTGGCTCTCAGTCCTTTTGGCCTGGATTTTGTCTTCCTGGATCTGGTCCTGATCCTCTTGGCCCTGGTCTTCCTGCTGCTTGTCCTTGTGCTCCAACACAAACTCATAATGATCCTCCTTTATCTGATCCTCCTGGGCCTGGTCATCCTGTTGCTCATCTTCCTGGCCATCCTGTTCCTAGCTCTGTGGCCTGGACCTCCAGGCTGTGATCATCCTGGTTCTGATGTCCCTGGTACTGTTCATTCTGATTCTCCTTTTCCTCTTCATCCTGGTCCTCCTGGTCCTGATGCTCAAGGTCCTGATCCACTTTGCCCTGATCTTCCTGGTCCCCTTAGTCCTTTGTTTTCTGGGCCTCTTAGAACCTTTCCTTCTGATTCTGGCTGCCTGTGTCTATGGTCCCAGCCACCTGGCACTCCTGGTCAAGGTCATGCTATTATTGTTTTTCACAGTCCTTGTCCGACTCGATATTCTGTGCCCATTGTCCCTGATCCTCTTTGTCCTGTTTCTTATCGGTTGCGTTCTCTTGGACTTGACCCACTTGTTATATTATGGCTTGATTTAGATCTTGGTGGCAATGGTCCTGCCATTGCTTTTTTTGACTAAATCACCGTCCATCTACTAGGCGGTCTGGCCGCTCTGTTTAGAGGCTGGTGGTTCAACGGACGAAAGACCGTCGGAGTACCACTGACTCTGCCAGTTATGTTCACCCACGTGGACAGCGCCACAGGCAAAAGCGGCTGTCGGAGGGAGGACAGCCACTTTGTCTGCCGGGCCAATCACAATGTGCCTTCTTGCGTCGTAACTGTGATGGTAAAACCTCTGCACCTGAGTTGGAGGTTTTGAAGGGATATAAGGCAGAAACTCACCTTTACTCACTTTCACGCTTTCTTTTCCACCATGGACCCGATCTTCCAAGTCCTGCCTCTGCTGCTTGATGATAAACAAAATCAACACCGTCATGGACGGAATCGATGGTAAACTCCACTTTTACCTGTTACCTTTTGACTTGTCTGTTAACATTTGCACTGGACTCGTGCATTTTTAAATCTTTCTTACAACTGTGAGAAGTTGCCCTGGCATATGCTGTCCACTAATTATAGTGGGCACCTTGCACCAGTCCAAACAACCCCTTATTGGAGATAGGTTAAAGACAACCTTTATTGAAAGCTATCCTAGTGGTAGCTATGGAGAGCAGCCTTCAGGCTAAGTCTTGAAGGAATGTAAAGCAGCTTGTTTTACCAGTCTATAATCTCTTGAGTGACCAAATGAAAGAGCACCACACCAGGTATATATTCAAAATATATGTATTTATTACTAAACACACCCCTCTAGTCTCTTTATGAGGCTAGAGTTCGAAGTACATAAGTTATAAGTTATTTAAACACAGTAATAGCACAAATACACGTTTGGGCCCTAGGGGCGTACCAAACCATATACCAATAAAGTGGTATAAGAACCACGACTGAGCTAGACACTAGGCCTAGAGCCTCTAGAAGTGCTTGGACCACAAGGAACCACCCAAGGTAGTGACACAGGGGACCCACGGGGACGCGTGCAGTGTAGTAACACAGCCGCGAATCGCCGTTAACTTCTATGGAGAAAGTCGCGGTTTGGAAATTAAAGAAAAGGGACACTTAAGGAAGGACTTGGAGCAAACCCTTTGAGAACTAGGTCATTCTAGAGTCTGTACCCACGGGAGCACCGGAGTACTCTTGTTACCTCACCCAGGGAAGCCGGGTGCATAGGTGCCTTTCGGGGTCGGGTTTCGTCGTCGATTTGAATGGCGATCTGCTGCAAAATGCTGCTGGCGACCAAGTGAAAAGTGTCCGGGTGGATCCAAAGGTGGATCGGAGATCTGAAGAACCTGAAAGCAGAGGGGACAGAGTCTGGGTCACTAGCCAGTGACCAGGGAGGCGATGAGCAGATGCCCACCGATGTCGAGTGCTTCAGGTAGGTTGATGGTCGTCTTGACTCTTCAGCCACGAGGTCCAGGAGGCGTTGTCGGTGACCAGGAGCAGGATTCGGGCTGGTACACGATGTCTGTTGAGTGCTGAGGTGTCGGCGACCGGATTGGACCCAACAAGCCTTGGCAACGGCAAGTCTCAATGAAGATGAAGATTGACGATTGTGCAGACCAGCAAGGTCTGAGGAACTCACCCAGCAAGGGTAAATGAGGGCAAGCCTGGAGCAACCAGGGAGCCCAAGTAGAAAAAGATTGGCCTTCGTGAAGGGCTACTAGCCAACGGGCTAGCGACCGCGAAGGAGCCTCAAGACGGTGCACGTGGAGCTGGCTCACAGGACACTCGTGGAGTGGAGGCCAGTGATCTTCAGTGCAGTTGGTGCTGGAGGCTAGGGCTACTCGGAGCCCAAAGCACGACTTTGTGGAAGACCCAGAAGAGGATGCACTTGCAAATGCGTGCGGTGTCCAGGGGTCACGGTTCCACATTACCCACGACAGCTACAGGCCTCAGCTTTGCTGGGGACTCAGGGCAGCCTCAGGGAAGTCTGGAAATCTACCTCTGGTGATGCAAAGACTTCGGCGTCCGACGGGAGCTTCACCGATGCAGACCGGACAATTGCTTCTTTGGTGCCTGCCAAGCAGGGGAGTCACTCCTTGACCCCAAGGGAGATTCTTCTGTCCTCTAATCTTTAAGTAGAGCGTCGAATGTCCAGGATTCTGTGTCAGAGTTTCGTCCAGGGATAATCTAAAGTCCTAAGGACTGGGTTCCTATACTTATACTAAGTTTAGGGGTTGGACTTACTTCTGTGGCCCCACCTATGGGTGGGTCAGGGCAGAGGGGTGGCTACACCCTTTTCTCTTTGTCCAGTTCGCGCTAAAGCAGGGGCTGCAAGCCCCTGATCCGGTTTGAACTGGGGTATGCACAGGGACACCAAATGTGCCCCCAGTGCAGGACTTCAAAGCACCCAAGAGTGCTCCCGCCCAGCCCCAATACACATTATCCTGTCTGGGGAGGTGGTTACACCTCCCTGCGACAGGAAACCTATTGTCCAGGCCTCCCCTGTCGGAGTTTCGGCCAGCAGCAGGAGGCCAGACTTGTGTCTGTGGCACAGCATCCATTTTGTGATGCCAGGGCTTTAGAAAGAAGTTACCGGGCAAGCCAGGGTTAACATGTCTCTCCTCTAGAAGGGTGGAATGCTACCCCCGCCGCCAGAATTGGCGGGGGTAGTATTCCAAGCTGTTTGACACCAAACACGACATGTTTCGGTGCAGCCATCCCAAAGTTAGCATTTAACGCGAGGTTATAATGCGCTTAAGAGTATATGGTCAGGCTGCACTACAAACAGCATCAGAGAAGGGTCTCCGAACGCTGCAGAGGGGCCCTGCTCATGCAGGGGCACCCTCTCACATAGGAACCACGCACTCTGCCTTCAGGATTGATAAGGCCTGCCATAGGAGTGACTTATAGGTTTATATGTGTGTATGTATATAGTGATATAGGTAGCCTATATCACAGTAAGGGGTGCATGCACCACCTTACCCAGGCTGCAGTAGCAGACCTGTGGTGTCAGTTTGGATGGCCTTCCAGGGGTGGCACAATACATGCTGCAGCCCCTGGTAGGCCTCTGAGGTACCTATGCCCTGGGTACATAGTATACCATATACTAGGGACTTATAAGGGCACTCCAGATTCCAATCAGAGATGTGCCTAAGGCACATGGAAACTATTTTAGAGAGGAAGCAGCTAGGCTGGGGTTCTGATTAGCAGGGCCCCAGCCAGACTAAAGTCGAAAAACAGTGAAGCATCAGCAAAAAGTGGGGGTACCCATGTGAAGCAGATCCTACTCTCCTACACAACCCCCCAAACGTAGGGACATTAAACTAACCTTGCCCAGTTAAGTCTTCATGTTCTAAGTGGAAGTACCTAGAGAGTCCATCTGCATTGGCATGGTTACTCCCAGGTCTATGTTCCACTGTGAAGTCCATCCCCTGTAGGGAAATGGACCACCTAAGCAGTTTGGGGTTTTCACCCTTCATTTGTTTTAGCCATAAGAGGGGCTTATGGTCTGTTTGAACAAGGAAGTGAGTACCAAACAAGTATGGCCTCAACTTCTTCAGAGCCCAGACCACAGCAAAGGCCTCCCTCTCAATGGCTGACCAACGTTTCTCTCTAGGGGTCAGCCTTCTGCTAATGAAAGCTACTGGCTGATCCTGACCTTCTTCATTCAATTGTGACAGTACAGCCCCTACCCCCAATTCAGATGCATCAGTTTGAACAATGAACTTCTTGGAGTAATCAGGATTCTGTAGAATGGGAGCAGTGCACATGGCCTGCTTCAGGTCATCAAATGCCTTTTGACAGCTAACTGTCCACTGAACCTTTTTGGGCATTTTCTTGGAAGTTAAGTCATTCAGGGGTGTCACTAATGATCCATACCCCTTGACAAATCTCCTATAGTACCCAGTCAGGCCTAAGAAGGCTCTCACCTGAGTCTGGGTAGTTGGAGCAGTCCAGTCCATGATGGTCTGGTACTTGCTCTGCAAGGGTTGAACCTGGCCTCCACCCACAAGGTGGCCCAGGTACACAACCTGACTCTGCCCTATCTGGCACTTGGTGGCCTTGATAGTCAGGCCTGCCTTTGCAGGGCCTGTAAAACATTTCTGAGGTGGACCAGGTGATCCTCCCAGGTGGAGCTAAAGACAGCAATATCATCTAGATATGCTGCACTATAGGCTTCCAGACCTGTAAGGACTGTATTCACCAACCTCTGAAAAGTGGCAGGTGCATTCTTCAGACCAAAGGGCATCACCACAAATTGATAATGCCCATTAGGGGTTGAGAATGCTGTTTTTGGCTTTGCATCATCAGCTAGTCTGATCTGCCAGTAGCCAGCTGTCAAGTCAAATGTGCTTAGATACTTGGCTGAGGCCAAAGTGTCTATTAGGTCATCTGCCCTTGGTATTGGATGGGCATCAGTCCTAGTGACTGCATTGAGACCCCTGTAGTCCACACAAAACCTCATCTCTCTTTTTCCACCACTGGTGTGAGGTTTTGGCACAAGGACCACTGGACTAGCCCAAGGGCTATCTGAGGGTTCAATAACTCCCAAATCCAACATCTTCTGGACTTCTGTCCTGATACAGTCCCTGACATGGTCAGGTTGCCTATAAATCTTATTTTTAATAGGCAGACTGTCCCCAGTGTCAACTTCATGAGTGCACCAGGTGGTCAGACTTGGAGTCAGTGAGAACATGTGTCTGAACTGATTGAGCACCTGTCTACAATCAGTTTGCTGCTGGGTAGTGAGGCTGCCTGCCAAGGCTACACCATCCACTGACCCATCATCAGGGTTCTGTGAGAGCAGGTCAGGGAGTGGGTCACTCTCTTCCTCCTGTCCCTCATCAGTAGCCATGAGCAAGCCCATGTCTGCCCTGTCCACATATGGTTTTAACCTGTTGACATGGAGAACCCTGTGGGGACTCCTGGGTGTTCCTAGGTCTACTAAGTAGGTAACCTCACCCTTCTGCTCAACAATGGTGTGGGGTCCACTCCATTTGTCTTGGAGAGCTGCTGGGGCCACTGGCTCCAACACCCACACTTTCTGTCCTGGCTGATAAACAGTCAGTACAGCCATTTGGTCATGCCAGGCCTTTTGAAGTTCCTGGCTAGCCTCAAGGTTTTTAGTTGCCTTTTTCATATACTCAGCCATCCGGGAGCGGAGACCAAGTACGTAGTACACTATGTCTTGCTTTGGGGGCTTGAGAGGTAACTCCCATCCTTCCTTCACCAAGCACAGTGGACCCCTGACAGGGTGACCAAACAAAAGTTCAAAAGGGCTGTAACCAACCCCCTTTTGAGGCACCTCCCTGTATGCAAATAAAAGGCAGGGCAAGAGTATGTCCCATCTTCGCCTAAGCTTTTCTGGGAGCCCTTTAATCATGCCCTTCAAGGTTTTGTTGAATCTCTCAACTAAACCATTGCATTGTGGGTGATAGGGTGTGGTGAACTTGTAAGTCACTCCACACTCCTTCCAAATGGCTTTTAAGTATCCAGACATAAAGTTAGCACCCCTGTGTGATACCACCTCCTTAGGAAAGCCCACTCTTGAGAAAATTCCCAGGAGGGCCCTTGCCACCACAGGTGCTGTAGTGGTCCTAAGGGGAATAGCCTCTGGGTACCTGGTGGCATGATCCACTACCACCAGGATAAACCTGTGCCCAGATGCTGTTTGGGGATCCATGGGACCAACAATGTCAATCCCCACCCTTTCAAAGGGAACCCCCACCACAGGTAGTGGTATCAGGGGGCCTTTGTAGTGCCACCTGCCTTGCCACTGGCCTGGCAGGTTACACAGGAGCGACAAAACTCCTTGGTGTCTTCAGACATGTGGGGCCAGTGAAAGTGAGGGACAATTCTGTCCCAAGTCTTGTTCTGGCCCAGGTGACCTGCTAAGGGAATATCATGGGCTAGGGTCAATAGGAAGCCCCTGAACTTCAGAGGTATAACCAACCTCCTGGTAGCACCAGGCTTGGGGTCTCTACACTCTGAGTACAAGAGTCCATCATCCCAATACACAGTATGGGGACCACTAGCTTTCCCAGCAGCCTCAGCAGCAGCTTGCTGTCTGAGGGGTTCAAGAGAGGGGCAGCTCTGCTGCTCCTGGCTCAGATCTGCCCTGGAAGGTCCCCCTGTCCCCAAGAACTCAACCTGGTCAGGTTCAAGCTCCTCTGGGACAGTTCCTTCCTCATGGACTGAGATCATCCCCTCAAGGGACTGATCTTCTCTCTGAGCCAAGGGGGAAGGCACTGCCTTTACCCTACTACTCCTCCTCTTGGAAGGCACTTGGTCCATTATTCCAGAATCCAAGGCCTGTTCAGTGCTAGACATTTTGGCTTGTGACCTGGTCACAGCAAACACATCTGCAGGGATCCCCAGCATTTCTGCATGGGTCCTGAGCTCCACTTCTGCCCAAGCTGAAGTTTCTAAGTCATTGCCAAGCAAGCATTCAACTGGTAGGTCTGCACTTACCACAACCTTCTTAAGGCCAGTTACCCTCCCCAGGAGAAGTTAACAACTGCCAGAGTATGGTCTGTTCTGACATTGCTAGCATTGGTCACTTGGTACATCTCACCAAGTATAACTTGCCCAGGATTCACAAGGTCTTGTGTCACCATGGTGACACTTGCCCCTGTGTCCCTAAATGCCAAAGCCTCTCGTCCATTGATTAAAGGCTGTTGTCTGTACTTGCCCAGATTACTGGGACTCATAGAGGAGGTCATATCCATGCCTCCATCACAGACTAGGACAGCCTGAGTGAGTTCTCTGACTAGGTCAGAGCCCATCTCAGTACCCAGGGTCAACCCTACTAAACCCTTGGTTGTAGTACTCCCACCACCAACTGTAACTGCACTAGGGGAGCAGGTGCCTTAGGGGCATTGGTGGGGGCTGGAGTCGAGTCTTTGGACTTGGTGCAATCACTGGTCCAGTGGGTCTTTTGCTTACAGACCTTGCACCATGGTTTTCTTTGGCCTTTCCCTTTGGTAGACTGTGAATCCCCACCTGAAGAAGATTTTTGGGGGCCTTGTGAAGACTTTTGATCTTTACCCTTCTCCCCACCCTTATCAGAGTTCTTAGAATCTTGCTTCTTAGGGTCACCACCATGGTTCTGTACCTTCTGCCTCACCCTGGTTCTGACCCATTTGTCTGCCTTCTTTCCCAATTCTTGGGGAGAGGTCAGATCAGAGTCCACCAGGTACTGATGCAACAGCTGATTTTGACAGTTATTAAGAATCTGCTCCCTCATTATCAGATTGTTCAATCCTGTGAAGTCACACACCTTACTGCCCATCAACCAGCCTTCCAGAGCCTTAGCAGAACAATCCACATAGTCTACCCAGTCTTGAGTCTGTGCTTTTTGGGCATCTCTGAACTTTAACCTGTATTGTTCAGTTGTTAGGCCAAACCCATCAATAAGAGCACTCTTCAAGACCTTGTAATTATCAGCATCCTCTTCTCTTACAGTGAGGAGCTTGTCTCTACCTTTGTCTGCAAAGGAGAGCCACAAGATTGCTGCCCACTGCCCCTGAGGGACCTTCTGTACTTTACAGGCCCTCTCTAGAGCAGTTATCCATTTGTGGATGTCATCCCCACTCTGGTAGGGAGGGACAATCTTGCTCAGATTTCTATGGTCATAAGACCTTTCCCTATCTCTAGGGATATTGCTGCCACCATGGGACTCTAGTCCCAACTGTTTTCTCTCTTTGTAGAGATCTAGGGACTCCCTGTCTAGAGCCAATTGCTGCTTTCTGAGTTCAAGCTGGGCTTGCTCATACTGAATCAGCCTCTTTCTCCTCTCATGAGAGGATTCCCTCCTATGAGAGGAGACAGAGGTCCCTATTGAGGTGTCAGAGTGGTTAGACTCCTGAGAAGGAGATCTAGACCTTCTAGGCACACTCATAATCCTTCCTGGGGGACAAAGTGGAGGTCATTCTGATCCTCCTCTTCCTCTTCCACAGGAGGGAATGGGTTTTCCAGGTCAGGGTCATTGTCACCCTCCTGGTCAGTTCCAGAGGGGGGTTGGGGGTGTTGCTACCCCTGGCCCCATCCTCATCTTCTGCCCCACCCTCTGCACCTGCCCCTTCAGTCCCTAAGGGCCTGTTGAGGTCATCAGCCAGTAACATCTCTCTCAGATGTTGGGTGGTGGGACTTTGGCCTGTCTTCAGTTTCCTCACATTGCATATTGCTCTCAATTCCAAGAATGGGAGTGTATCATACTTGGAGGGAAGAAGCCCAGGTGCTTCTGGCAAGGACTCTCTGGGTCCTGGCTTTGAAGACATCACTAGTGAGGTGTGGTGTATGCACTACCTACTCTAGTGTGGCCTACTAAACTCTCTTGAGTTGTAGAAAGGGTGTGCTATCCCTTAACACACAACTCTAAGTTCAGTAGAACTTACTGTATACTAAGCTTAATTTATATGTACCTTAGGTACCTTTAGTGGTTTTCAGTTGATCAATTCAATTGAGATTATCTGGTAAAACAATAGCAAGCTGGAATCCCACACGCTGCACACCAATGTGAGAAGTTGGCCTGGCATATGCTGTCCACTAATTATAGTGGGCACCTTGCACCAGTCCAAACAACCCCTTATTGGAGATAGGTTAAAGACAACCTTTATTGAAAGCTATCCTAGTGGTAGCTATGGAGAGCAGCCTTCAGGCTAAGTCTTGAAGGAATGTAAAGCAGCTTGTTTTACCAGTCTATAATCTCTTGAGTGACCAAATGAAAGAGCACCACACCAGGTATATATTCAAAATATATGTATTTATTACTAAACACACCCCTCTAGTCTCTTTATGAGGCTAGAGTTCGAAGTACATAAGTTATAAGTTATTTAAACACAGTAATAGCACAAATACACGTTTGGGCCCTAGGGGCGTACCAAACCATATACCAATAAAGTGGCATAAGAACCATGACTGAGCTAGACACTAGGCCTAGAGCCTCTAGAAGTGCTTGGACCACAAGGAACCACCCAAGGTAGTGACACAGGGGACCCACGGGGGACGCGTGCAGTGTAGTAACACAGCCGCGAATCGCCGTTAACTTCTATGGAGAAAGTCGCGGTTTGGAAATTAAAGAAAAGGGACACTTAAGGAAGGACTTGGAGCAAACCCTTTGAGAACTAGGTCGTTCTAGAGTCTCTACCCACGGGAGCACTGGAGTACTCTTGTTACCTCACCCAGGGAAGCCGGGTGCATAGGTGCCTTTCGGGGTCGGGTTTCGTCGTCGATTTGAATGGCGATCTGCTGCAAAGTGCTGCTGGCGACCAAGTGAAAAGTGTCCGGGTGGATCCAAAGGTGGATCGGAGATCTGAAGAACCTGAAAGCAGAGGGGACAGAGTCTGGGTCACTAGCCAGTGACCAGGAAGGCGATGAGCAGATGCCCACCGATGTCGAGTGCTTCAGGTAGGTTGACGGTCGTCTTGACTCTTCAGCCACGAGGTCCAGGAGGCGTTGTCGGCAACCAGGAGCAGGATTCGGGCTGGTACACAATGTTTGTCGAGTACTGAGGTGTCGGCGACCGGATTGGACCCAACAAGCCTTGGCAACGGCAAGTCTCGATGAAGATGAAGATTGACGATTGTGCAGACCAGCAAGGTCTGAGGAACTCACCCAGCAAGGGTAAGTGAGGGCAAGCCTGGAGTAACCAGGGAGCCCAAGTAGAAAAAGATTGGCCTACGTGAAGGGCTACTAGCCAATGGGCTAGCGACCGCGAAGGAGCCTTGAGACAGTGCACGTGGAGCTGGCTCACAGGACACTCGTGGAGTGGAGGCCAGTGATCTTCGGTGCAGTTGGTGCTGGAGGCTAGGGCTACTCGGAGCCCAAAGCACGACTTCATGGAAGACACAGAAGAGGATGCACTTGCAAATGCGTGTAGTGTCTAGGGGTCACGGTTCCACGTTACCCACGACAGCTATGGGCCTCAGCTTTGCTGGGGACTCAGGGCAACCTCGGGGAAGTCTGGAAATCCACCTCTGGTGATGCAAAGACTTCGGCGTCCGACGGGAGCTTCAGCGATGCAGACCGGACAATTGCTTCTTTGGTGCCTGCCAAGCAGGGGAGTCACTCCTTGACCCCAAGGGAGATTCTTCTGTCCTCTAATCTTTAAGAGGAGCGTCGAAGGTCCAGGATTCTGTGTCAGAGTTTCGTCCAGGGATAATCTAAAGTCCTAAGGACTGGGTTCCTATACTTATACTAAGTTTAGGGGTTGGACTTACTCTGTGGCCCCACGTATGGGTGGGTCAGGGCAGAGGGGTGGCTACACCCCTTTCCTTTGTCCAGTTCGCGCCAAAGCAGGGGCTGGAAGCCCCTGATCCGGTTTGAACTGGGGTATGCACAGGGACACCAAATGTGCCCCCAGTGCAGGACTTCAAAGCACCCAAGAGTGCTCCCGCCCAGCCCCAATACACATTATCCTGTCTGGGGAGGTGGTTACACCTCCCTGCGACAGGAAACCTATTGTCCAGGCCTCCCCTGCCGGAGTTTCGGCCAGCAGCAGGAGGCCAGACTTGTGTCTGTGGCAGCAGCATCCATTTTGTGATGCCAGGGCTTTAGAAAGAAGTTACCGGGCAAGCCAGGGTTAACATGTCTCTCCCTTCTAGAAGGGTGGAATGCTACCCCCGCCGCCAGAATTGGCGGGGGTAGTATTCCAAGATGTTTGACACCAAACACGACATGTTTCGGTGCAGCCATCCCAAAGTTAGCATTTAACGCGAGGTTATAATGCGCTTAAGAGTATATGGTCAGGCTGCACTACAAACAGCATCAGAGAAGGGTCTCCGAACGCTGCAGAGGGGCCCTGCTCATGCAGGGCACCCTCTCACATAGGAACCACGCACTCTGCCTTCAGGATTGATAAGGCCTGCCATAGGAGTGACTTATAGGTTTATATGTGTGTATGTATATAGTGATATAGGTAGCCTATATCACAGTAAGGGGTGCATGCACCACCTTACCCAGGCTGCAGTAGCAGACCTTTGGTGTCAGTTTGGATGGCCTTCCAGGGGTGGCACAATACATGCTGCAGCCCCTGGTAGGCCTCTGAGGTACCTATGCCCTGGGTACATAGTATACCATATACTAGGGACTTATAAGGGCACCCAGATTCCAATCAGAGATGTGCCTAAGGCACATGGAAACCATTTTAGAGAGGAAGCAGCTAGGCTGGGGTTCTGATTAGCAGGGCCCCAGCCAGACTAAGGTCGAAAAACAGTGAAGCATCAGCAAAAAGTGGGGGTACCCATGTGAAGCAGATCCTACTCTCCTACAACAACCAATAGCATGCCAATGTGTAATGTATATGTCTGTAATGTTGATGTTTGAGAAAGTTAAAGAAACACACTTGTATGATTACATTGTAATTATAAATGTGGTGCAAGCTGCCTTAAAAAAACAGACACTTGCACAAAAAGGATATCAATTCAAAAATCAAAAAGTCACCATACAGGTGTGTTTAAATACATTTTTAAAATTGTCAAATTAAAAACGTATGCATTGCACATCATTGTAATAAGTGTAATGTAACGATGTAGAACTAGCACTTGACAAGGTGTAACCTTTACTTTATTAATTACCTGCTGCTACACAAGGTCATCATGATCCTCCTTTATCTGGTCCTCCTGGGCCTGGTCATCCTGTTACTCATCGTCCTGGCCATCTTGTTCCCAGGCCTGTGGCCTGGAACTCCATGCTGTGATCATCCTGGCCCTGATGTCTCTGGTTCTGATACTCCTTTTCCTTCTCATCCTGGCCCTCATGGTCCAGGTACTCCTGGCCCTGATCATCTTTGCCCTGATCTGCCTGGTCCCCTAAGTCCTTTGTTTCCTTGTCCTCTTAGAACTTTTCCTTCTGACTCTGGCTGCCTGTTTCCCTGGTCTCTGCTACCTGCCACACCTAGCCCAGGTCATGCTGTTCTTGTTTTTCATAGTCCAGGCCCTTCTTGATATTCTGTGCCCATTGTCCTTGATCCTCTTGGTCCTATTCCTCATAGTTTAGGTTCTCCTTGACAGAGTTTTCCTGGACCTGACCCACCTGCTATCTTTGTCTTGGTCTCCTTGGTCCAGGTCATCCTGGTTCTTCTTGTCCTATTCTGCATTTTATCATAAAATGTGCCTTTTGGCCCATAATGGCCCTTCTTGGTTCTCAGAGGTTTGGCCCTTCTGGCCATGTTCCTTTGTGGTCCTCTTGGTCCTAGTCACCTTATCCTGGTCCTCTTCACTGTCAACCTCAAAGCCATGGGACCGTATTCCCTGGTCCATCTTGCTTCCCGTGTTCTGGCACTCTTAGTCTTTGTCCTTCTGGTTTGAGATGTCCTTGTTCTCCTGGACCTGCTCCTTGTCCATGTAGTCCTACTGGTACTGCAGCCATTGATCCAGGTTCTGTTGATCCAGGTATTCCTTGTCCGGGTACTCCAGAGCCTGGATATTTTGGTCCTGGCCTTCCTACCCATCACTGTCAATTCCACTTAGTCTTCCAGATGCTGGTTGGCCTTCTTACCTCAGATCTTCCTCCTCACCCTGGTCCTGCTACTTGTAATAGTTGCTCTGCTCCACTTTGTCACCCGATCCCTGGTCCCCTAGGTATTGATCTTCATGACCCTCTTAGCCCTGTTTCTGGTCGTCCGGGTTATGATTCTTTTAGTTTACCTAGTCCTCTTGCTCTGCTCTTCTGGGTCCTCCTGGTATTGCCTCTCTCTGTCTTCCTAATCCCTACCCTGCTTATCCTAGTATCCTATATATTCTGGCCATTGCCCTTCAGGTCCAGATCTTCTTAGTATTCTTCAATCTCGTCCTGGCCCTCGTCCTCCTGCTCCTTGCCTGCATGGCTCTGCAATAATTTATGCTGTCACAGATCATCCTAACCTTTCCTAGTTCTGATGTTCCATGACCTCCGGTTCATGCTAGTCTAAGAACTTTCTGTCCCTGTACTTCCTGGTCCTGCTTTGACTGGCTGTCATTTCCATGTACTCCCACCCCTAGTTGTTTGGATCTTGGGTCCCCTATTTCACAGGCTCTCGGTCCTGGACATTTTCGTCCTCCTCGTCCTAATATTCATCCATCAGTCCTCATTCGGCTCCCCTGGTTTATCTGGTCTCCTTGTTTGCCTGTTCCTAATCATTTTGATCCTGGTAACCTTGGTCCATGTAGTCCTGGTCTTAGTTCTGGTACTCCTTTGTTTGGCCCTCAAGTATCGGGTCTTCTGATGCTAGTTCCACTGGCCTTGGTTTTCCTAGCCCTCCTAGGCCTCTTGTCCCATCCTACTCCTACCAGTCCTCCTGGTTTGTCTATTGTACCTTGTTCTTGTCCATCTGACCATAGGTCCCTCTTACATGATTCTCCTAGTAATGGTCCTTTTGACTCTGGTCTTCCTCATCCCCCTGGCACTGGTCATCCTACTTCCTATGTTATGGGTCACCCTGGTTCATGTAGTTCTTGTTCCCTGGTTAGGAACCCTTTGAGTCTGACACTCCTGGACCTTCTGATCCTGTTCCCACTGGACCTAGACTTTTTCATCCTTTATAACCTCCTGGTCATTCTAATCTAAGATCTCTAGGTCCTGCTAGTCCTGGTTCCTTTTATTTGTGGTCTTCCAGTTCCTTTTGCTTCTGGGCCCTTGGTCCTCCTTTATGTGATGTCTGTGGTCTTGGCCTTCCTGTCACTGGTCCTTCTCTCCACTGGACTCCAGGTATTGGTCCTCTTTGGTCTGTCTACTTGGGTCTGCTACTCCTGGCCCTGGTTATCTTCGTCCCTCTGATCCTGGTCGGTGTGCACATGCCCTCATAGCTCTTCTTGGCGTTATGGTCCATGGCCTTCTGATCCTTCTACCTCTGGTCCTTCTGTTCCTTTGGGCCCTCGTCCACTGGGTCCAGACCCCCCCTGTTCTGCACCCTCCTGTCCTTACAGAACCTTCTCACCCCGGTCCCAATACCCCTAGTACTGTTTTTCATAGTCCTGTTCCTCACTGTCAATTAGTTCCTGGTACCCTCTGGCATTGGTAAACCTGGTCCTCGTAGTTTAGGTTTCTCTGGGCCTGGTTCTTCTTGTCCTGGTCCTCATGGCTCTGGCCATCCTAGCCCTCCTTGTGGTCCACCTCTTGGCCCTTATTCTCCTACTTTTATTCTTTCTTCTCCTACTTCTTCCTTCCCTAGCGCCCCCTCCACGTGTCAGCCCCTAATCTGTGACATGCTGAAGCCACAGATTCCCACCGGCAGCGGAGGAGACAAGAAGTGAATTCTTGCTCTGCCGTCGGGTGGGGTTTTAGGGCTGTGATGCCTCCCCAGGTTTCAGGGTGGCATCATTGGAAAGGGGGGAGTCTCACCTTTCCAACAATGCCTTACTGAAATGTTTTTGTGGCTGTGGATAGCGGGCGCACCATGATCCACTGCCAGGAAAGCCACTAGGTCACCAGGGATAGTGTTTGTGGGATCAGCCCTCATGGTAACCGGCCCACCCCCGGGTGTTTTTTCCTCTGGAGTGCGCAATCGCACCCCCAGAGGAAGTGAAATATACATATTTTATTAATAATGAAATTGTCAGGGGGTCAGCCATCCTGGCATATGGGCCGACCCCTGTGGGCCCTAATATTTTAAAGTAATGTGTGTTTTATCTGAGGGGCCAATGAAGGCCCCCATGGGGAACCACAGATTTCCTAAACAAAAAAGGAGGTTGTCACTTTAGACCATTCTGAGCTATTTTTCTTATATAAATCTGCAGATCATGCAGAAATTATAGATTGTGTGGCATTTCTTTTATAAATGTGTATTTTCCCCTGGGGAGCCATTGTGCCCACTAGAGGAAAACACACATTTATAAAAAAATCACATAATCTATCATCCCTGAATAATCTGCAGATTTATATGTAAAATATGTATATGTGAAACAAAAAATGTTTGTTGCTTAAACGAGTCAAAAGTGACTAAAAACATGGCGATGTGTTCTCATGCAATGGAAGTCCCTGTGCAAAGGTTGACAGGTTATCATTCAGTTAATTTTTTCTGCATTTTGTTGCTATACTGGTGTTATTGATGTGGAACCTTTGACCAGGAAGTGCATGTTTTCAAATCACAAATAATGTAATACTGTAAAAAAAAAAACATGCTGCATTGTGCTGCATAATTTGCCTTTTCTTGCTGCATCATTTAGTCAACCCTGTTGCGTAATTTGGTGCTCTCCTGTCGCATAATTCCAGTGACTCTGGAGATGGCACTGTGAGTTTTCACATGGAGCACGCATGCCCACAAAGTTGCAGGGACTACTATCTGAATGTGTGCTTTTTGAGATCAAAGGTAGATTTTTGGCTTCAGGAAATTACTTTTATACTGGCAATGGCCCAACAGTTACCCCAACAATAAAGTTTTGCAAAAGTCATGGCAAAAATATGTTGCGGTATTGGGTATGTGGCAAGGCGAAGTAAGAGTCATTGGAGAACGTGCAGCTTCAGCTAGAAAGATAAGTAATTTTTTGTTTATTTACTGTTGCACACATCTCACAGATGCACACACCTATGGACTGATTAGAAAAATACTTCTGCCTTCTACGTACAACAGTGTTTTAGAAGGAAGGTTTTAGCCAGTAACCAGTGATGGCATCTCAGTCAATGACTACTTCCCAGGCCCTAACTTGAGTTATGGAGGATAGCTCTGAGGCAGGATCACATACTGAGACAGCATCTGAGAGGGAGGAAAATGGAGCTAAGTTTGGAAGTGATTTTTCAGTTGGCAGACCCGTCTTCAAGCGATTGTGTGGGATGAAGATGGGAGTCGTGATGTCCCTTCGCAACCACAGTCTGTGAAGCAGAGTGACCGTGGCAGGGTAGATGAACCCAGAGAGCAGGTAAATGCAGCAACAAGTACAGACGAAGTGCTATCTTGGCAGCACCCTAATTTAGTTCAGCTCAAAATTCCCAATTCACTGGTGGTGCTGGATGTAAAGTTGATACGGCAAATCTTTTGCAGATTGACTACGTCCATCTCTTTTTGAATGTTGACTTCCTTGAGGAAACTTTGCAGCAATCAAATTTGCATGCAGAACAGTTTTTGAGGGACTATCAAGGCACTCTAGTGCATCATTCTAGGACACACCAGTGGATTCCCATTAACTTGTTGAAGACATTTTTGGGCCTTATGTTCAAAATTGGGTTAGTGCACAAACCAAGCTTGCAGTCCTACTTGTCTACTCGCACGATTTGGGTAACCACCATCTTCATACCGCACATGAGTAGAAAACAGTTTTTGCTATTGCACCGTGTGCTGCATTTCAATTATAATTCTGCTGCAATGCCTTGGGACCATCCAGACCATGACCTGTTGTTCAAAATTCGGCCTGTTGTAGAACATTTGTCTGCCAGGTTTCCAGAGATTTCCACTGTTGGAAATAATATAGCCATTGATCCTGTACAAAGGCTGGCTGCTGTTCAGGCAGTACATTCCGAGCATAAGAGCTCGCTATGGCATCAAGTTGTACATGCTAGGTGAGAGATCTACTGGCTATGTCTAAACCTAAGACTGTATACAGGGATGAACTCCACTCTAAACCCTTAGGCTTGCCCTCCCACGCTAGTAGTCATGGGAAAGATTGTATGGGAACTTGTTTAGTCACTCCTTCATGAAGGTTATAACCTTTATGTGGACATTTTCTATATAGGAGTAGAGCTGTTTAGTGATCGGTACAAAGCTGGAACTGTTTCATGCTGTAAAGTTAATAGTCAATGCAAAGGATTCTCGCAGGAGCTTGTTTGTAGGAAGCTTCAAAAATTTGAAGAGCACTGTGTTGTGTTCCAATGAACTGCTCGCAGTTAAGTTCTCTGATAGGTGTGATGTGTACGTGCTCTCTACAATTCGTTTTTAAAATTTCTTTTATTTATATCATGTAGCAGTAAAACAAAATACATTCAGCTAATCAGAATAAATAATAGAATCAGATCAGTCAATTCATTAAGGCACTAATAACACATTATAAGCAATCTTTTAAACGCATTTTGACGTGTCATCCCCCTCCTCCCAATATTACCAAATTTTTCTGAATTGTTTAAGGGATCTGATTCTTTTTGCATATACATTTTCACGTAATTTAACCTTATGCATTTTTGTGATCCATTGATCTAGTGTAGGAATTATGTCAGACTTCTAATTTGCTAATAATAATGACCTTACTGCAAGGGTAGAAATAAAAAAGATTTGATGTTGTCTTATGGATACATCCGTGCCCTGAGTCCTAATGCCATATAGAGCCCTGAGGGTGTTAGGCGGTACTTTAAATTTCAGTTTTGGGGGGCGTGGCCTGGAGCGTCAAGATGGCGGTCGCACTCTAGGAGTGCTCCGGACCCCTCCGTCATCCGCTCCTTAATCCGCCACCATCAGAGAGTGTTCATCCTCGCAGCCTGCCGCCAACAACACCCCCTACCCTGTGTTCGCACTTGGGGGCAGAATCAGCGACTTTTGGCACCGAAATCGGACTTTGCCGCGGCACTCCAGGCCGCACTAGGCCCAAGATGGTGACTCCCGGCTGCAACGGCTCCCACCCCCTCGTGGCAGTGCTGTGATCTCCGGCCAGACATCGAGACGAGCGGGGGGGGTGGAGGCCCCTGCAGAGTCCTCTACAGAGTGCCTGCCTGGGAGTTGAGAGCAAACTCGCGACTGAAGCCGGCCCCAGTTCAGCAGAGGTGAGGAGCATTGAGGGGTGGCCTGCGGTGGGGCTATCCGCCGAGCCCACCTGCGTCTTCCGAGGGGGTGCGCGGGCCTGATCCACAGCAGCCGCGCACAGTGGGTGGGTGGGACGCAGGGGGATCGGCTGCCATTTTGGGCAGCAGGGGGGACCGGGATCTGCCTCTCTCAGTCCCCCCCACCCCCCTCCTCTGAGAGCTCCTGGCGGTCCTGGACCCTGGCGCTGCCCCCGCGGACACTGCGGTCCACACCCTGGTCTGCGCCCAAGCCCCCTGCGCCTTGAGCCGGGCACCAGCGTGCATCAGGAAAAGAGGCCTGCATGGACTGGCCTCCTGAGCCGGTGAGAGTGTTGGAGACGGAGCGCGGGGGTGGTTTGGCTGCCATCTCGGGCAGCGGGGGCCTGGTGGACTGGTTTCCCCCCCTCTCCTACTCTGCTGCGGTACGAGCAGCGGCGCTTTTGGACCGGGGGAGGCCCTTCTTCTTTCTTCCCCCCCACCCCCCGACTCAACGACCGGAGCACTCAGGGATGCCCGCATGTCCCTGGCCCACGTGACTGCTGAGGGGGGGCGCAGGGGATCGGCTGTCACTTCAGGCAGCAGGAGCACTGATCGACGGGGTCCCCCCCTCCATCCTATCCGGGGGTGGTTGGCACCACCGTGCCCCAAGCACAAGACCATGCACAATCTTGGGGGCCCCCCAGACGAGCAAGGTGGCTCTCATCACTGGGCCTCCCACTACCACGAGGCACGGAGTGATGGCATACGGCAGCACTGGGGCTGGCCCGTGCACAGCCCCTGAACCGGTTAGGTCACAGCAGAGCGGCCCACTAGGGAGCGGATCGGCTGCCTATTCGGGCAGCGGGGGTCTTGGCTGGGGCCTCCTCCTCCCACCATGCTGCAGTGGGGCACGAACTCGGTGAGAGACGCATTCTTGACTGGTCCCCTAGGCGGCCTGAGCCAGGGGCTGCCGCTGACTGGGTGGTAGTAGCTGCACCCGAGGGCCTGACTGGCATGGTGGAGAAGGTCTCTCCCCCCTGGCTGATCCTGGGGTCCGGAGCCGGCCAGGTGAGCCCTGAGACCCACTTACAATACGGATACCCCCCCTGATTCCTGGACCTTTCATGGCCTGCCATTGGTGAGTGGCAGCGAAGAACTTGGGCGACCGATTGACCGCCCCTCTCCTGAACGCGCCGACGCGGGTGCACTCCACTGCTTGCGTGCTGGGAAATCAACTGCGGTGTCGCGCAGCGGCTTGGCCAGTACCACTGGGGCTGTGAATGAACCACCGGGCTCGGACATTCATCTACGGTCCCGCATCCCCCTACCGCCTGTAGCAGTGAGGAGACGGCTCCCTGGTAACTGAGCCGGCTGATCCTTCCCATCCTCCTTTGACCACACTGGGTGCAGCTGGAGACACTGACCCCGTCCACTGATCGGCAGCAATGGGGAAGGACCGGGGACCGAAACCCCCTACCAGCCAGACCAAAATGGACCAATACACGACCGCGGAATCTGGGGCAACGGGCGGCCCCGCAGAGAAGAATACTCCCACCGTCATGGACCTCAACACCATCCTCCAAGCAATTAGCACTTCACAGTCCTCGGTGGAAGGTCAAATCGGCGAAGTCCGTGTCAACATGGCTCTCATCCGACAAGGCCTCCGCAACGCAACGGCCCAGATCAAAGAAACTGAATCCCGCATTTCCACAGTAGAGGACGACGTCCACCAATTAAAAGACCAAGTCGCACGCCTTCAGGCCCAAACTAAAGAACTGCACAAGCGAGCCGAGGATGCTGAAAACAGGTCGAGGCGCAACAACCTCCACCTGGTGGGGTTTCCAGAGGGCTCAGAACAGGGCCAAATGACCGACTTGATTGAACGTTGGATACACTCATGGGTGCCCAAGGACTCCCTTTCCCCGTGGTTTGCAGTCGAGCAGGCCCACCGCTCTCTTGCTCCGAAACCGCCACCGGGAGCACCACACCGGCCGATAATAGCACGGATCCTCAATTTCAAAGACCGGGATTCCATCCTGGCCGAGGCAAGCAAGCAAAAACACCTCACGTACCAAAGCCAGTCGATAATGATCTTTCCCGATTACACACGGGAGGTTCAGGGTCAAAGACGCTCGTTCGGAGAGGTCAAACAGAAGCTCCATGCCCTGAACATCCAGTATAGACTTCTCTTCCCGGCCCGCCTTCGTGTGGTGTTCCAGAATAAAACCCTCTTCTTTGACTCCCCTGATGAGGCGTGGACATGGCTAATGTAGGAGCGCCCCCTGAGAGTAAACACCAGGAGCCAGTCCCCCAAGAACCGCACCGGAGAAGCCCAAGGGGGATCACCCACACCACGCAATAAATGCACCCGCTCACGCAGGGGACGAGGTGCACGGCGAGCCAGATCAGAGTCGCCTTCGGGTCCCAGGTTACATCCATCATCCCGAGAGCCCTTGAACAATTCCCACATCTCACGACGAACTGGCTCCTCGAACTATTCGGATCCTGGGGACACTCCGCCCGACCTTCCCCACTAGATTTGGCGGACACAGACCTCTCCCGGAGTCCGTCTCTCCTCGAGTGCTGACCTGAGCCTGCAGCGGACTATCTGATATACCAGGCATGGCTGTCTATGCTACGACAACTATGCTCACCGCAATTCAAACTCCCACAATGGTTTTGACAAGAACATCCTGCTACGAGGAGGGGTTCTCCACGAATCCCCACACCCAAGCGTTTCAGTTTGGTTTCTTCCTTTTTGCTTTTTCACCTGTTAGGGTCGACAGATGCTTCCGTTCCTGAAGTATAGGGAGGGGGGAGGGTAGGGAGGGGGGACCGTTGTCCCAGTTTTTCGTTAGCACGCCTTGTTTGCCACACCAGCATCTCTCTTCAGCAATATGGCACGCGCACGCACGACCCGAGCTACAGCGGCGCACCCACTGTCCCAAACAGGCAGGGAGCTCCACCCGCGCTCGACATCCACTCAACAAACCCTGTTCCACACTTTTATGTTTGGGTAATTGGGTTTTGTTGGGAACTTTAGTAACACGGGGAGAGGTGGAGGCACATAGGATTCGGGTACTGGGAGTACACTTTTGTGTTTATTAAGTCAATGAGACGGGGGGCACTTTTACAATATTGACAGAGTGAGTAATGTGGAGTCTGGGTTTTTTAGTTTTGGGCACACAATTTCTTGATGTCTTTAGAATAATGTTTATGTTAAACATGACAGGAAATGTAAGTTGCAGAATGTTTACGAGCTCTACTTAATTTCACAGATACCCCTGAGGAAGGGCTAAAAAAAGCCCGAAATGCATTGGATTTACAACTTGATATCTACTGGAATGAATTGCTAATTTAAAGCTGTGGCATTGATAAGGCCTGGATGGGCATGTTGATGTTTATTGAAAAAGGTGTTACCATGAATTAGCATTGCCTTTGGAGTGAACATATAAACATGGATGAATTTTTGGAATGAATGAATGAATGAATATGAAATTTGTAGAGCGCGAACTAAGCCCAAGGGCGTCAAGGCGCTATAAGCGGACCTAAGGGTGCAGACAAAGAGACATGCTCATACCGAGGTCTGTGAGAAAAGCCAGGTCTTTATGGCCCTGCGGAAAAGAGAATGGGACACCTGACTTGAGAGCTGTTCCGGGAGGGAGTTCCACAGTCTAGCAGCAGCAGTGGAAAAGGCTCTACCTCCCCATGTAACCTTCTTGAATCTCGGTACTATAAGCAGATTCTTATCTGCAGACCGGAGCCGCCTGCTAGGGACATAACGATGGACAATAGCCTTAATCGCCTCAGGACCTGACCCGTAGTAGGCATCGTGAGTCATGCACAAGGTCTTAAAGAGGATCCTACGGTCCACAGGCAGCCAGTGCAGCACCCTAATAGAGGCTGTGACTGAATGATATCTTGGTAAGTTCATCACCAGCCTGGCTGCGGCGTTCTGCACCATCTGCAGACGTCGCACTAAGCCTTTGTTAATGCCCAAATAAAGGGCATTACAATAGTCCAATCTGGACGTTACCAGTGCAATGACGGCCTGCTTACGTGCATCGAAAGAGAGATAATGGGAAATTTTCCGTAGGATCCTAATGATCCCAAAACACGTGGAGACTGTCCTACTAACCTGCAAGTTCAGGGACAGTGAATTATCCACGATAACCCCAAGGTTTTTACTATGGGAGACCGGGGAGGGACAGACGCCAAGCGCGTCCGGCCACCAGTCACTGGACCATATTTCCTGTTTACTCCCAAAGATCAAGACCTCCGTCTTCTCTCCATTTAATTTAAAAAAATTCTCCACCATCCAGGAGGAAACTGCCTGCATACAGTTCCTAAAATTAAGGGCCGAATCCTTTATACTATGCGAAATAGACACCATAATTTAGGTGTCGTCCGCATAGGACAACACCTCCAACCCAAAGGATCTCACAACCTTCGCAAGAGGAGCGACATAGATATTAAAAAGAGTAGGGCTCAGGGAGGAGCCCTGAGGAACACCACACAGCAAGGGTTTGGGGGCTGAGTAAAATTGACCAAGCTTAACCGTCTGTGCCCGCTCACTGAGAAAGGAAGCAAGGAGCCCCAAAGCCGAGCCCCCAATACCTATCTCTCTGAGGCGGTCAATCAATCTGCAAGGAGACAGGGTTTCAAAGGCTGCGGTAAGATCCAGTAGAACAAGGAGGGTGGTGTGCCCTGCGTCCACTTGAATCCGGATATTATCAAATACAGCCGTCAATGCTGTCTCCGTACTATGATGGCTTCTGAATCCATGTTGCGAGCCATCAAGTAGATGGAAATCTTTTAGGTAAGTGCTGAGATGAGAGTTAAGGTAAGTTTCCAGATTCTTAGCTGGGACAGGAAGTAAGGAGATCGGGCGATAATTCTTCAGTTCACCAGGATCCAGAGAAGGTTTCTTCAAAAGTGGCTTCACTACAGCCGTCTTCCACAGAGTGGGATATTGCCCCTCTGAGATGGCAACATTAAAAACATCAGTCAGATGGGGAATAATGACTTCACGACCACATTTTAGCACCTTGAGGGGACAAGGATCCAATGGGGAACCTGATTTAACCCCTTCGAGGATCCGATCGGTCACCTCGGAAGACATAATAGGAAAGGTAAGAAGACTGGGCGACCCTCGATGAGTGCGGCCCCAATGGGATGGAAGGTGGATTGAACAGATGACCCCGCAATGGGGTTGGAGGCTTCAAGCAAGGAGTAAATATCTGAAATCTTAGTATGCAACAAATAAAATATGGTTTAACGATGAATACAGGACAAAACTGTGGTTTATAGTGAGAATAATTGTCTCAGTTCAGGCAGTGCACTGAGTGACGCGTAAATTCGGGTCACATTCATTTCGATGACATTTTCGGGGTTTTGGGTACAGGCCACTACTCAGTTCGCACGCCAAAACACAATTCAAAACATTGAAAAACGATTCAGCAGGTGTGCATTCTACCATCTTTTGCAATGGAATCCACACTTTTATCCCCCATGACAGGCACCCGCAACGGTAGGGAGCTACTTCGTATAATATCATGGAAAGTTAATGGGCTGCTGGACAGAGTCAAAAGAACAGCGGTCCTACACTACGCACAACGCCAAGCAGCCGACATACTGCTGCTCCAAGAAACCCACCTTATAGGCAATAACTGCCCCTTCCTGGTGCGATACGGCTACGACAGGGTCTGGCACTCGGGATTTAACCGAGGGTCGAGAGGCGTGGCTATTCTCATGCGGCGCACTCTCCCATTTGTGTTGACCAAAGCCACTAGCGATCCCTTGGGTTGCTTCTTAGCCCTAGAGGGTACCATAGGAGACCATACCCTTAACCTAATGTCCATTTACTCCCCGCCATCGCTGCTAGTCTCCACCCTTAAACGCACTGCGGAACAGATTACCGCTCTACCCTCCGGGATGACGATAATTGGGGTCGACTTTAATGCATTCATGAACCCAGCCCTCGACACTGAAAACACCCCATCGGCCACCAGAACCACCCATGCTAATCTCTTGACTAATTGGGCGAACACCCTGGGGATCTGTGACGCCTGGAGGATCTGGCACCCGCAGACCAAACAATACACACACACACCTCAGCCGCGCAACACACGCACGTGCGATTGGACCACATCTTTATGCCTGCCCTTGACTGTTGGGAACTCAGAGACATCGCCATCCTTCCCAGGGGTATCTCTGATCACTCGCCCCTGGCGATGGGGGTGGGGGATCTCCCAGACACACCACGCCCAATCTGGAGACTGAACGCATGGTTCTTCCAAGACAAGGACTTTAAGAAATCGGTGGGAAACGAGTTTAAACAGTACTTCACCACCAACCGGGACTCCGTCTCCTCCCAGGGTCCCCAATGGGAAGCTGGCAAGGCCACTATTCGCAGCTTTGCTAAAGGCCAGCTTAAGCTCAAACGGCTTGTGCAGGACTCCCAGATCACTCTCTTGGAGGCCCAAGCAACCCTCATTGAGAACCAAACACCAGAGCAGAGAACCGATTCCCAAGACAGGCGACTAGCGTTTCTGATGGACGAGATCAGGCAGGCTTCCCTGGAGGCCGCCAAGCTGTTGTGGAGGTCCTCTGTAGCTAGAGTGTATGGATGGGGAGACAAAAATGGGAAAATCCTTCATCGACTGGCCACGTATCCATTGGCCAATCGCATAATTCCAGAAGTTATAGCCCCAGACGGCGCAACTCAGCGCTCGGCCGTGGCGATTGCCCAGTGCTTTGCCACCTATTACTCTATGCTTTACTCCGCACAGCTTCCCAGCCTTTCACTCCCGGAGCTGCTTCTTCGGGAACAAATCTCTCTCCCGCGGCTCAATGCGGCTGAAACGGCGGTCTTGGACCTCCCCTTTACTCAGGAGGAGATCAATGATGCCATATCCCGCCTTGCATCTGGCAAGACCCCGGGTCCGGATGAGCTCCCACAGGAGTTTTACGCGGCCTATCGGGATACATTAGTTGCCCACCTCCTGGAGGTATACGCCGAAGCGGTTGACAGGGGCTCGTTCCGGTCAGAAACTGATACCGCCACTATCGTGGTGATCCCTAAGTCCCAACCCCCCTCGGCGCACTGCTCCGAATGCCGCCCCATCTCTCTCATTAACTCGGAGGTCAAAGTGTTCACGTCGGTCTTAGCCAACCGCTTACGACCGCATCTGACCAAACTGGTCCACCCCGACCAGTGCGGCTTCATGCCATCCAGGGGTACCAGACACTGCCTCAGATGTCTCCACCTAGCCCTAGCGAACCGCCAGTCGCTGACCCCATACCTGGCACTTCTTCTCATCGATTTTGAGAAAGCCTTTGACTCCGCAGAGTGGCGGTACCTGGGGGAGGTGGTGACGGAATTGGGACTGGGGCAAGACTTCTGCAAGTTAGTGAAGGTTTTATACAACAGGCCGCATGCTCGGGTGCTTGGCAATGGGGCACTGTCAGGGCCCTTCCCTATCAGCAGAGGCACGAGGCAGGGATGCCCCCTCTCACCGCTCCTATTCGCCTTAGCGATGGAGCCCTTGGCTTGCCTCATACAGTCTGACAAACGGATCATGGGATGGAAATGGCCCGGACTGGGCGAGGACAAAATCGCTCTCTATGCGGACGACGTTCTGCTCTTTCTGGCCGAGCCGGCCCAATCCGGACCCCGATGCCTCCGAGCGTTACATCTCTTTGGGCAGACCTCCGGCCTGCGCCTGAACTCCACCAAGTCTGTCCTAGTCCCCCTTCACATTTCGAGAGACTGCTTTGACTGGCAAACCACAATACCCATCTGGAGACAGTCTTTTAAATACCTCGGGATCTGGATTGCCCTACTCCCTGACCCCGCTTGGTCGCTTAACGTGACCCCACTCGTGAAGAGAGCCTGTGCTGACCTCTACAGGTGGCAGGCGCTGCCGCTGAACCCCCTGGGCAGAATGGCCCTATTCAAAATGATGATACTACCCAGGTTCTTATATGTACTTCAGAACACCCCTTTCCTCTTTTTGCGAACCTGGTTCAGGGAGATGGACAGTCTGGCTACCAAATTCCTTTGGGGGGCTCAGAGGCCTCGTCTGGCTCTTACCCAATGTCGGATCCCACACTTCGATGGAGGATTGGGCATGATTAACCTGTACCTATACTACTTAGCAACCCGACTGCTCACCATACACGACTGGTTCAACGGCGGCTGGTCGGACCCAGCGTACAGAGTGGAACTACATGCCCTGGGCCTATCTAAAATACAAGGGATGATGTACGGAGAAGCTATTCCCAGATTCCTGCCCGCAGTGACACAGGGGGTTCTCCTGGCCTGGCGTGCCTCTCTGCGCCATACCCATTGGTCAAGCACGCTGACTCAGTATACCCCACTCTGGCAGGGCACTTGGCTCCAGGAGGTTACCAACCTAACAGGGTTCAGAGCTTGGGACCTCATTGGCATCTCGCAACTTGGAGACATATGGGGGGGTGACCACATACGTACCTTCCAAGACCTCCAAGCCCGGTACTCTCTGCACCCCTCACAGTTTTACCGGTATTTGCAATTGCATCACGCCCTCCGCTTCCACATCTTAGAAGGTACCTCACTGCCCGAGTACAGCCCACCGGAAGCCCAAATCATGACAGATGACCTGGTGAAGGGGGGGGATTTCACGAATTTACCGCTCCTTAACGAATAACACTCCCACCACACTACACCGACTCAGGGACCAATGGGAGGGATGGATCGGGCCCCTGGAGGAGGAGGACTGGAGGGACGCATTGATGACACCCAAAACAATCACCACCTCCGCGGGACTCCGTCTAGTCCAAATATACTATCTCCATGCCGCCTACCTCATGCCGAGGCGCCCTCACAGCGCAGGGCTGAGACCAGACGCGTCGTGCCCCCGTTGTAGCCAACAACAATCTGATTTCTTCCACATGGTATGGCTCTGCCCCATCATTACACGATTTTGGAACTCCATAGAAAGGGAGCTCACCGAGGTCCTGGGCTGGGAGATCCCACATAACCCACTGAATGTGCTCCTGGGGGTCGCCGAGGGTTTGGACGGGTCCAGAGCGGACAAAATCTTTCTGAATACTGCCATGATGGTGGCCAAGAGAGACATTGCGGCTAACTGGTTGAACCCGGTTGCGCCCACCATGGCAAGGTGGCGTAGGGGAGTGGACTGGTGCGCAGCACAAGAAAAGCCCATGTATGAAGCCAGGGGATGTCCAGCGAAGTATCGCAAAGTATGGGGCAAGTGGGTGGGGGTGTTAGACGAATGACACTCCACTTATACATCTATAACCTCAATGTAAGAATTTACTTTGTCCTCCCTTTCATTTCATGCCTTTCCGGAGGGGGGCCGTTCGATGCTGCGATGAGGCCATACATCTGCTGTATATTAATGTCTCTACTTACTGCTGGTCTTATGTTTATTCCTGTTTTAACAAAATCAATAAAAATTCATTATAAAAAAAAAAAATCAGTTTTATGCTAATTTCTGAGAAAATCTGCTGGCAGAATTGATTTATTTTTGTACAAGTAAATATTATGTGAAGTCAATCTCTGTTCCCTTGTAGGCACCTAAAACATGTCGGTGATGCCCCGGATGCTTTTTTTAAAAATTGCAACTGGTGTGTTACAAAGAAGCCATATACTAAAAAATACAATACTCCTAGAATTGGCAGCGCGAATAGCCTTGGAACTCAGGCAGTTATGAAATTTTCATTGGGGAAAATCACTTTTACACCCTATTAAAGAAACTGCTTTATTAAAAAAAATCAGGAAGCAGCCCATACCCAGTGTGTAGTTATAACATTTTATATCAATTTCCTACACCTCATAGGCCCTTATTATGATGTCGGGTGGAAAGCCATCCAACAGCTCATCTGAGGTTTTCTGCCCAACATCATTGTTTTCCGTCCCACCGCCGTATTATGATACTGGCGGTTGGAGGGAAACCCTTGGGGGAATTCCGCTCTACTTCCGACTGGCTCACAGAGCCAATTGGAGCGGCGGGTGGAATTGTAATCCCAAAATGACAGCGGAGCCATCCTCGACTCCACCGTTGGGATTACAATGTCGCTTTCCGCCTGCCTTTTCATGGCGGTCCGCGCGCCATGAAAAGGCAGGTGGAAAGTGACTTTGAGGGCCCCTAGCAAGGCCCTCTTCCCCCTTGGCCCTCCGCTATGGGGCTTGGCGGTGCACCTATGGTGCCCCCCTAAACATCCCTGCACTGTGTGGCAGGCACCGTATGGTGCCTGCCACACAGTGCAGGGATGTCTGAAAACATAATTTTTTTTAATGCGGGTTGTGCAGCGGCCCTTTTCTGCCCGCTGCACAAGCCACAATGGAGAAATGGATGTTTATGACCGCCTCATGGGCAGTTGCATCCAATTCGTCGGTTGGTACCGCCGACTACTAGTCGGTTGGTTTCCATTCCTAGACAATGTCGGTCGGACGCTCGTCCGACCGGCATCGTAATTAAGGCCTTAGTTCTGATAGAAAATAAGCCTTACTAATTTTCTCAGCTAATGGATTAATGTCCGGCCTGTAGCCTGTGCAAAAATACTTAACTTGTGAGAAACTAAACAGAAAAAAGAGCTAATAGTGGAATTGTTCCTAATTAAAATTTGTTGTTGAATAAATTCATTATTCTGGTAGAAATCTCTTAACCCCCGAAATCCCAAGTTGGACCAGCGGCTTAGGGTTTTGGTACCTAGATGGAATCCTAAAGCAGTACATTCCGTCAATTTCGGATGAGGGTGAAGCCGAGGGACTTCATACTCATCTCACTCATCTCAAATTTTGTTAAATCGATCCATTATGATCTGAGGTGTCTTATACCTAGACGTCATGGGTAGTCTGGGGATTTTCAGAAAAGATAAAAGATCTATTTCGGAGATGTTTAGCATGTGATTTAAATAAAAAATGTCATCACTCGATATGTTTCATTCGGCTCTTACAAGCCAATCTAAAAGTGCGTCTGATAGTAGGTTTTTAACCTTGGACGTACCAAACCCACTTACTCCAAATCCAATTGAACAGCCTGGATTTTGAGTCTCAGCTTTTTTTCTTGCGAAATAAAGTGTTGTATTTCTGAATCGATTGCATCGAAAAAGGATTGTGAAACTTTAATCAAAATATTGGTGAATAAAAATAATTTAAAAATGCTCATTTTAATCAGAGAACCCGGCCTACAATTGTCAGTGGGAGATATTGTCATTTCTTTAATAAATCATGCACACTAGAAAGTGTAGGATTGTAGTTTAGTGTGAACAGATCCTCGAATTTTGAAGTGAGATAAATTCCCAAATATCTTATAGGGTGAGTTAGACAGTCATGGGCTTTCACAGCAATGGGTAGAATTTCTGGTGCGCAGTAAAAAAGAAGTCTCTCAGATTTTGGGTGATTGATCCTGTAGCCACCTAAAAGTGTGAATTTGTTAATCTTTGTAAAGGTGTGCATAATTTTTGTCTCCTCAGCGGCTAAATATAAGACCATATCATCAGCGTAGAGTTTAAGTTTAGCCACTCCTTTCACTGGGGGACTAATATTAGTGTCTGGACGAATAGCACAGGCTAATGGTTTGATAAATAAGGAGAACAAAATGGGTGACACTAGGCATCCTTGGCGTGTCCCTTGCCTGATATTAACCTCCCTTGCCAGTCTATTATTAATGATTATATAAGCCTTTGCATTTGAATACAGATCTCGAAGTAGCCAAGTGAAACTTGGAGAAAAAGCTAATTTAAGAAGAATAGCAAAAAGAACACACCATTGGACCAGGTCAAACGCCTTTTGCCGTCTAACATTATGACCATTGCCTTAGTTTTCTGAATTGTGAAATAATCAATTGCTTCAGTCAAATAATTTGTGTTGGTAGTAATACTCCTACTAGGTAAAAAAAGTTTTGATCTTTATGGATGGTTGATTGCAGTACAAATGCTAAGTGATTTGCAATGATTTTAGTGAATAATTTGTTTTTGCTATTAGCAGGCTAATCGGATGATAAGAGTTTACATCTTTGTCAGATTTACTTTTTTTAAGAAAGCTAATAATAATGGATTCTGTAAACGTACTTGGAATTGCACTACCTGAAAGAATCTGGTTAAAGAGCCTGACTAGAAATGTATTTAGCTGGTGGGAAAAGATTTTATAAACTTCTACCAGTATCCTGTCCTTACCCGAAGCTTTAGCACTGGAGGAAGAATTAACTGCCTGCTGCACTTCGATCATAGTTATTGGAGAGGTCATAATATCTTTTTGATCTATAGATATTGTTGACATATTAATGTATCAAGCAAAATTGTGACTGTCTCTGAAGAGGGGTTTTGAGAATCTGAATAAACCTTTGAATAGTATTCCCTGAAGACGTCAGCTATTGTTTGAGGTTGAGAGATTGTTGCACTTGTCTCATTATTTGAGATCATCTTGATTGCATTATTATTACTTTTGCATTTTGCTAACCAAGCAAGATATTTGTCTATGTGCTCATTCTCTTCATACCTTTTTTGAAGATAAGAGTTGTGATTTAGAATTTCCTTTGGTGTAAAATAATCTTAGAAGTTGCATCCTGCCTGGGCTACCTCTTTTCTGGTTCCCACATACGAGGTAAGATGGAATGCCGTAGTAGCCTGATTTAAGGTGGTCTACAGTTGAATACATTTACCTTTTCCAGCTGTTTTTGATTAGCTTGAAAAGCGATGACCTCTTCCCTGAAGAAGACTTTTTAATTCTTCCCAAACCGCACAATCGGGAGCCGAATCAATATTACGTTCTAAAAATTAATCCAGAGTGCGATGCAGCGGTTCTACTCAGCTTTCAATAGTTAGTAATGTTTTGTCAAAGATCCAGCAGGATCTCTGCGACTCTGGTACTGGTAAACAAATATCTAACATAATTACCGAATGGCCTGAGAAAGCTTTGACAATTACCTTGGTGTGATCTCTAGAAAATGTATTAGATATTGAGAAGAAGTCTACACGTGAAGCTGAATTATATCTTTTGGAGTGGCAGGTATATTGTCTTGTTTTTGAATGGTCAATACACCAAGGATCAACTCCTGATAAATCTCATTTTATTAATCGAAGTATCTTGCTAGATTTGAGTTCATGCTGACATTTGTCAATACAAGATGAATCTAAGATGATATTTGGCAGTAAATTGAAATCGCCCCCGAATACTAGAGAGCCAGGCGTTACTCTTGCAATACTGTATATAGATTATAAAGCCCAGGGTGAATCCTCTATGAGACCATAATAGCTCACAAAATGTATCGATTGATTTTCAATCTTAGTTTTCACCCAAATCCATCTGGCGCCTGGATCGCTAATTACCCCAAGTATCTTGCATGATAGCTCTTTAACGATAAGAATTGCTACCCCTCTAATTGTCGCCTGTGACGAAGCAAAAAATGTATGCTGAATGTAGCCTGGTGTAGCTAAGGAAGAATTGTTGACTTTAAGATGTGTTTCCTGAAATATTACATTCTCTCTTAATGATCTAAACCAAGCTAACATTGCCCGAAATGTAATCCTATTATTTAAACTATTGGCATTGCAGGATATGATTCTCAATGATCTACGAGTGATATCTTACTATAAGGAAAATATTTTGTGGACTTGGCTTCTTTGTTATGAAATCAATAAATTCTGCTACACTTTTTTTTATACCCTCTTACCTCCTTCCATCCCATCCCACCCATCCCTATCCCCTGCATCCCTCTTCCCCCAAGAGCCAGAGTCTCTGAGAGTCTCGCCCTCTCTGAGCGGGAGTCTGCTCCAACCCTCCCTTTCCCCCATGCCCCTCACTGGGTACCCTGGATTTGCACCCATAACTGCTCTACGCAGGGAACTGCCGCCACCGCTGTGACAACACAATTACCCATCTTAATGAACTTTATAATAGAGAACACCCCCAGCCCCCCAAAATAGGATGAAGGGAAAAAGTATAAAAGGGGTAAGAGAAAAGGGAAAAGAAAAAAGCCCAGAAAAGAAAACATTTAATTCCTATTAATGCTTCATCGTTACGCCGTTACTTTTAGAATGTGATTTTAAAGTTCTTAAGAGTTCCTTTTGTCTCTCCACTTCTGAATAATGGATTGAAGAAGATCATTGGCCTGTTCCAATGAGGTGAAGATACAGAAATGTCCTTCAAACTGTACTTTAAGTTTGGATTGCTAAGCCAGAGCGGCCTGTATTCCCAGTTGCTTGAAGGAAACAATTAAAACTTTACATTCTCTGCGACATCATGCTTTGGCTGCCGAACATATTGGGAAAAACATTAAATGCAAAATTGTCCGATGTCTGGAAACCTTTACTTTGGCTAGCGTTTGAAAGGATCTTCTCTTTTAACTGATAGTCTCCAAAATTGAACACAAATGTATAAGGATAACGGGTGGGTCTTCGAGCCACAGATGGAACCAGCATACAGGATTGACAGACATACGATGGGAAGCGGTGGACACCTAGCGGCCCTCTATCGGAAACAGCGAGGGAATAATTTGCCACCACACACACATGAGGTCATTAGAGCATGGCGAACCACGAACAGGCTATTGGGGTGGGAGTCGAGGCTAACCAAACAGACACCACTCTGGGAGAGCGATGGGCTGAAAGATGTAGGGCGCCTGCAGGGATTCCGTAAGTGGAGCCTGATAGGCCTGGACACTCTTGGGGATGTGTGGCGAGGCGGTAAAATGCTAACCTTCGAAGAACTTAAACACAAATATCAATTGACCAACACAGAACACTTCCACTACATACAGCTGCGACACGCCATACACCATCATATATCAGACGGAGAATCCATCCCAGAGTACTCTCCCCTTGAGGACCGATTACTACTCGATCCTATGATAAACAAGGCAACATCTCGGACGTATAAAAAAATTATGAATAACCTTCCAGACCCCCTCGTCTCCCTGAGGGCAGATTGGGAGACTGATCTGGGGTTGATAGAGGATGATGATTAGCAAGAAGCAATCCAGAGTCCCAGGGAAATTGCCATTAGGCCACGATTCCGGCTGGTTCAGCTGAGAGTATTGCACAGGTCTTACACCACCCGGACGTTATACCATAAACTAGGCTTGGCAGACTCAGAACTTTGCTTCAGGGGCTGCTGGGAGGTGGGCACATTCTTTCATATAATCTGGGAATGCCCTGCAGCACAACGATATTGGAGTCGAATTACCCGAGTGATGTCCTCGGTCCTCGGTACACAAATAACCCTCGACGCTCGTTGGCACTTGCTGGGCATCACAGGCGAAACTCGCTGGCCGCCTCATGTGAAGACCTGGCTAGCTTTAGCCTCTGGCGTGGCAAAGCGCAACATCGCTAGATTATGAGGTGTACAAGAAATAGGGATGCTCAATGCTGGGAAACGAGACCTTGACTGGTGTTGCCTGGCTGAAAAAACTGTCTATCAGAGCAGGGGATGCCCCAAAAAGTGGGAGAAGATATGGAATGCATGGGACAAGTACAGATCCTTGACACAAATGGGCGCAGCCGAAGGGGAATGATGGTACAAGCAAAGTAAACAACTGAAGGAGGGGTGGATCCTTCCCCCATGACCAAGACATGTAATACTGTACCCTCATCCTGCACTTCAGATGATGTACAACGTGTTATTTATTTGTAATGATGAGATGTTTACATGTTGGTTTGTTTAATAAAAAGAATTTTTAAAAAACAAATGTATAAGGATACCTGGCATTTGGGGGCTGGAAAGAAGGGATGCAATGTGCACGCATGATAGAGAGGTCATCCATCTTATCTTGATGTCCAGGAATCACATTTTTTTTAGCAGATCAGAGATGAACTTGATCACATCCTGGCCACTCTCCCTTCCTTCTGGACCCCCCACAATTCGCAGGTTTGAATGGCTAGCTCTGTTCTCAATGTCTTCCAGCTTAATCTCTAGTTCGGATATTTTAGCTTTGTCTTTTGTGTTGAAGGAATCCATCTTGATTTGAGAATCTTCAATATTAAGGATCCTTTGCTCAGCCTGATTCAATCTGGTCTTAAACCGTTGCATATTATCATTTATTTTATTGAGCTGTTCATGGAGCTCCCTGTGGGCTCTGGCTTGTGAGTCCTTCATTTCCTTAAGTTCTCCTAAAATCTGCTGTAATATCCCAACAAGGTGTGGAGAGTGATCTGCTGCAATCATATTCGCGTAATTGACTTTTGAGCTCTCATTCCAAAGGGAACTCTCTAAGGGTGGAATTGAAGATGGTAAGGAAGGTATAAAGGTTGTGTGAGAGACATCACATTTTGCACCAATTATTTTTTCCTTTGGGGAGACTGAGGAGATTGATTCCTTTTCCATAGTGGCAACATTTTCTTGAGGTGCTAAGGTAATAATCTGTAATGGAGCCTCCTTTTCAGCTGGTTGATGTTGTTGTTGTACTTTCCCTACCCCTTCCACCACGGATAGGGAAAACAATGGATAGATCGAGATTGAAGTCTTATCGCAAGCTGGAACAGACCCCTGCATCTGATAAACTTTATTCACTTGTGGAGAGTCCTGCTGTGTTACGGATAATTCTTCTAAGGAAAGATTTATTTCCTGAAGAGTCACCGTTAGATTCGAGTTATGAGCTAGTAAGTCTGGATTTGAATCGCCAGCGTTGTCCAAAATAGACCCTTTTTGATTTTCTTTAGCTCCCCTCTGCTGAGGAAGAATAGCGGGATCCATTTCGAAGTTATGGGTTTCTAACAAGGAGGAAGCAGCTATCACATTTGGGTTGCTATTTTCTTCCTAGTCCCCTTGCATGCTGAAAAGATTTTGCCTGTCTTCTCTTTCCACGGTCCTATAACCGCCTGAAGGACTTGAACGACTTAGGTGGCGCTCGCCTTTGCTCTTTGCCTCGCTCATAGAAGCCTCTTCATTGGGTCAAAAATGGGGGGTGGAGCCAGAAGCTTTGTGACAGTTAAGTGCTTTGAAAGGGTGATTAATCATCTGCGCCCCGTGCATTGTAAATTATCTCCACATCACAATGGATGGCAACAACCTAATGCACCACTCAGAAGTTGCCTCTGTGTTTCAGTCCAGTAGGTGCTTGCTGCTGCGCATGAAATCCTCCCTGGCGTTTGTTCATGAATCCAGAGGACTCCCGTCTAGAACATTAAGAAATCTGTAGTACATGCATTTTTCTGAGTGCTTCGAGCGTTTCTCAGGGAAACCAAAGATATGGTCGGTGGTATAGTCCTTTTACTTTACTGTCAAGTCGACGCTCCCTTCCAACCAAAATAGAAACAACGTACTACACCTGACTGCTTGGCTCTCCCTCTCCCCCTTCCATGTGGTAAACACATATGGCAGGCAGAATCACGGCATACCTGCTCCTACTTGCACAGCTGTGGTTCGCAGGTATGCATCTGAATTGTCGGTGTAGTGGGAATGTCGACTGGCGAGTATACAGCGCCTGTCTTAGTTGCTCCATGCAGACGCCACCCACTTCTCCTCTCTCCCTGCAGCCATCACACTAGTGTGAGTGCGGTGGCGGTCACCTGGAAGCAGTTTAGGCGAGGAGGATGATGGGAGCTCCTTAACCCATTTCTGACTATTGACTGTCTTAGACTGGCTACAATTCATGAGGAGAGCACTTACCCCCTCACAGTTTGGGGTCAGATGGCCGAAGATCACAAGCCCACCTGTATACTTGATTACAACAAGTACATGGGCAGAATGGATAAGAATGACCAGAATCTTCAGCCATAGAACGAGAGTCGTAAAACACGCACTTGGTATAGGAAGCTGTTTACCCACATGATACAGATGGCAACATACAATACATATGTTGTTCATCATCAGACCACTGCGGGAAGACTCATGCCTTTCCTTGACTTTCAATTGACAATAACTGAAAGTCTTACTGCTACAGAAGCAGCCGCCTCCACCTCATATGCTCTGGAGGATATGGCAAGTCTGCAGGATCAACACTTTGCCGACTGCATTCCTGGAACAGCTAAAAAAACTCAACCATATCGTCAATGCAGAGTCTTCTCTAAGCAAGGAAAGAGGCAGGAGAGTCATTGTTACTGTCCCAAGTGCCCATCTCAGCCAGCCCTGTGTTTTCCTACTTGCTTTATGTTGTACAATATAAAAGTGAAGTACTGGGAAATTGACTAAGGTGGAGCTGCCGTAACATATGCCTTTCAATGGCTGTGCATAGATACCTACCTTCGATGTGTCACTGCTTTACTAGGCACGCAGCCTTAGAACTTCTTTTCGTCTCCTTGAGGAAATCATGGACTTGCTTATTGACTGTTTGACAACTTTAGATGCCGCCAGAATGTGGTAGGTGTTCTGTTCGCTGAATGACAAGTGCATTATGGTCACCACACTGCACATAATGGTGGATGGAACATAAACCATGTTGTCACGGAGTACCCTATGTGGCAAAAACATAAAGTCTTGACTAGTTTTTGAAGTGCTCTTGAGGGAATTTAGGCAGTCTTCCACAGTACGCTTGCCTTAGTTTCAAAGCTTGATATGATCACTCAGTTGGAGGACTGTGTGTCGTGTAAGGCGGACTCGGACACTTCCAACTTCCATCCACAAACTGGATGAAGTGGTATTTAGCACAGTGAGTGTGCTGAAGGCGCATGAAAAGCATGTTTTCTTGAGTTTCAGGTAGCTAGCAATGGAAGGCATTAGTAAAGATTCACTTGGCAAGTATACTGGATTAGTCAGGACTTTGAAGGGGACAGAGACATGAACAGGTAGTAAAAGCTTAGGCTGGGTGTGCTTTCACAGGGATATTAAATATGTAGAAGGCAGATTGTTAAGGTAGTGCAGATCTTCACCAACAGACTGAACCCCATCAGCACTACACTTACCCCGATGCTGAGTTACTCCTGCACTCAACTAAGCAGATGACTCTAAACCATACAGAATGCAGCAGGCAGTGTCCTCCCTAAACCTCCCATCACGCACACACCCTGCACCTCAAATAACTTCACTTGGTCACCATCCACAGCTCTTTTCAAACTCCTGACACGCACATTCAAAGTCTTACACAGCACTGGCCCAGCATACCTCAAAACTGCCTCAGATTACAGAAACCTTCCAGACACCTTTGGCCGGACTTGTACATGCAGACATTCCATGCATACACAGCACCAGAACAGGGAGAAGTGTTCTGAAGTTGGAATGACCTGCCCCTACACATCTGCACTGTCCCTAATATTATTGTATTCCGCATGAAGCGATGAACCTTTGGCTCTTCAACTAGGTCAATCCATGGATCAGCCATGACTGCTCCTGTGTCGGCGACAGGATACCCTCTCAGGTGATATTGCTCTTTACAAACATACAATACATTACAGAGAACTATGCACCCAATACTACATGTGTGGGTGAAAAATGTAACCTACTTGCCATGTTCACACTCTGTCAGAACATAGGAGATGTTCAGTTTGCCGTATGACAAGTGCGTTACAGTCACAGCACTGCACATATCGGTGGACGGGACATATGCCAAGTTCTCGCTGACTACCCTGTTTATCAAAAACTAACGTTCTTTGTAGTTTGGGATGTGTTTTTTAGGGAACGTATGCAGTTTTTCCTAGCATGTTTGGCTTAGTTTCAAAGGTAGATATGCTCACTCAGTTTGAGGACTGTGGGCCTTGCATGGAAGTCTCAGACACCCACAAACTGGAAGGAGTTGGATTTAGCACAGTGAGTGCGTTAAAGGCACATGAAAGGCATGCCTTCCTAAGCCTCATGTGGCTGTCATGGCAGCCATTAATAAAGGTTCTCCAGGAATGCGTTCAATAATGTTCTCAAAGTCAACAGGGGGATACTTGACAGGTAGTAAAAATGTGGTAAAACTTTTTATTTATTTGTGAAGTGTGTGGAGGCACCAATCGTCAACATGTCTGGACATATGCGTTCATAGAGATTTGTTTGTATTGTGTTTATATGCAAGTTGGTTGATGACTGGTTGAGAGGTTGTTTTGAATGGGGATTCCGTCCTGTGATGTACGAGTGTGATGGGCCTGTAAATGACGGCGGTATATTGATGTGAGTGCACTGATCTATTGGATTGGGTCTGTGGATGGTGGCATGAAAATCTTGTGTGGGTGGGTGAATGGTGTGTGAATGGACCATAAAGTGGTAGGTTCCTTGACGTGGCCCTATGGTTCACCTTCAGTAGTCTTGGTTTCAGTATTCAGATACTGTGATAAGTATTTGTTCTTTGAAGCTAGCATTTCTGGAGGTGCCAAAACCAACCAGTGTAAGTGATGGATTAACTTAAAAAAATGAATGCCAGATGTATATCTGTGGCTGTAAGGATACTCTGTCGCAACAGTGACAGAGTATTCTTACTGCTAGGAAAATGTTCTGGCCACCCGTTTTATATGCAGGTGGACCATTGGTGTAACCACAGCGAAGACTACTCCGTCTCTGGCATGGTTATGGCCCAACTGAGTAAGGGCCGTCTAAGGCCCTATGTCCGCCCACCTGATTTAGATAGGCAGACATGCAGGTCAGTTTTCACTGGCAGTCATCACATGGAAAGACCTGGCAGTACGGGTCAGTGAAAACTGTCTAATGCCCCCTCGCCATGGGAGATAACTCTCATTGTGAGAGGGGCTTTTTTTATTTTCAAAAAGAAAATCCAGCTTGGGATTTTTGTTTTTGAAAATGAAAAATAAATCTTGATAGACAGCTCCATCGTGTTAATGGAGCCCTACATCAAATGTGAAAAAGCACTAACAGGAACCGCCATGATAGCGGCTCCTGCTAATGTTGTTAAAATTACCTCCAGCTTGGCAGTCAATTCTAAATTTGGCAGGCGGAGTAGTCTCAGCATGGCAGGCAAGTCCTCCGCCAGGCCGACAAAGACTTCTCTGTCTGCCAAAATGGAAATCTGGCCCTTAGTAAGAACTCCTTTTTTTGTAAACTAAACACCCGGAGGTGTCCAGTGTGGTTTAACTTGAATTGATTCTGCTCACTTTCCCATATGCCCTGTAAAACTTGAAAGTGTGAACATGGCTTAGATTACTCATTTATTAAAATTTTGTGTTGGAAATTTCTGTAATTTGTTGAGATTCACAAATTGACAACCAACTAGCATTCCCACATGTTTCCACAAACAAACTAAACTCCATATTTGTGAGTGGCCCTAGCGCCCATGATTGGAAAAATCTACAAAACTCAACATGGACATATCAGACTTTTCCACTGAACCCATCCTGTTTTCGCAATAGGGGTTAGCTGTGGATTTTGGGGCTTATCTGTGCCTCCACCAAAGGAAACCTATCAAACCCACACATTCCTGAAAACTAGACAGACAGGGAGAGTCTAGGGGTGCGTGACTTGCATTGCTCTCACGAGGTAATTTCACTGAGAAGCCCTTGCAAGCCTCAATTTGGCTAAAAAACACATTTTCTCACATTCCTGTGACAGAAAGTTCTGGAATCTGTTAGGAGCCACACATTTCCTACAGCCCAGCATTCCTCCAAGCTTCCCAATAAAAATGCTACTTCTCTTCCGTGGGTAGGCTTAGTGCCCACAACAGGAAAGGGCTCCAAACGCAACATAGACGCATCACATTTTTGCATTGTAAATTGACCCTTTTTTATTTACAATGTGGGTAGCTGTAGATTTTGGGCCATAACTCAGCCAGTATCAAAACTAGACAACCAGGGGAGTATGGAGGTGTGTGACTTGCATGGCTCTAACTAGGTAATTTTACCCGGAAGACCCTTGCAAACGTCAAAATTTGTATGAAACATACATTTTCCTCAAATTTCGGTGATGAAAGTCACAAATGTCCTACCACCCTGAGTTCCCACATGTGTCCCGATAAGAACGATACTCCACATTTGTGGGTTGGCCAAGTAACCCCAACACAAAAGGCCCTAAAGTGCTACATTGAGAGATAAGCAATAGGGGTGATTTCAGGCAAAGTTTGAGGTTTGCAGGACATTTTGGTTAAGAAGCCACCATGGGATCCATGCAAGGCACACCACCCTGGAATCCCCGGGATATCTAGTTTTTAAAAATGTCTGTGGTTTGTAGGCTTGCATGGGTGGCACCATGGCCCCAAATACTTCAGCTACCCGTATTGCTTATATCTCAACGTATCGCATTAAGACCTTTTGTGCTGTGGTTGCTTGGCCTACCCGCACGAGTGGGGTAATGATCTTATCGGGAGATGTGTTTGAACTCAGGGTGGTAAGAAATTTGTGGTTCTCTGCAGATTCCAGAACTTTCTGTTATAGAAATACGAGAACATGTGTGTTTCTTACCAAAGTTTGGTGTTTTCAATGGCTTCTGTGCAAAACTACCTAGTGAGAGTCACACAAGTCATGCACCCTGGACTCCCTTGGTTGTCTATTTTTCAAAAATGTGCAGGTTTGCTAGATTTCCTGTTAGACCTGAGAGCCTTAGGGTGGTCTTCCCAAGTTGTTTCCCTGCTTTCCTCCATTTTCTGACCTCGTTTTTGCTGGTTTTAGGACTCCCTGCCCTTTACTGCTGCTGACCAGTGGTAAAGGGCAGGGCTTGTGCTCTCTCCCCTTAACATGGTAATTTTGGCTTACCCCAAATTGGCATATTTAATTTACTCATAGTAAAGTGCAATACATGTACCCAGGGCCTGTAAATTAAATACTACTTGTGGGCCTTCAGCACTCATTGTGCCACTCACTTAAGTAACCCTCTAATCATGACTCAGGCATGCCACTGCTGAGCCTGTATGTGCAGTTTTACACTGCTACTTCGACTTGGCAAGATAAACCTCTTGTCAGGCCTAAACCTTCCCTTTTTGTACATATAAGTCACCCCTAAGGTAGGCCCTGTATGACCCACAGGGCAGGGTGCAATGTATTTAAAAGGCAGGACATGTGCTTTTAAGTTGTACATGTCTTGGTAGTTAAAAATCCCAGTTTCGTTTTTCACTACTGCATGACCTACCTCTCCCTTAGGATAACATTGGGATTACCTTTTTACATCTTTCAAATGTAATTCCCAGCTGTGAAGAGATAGATTTTTCAAGCTTTGTGTCTCTGGACTCACAATTTAAAATCAAATCACATCGGACGGTGAAGTTGGATTTTAAGTTGCACGTCTGAAAATGCCAGTTTTAGAAAGATGATATTTTCTTACTTTAACCCTTCTGTGCCTTCTGCCTGTCTCTGAATACACGTCTGGGGTGAGTGACAGCTGAGCTTTGTGCATTCCGTCTTGACAGCCACACACAAAGGGAGCTTAGGTGTGACTGATGGGCCATCTACATTCTGATGAGCCATCCTGGGCAGGGTGGGAGGGAGGGCTGACACACCTGAATAGGCTGTGTCCTGTCCCCACACAAAGTGCTGCATACCCCCTGTAGTGAATCTAGAGCCAGGGCAGGAAGGGAGTACCTCTGTGCACCTCAAAGCTTTCTTTGAAGTCTCCCTCACTTCAAAGGCACAACTGTGTATGTTAGACCTGGCATCCTTAGGGTGGTCTTCCCCCAAACCTTCTGCCTTCTTACCTCCTCTTTTTGCTGTATCTTTTTTTTGGCCTTAGGACTCTGAGCACTTTATCACTGCTAACCAGTGCTAAAGTGTGTGTGCTTCTCCCCTAAACACGGTGACATTGGTGTATACATGATTGGCATAGTTAGTTTACTTATAAGTCCCTTGTAAAGTGGTATACCCTATACCCAGGGCCTGTAATCAAAATGCTACTAGTGGGCCTGCAGCACTGGCTGTGCCAGCCACACAAGACGCTTTTCAAACCTGTCTCAGGCCTGCCATTGCAAGACATGTGTGTGCAGTTTACTGCCACTATGGCCTGGCATTTAAAACCACTTGCTAAGCCTTAAACTCCCCTTTTATTACACAGAAGTCACCACTAATGTAGGCCCTAGGTAGCCCTAGGGGAAGGGTACTGTGTAACTAAAAGGTAGGACATGTACTTGTAAATTGTACATGTCCTGGTAGTGACAAATAGCTAAATTAATTTTTCACTACTGTGAGGCCTACTCCTCTCATAGGGAATTCACTATAACACTTTAAAGCTGTAAATCCTGATTAGAAAGATGTAGCTGCATCATGTTTCATATCTTTGTAATACTAATGATAAATTCTCTTGACTGGTAAAGTTGGATTTAACATAACTTTTTTAGAAATGCCACTTTTAGAGAATGTAGTATAGTGAAACAAGGGTACCCCGTTAGAAGAACCTGGGGTTAACATGTGTTTTAGGAAAAACAGCGGTTCAATTTGGCCCGAATGGGTCCTATACAACCAAGTGAAACCCTCGAGAAGGTCACAAGGTAAAGCTTTTTGGGGTAGACAATTAATCATTAAGGGAGCACAAAAGTAGTAGGGGAACATATGTGGTGTAAAATAAACATTTTATTTTACACAGACATGATTTGACGACAGTCAAGGTAAACAGGTGCTCACATAAAGTGACAGGTGCGTAATGTGACAAGGTGCAGTGAACTCTAAAAACATTACATCACATTGACAACAGAGTAGGAACTTTGCTTAGGTTAATACAAATGAGAGAGTTCCTGTTGTAGAAGTCGACGGCGTTTCGATCTTAGGGACTTAAGATCATCATCAGGACAATAATTGAGCAACCTGAACCTAAAGGGGAACAGAGTGGAATTTTTAGAGTTCACTGCACCTTGTCACATTACGCACCTGTCACTTTATGTGAGCACCTGTTTACCTTGACTGTCGTCAAATCATGTCTGTGTAAAATAAAATGTTTATTTTACACCACATATGTTCCCCTACTACTTTTGTGCTCCCTTAATGATTAATTGTCTACCCCAAAAAGCTTTACCTTGTGACCTTCTCGAGGGTTTCACTTGGTTGTATAGGACCCATTCGGGCCAAATTGAACCGCTGTTTTTCCTAAAACACTTTTAGAGAATGGACATTTCTCTGCTCTTACTGCTTTGTGTGCCGTGCAGCCTGTCTCCAATACACATTGGGGGCTGGGTGATAGCTACTCTTTGTGCATTCCGTCTAGGCAGCCACAAACACAGGAAGGGTGGGTGTGACAGAGAAAGCATCTGCATTCATCTACATTCTGATGCATTCAAGAGCCTGCTTTGAAGTCACCCCCACTTCAAAGGCACAACTGGGACTCTGACCCTACCAAGACAGTAAAGTACTGGACCTGTGAAGAACTCTGCCGGGAGTAAAGATTGCTGTGCTACAAGGATTGCTACTTTGCCTGACTGCTGCTCTGAAGGAACTGCTTTCTGCTATGCTGAGCTGCCCTACTGCGGGAGACGACCTTAACATTGCGGTCATCACACCGCGATGCCATTACAATGCAGTTGTTACAATGACCGCGTTGTTACCACGCAAAGCCATTACTTCGCAAGTCATTACATCGACTTGCAGTAGCTGGCGTGCTAACATTAGGAATAGTATAGTTTACTATTCCAACACCTTCCCTACTGTTACGTAGGCTGGAGTTGGAATAGTAAATTATACATTTCTAATGTAAGCGCGCCATCTACTGCAAGTCGATGTAATGACTTGCGTAGTAATGGCTTTGCGTGGTAACAAGGCGGTCGTTGTAACGACCGCGTTGTAATGGCACGCGATGTAATGACTCGCATTGTAATGAGTCATATTCCCCTACTGCCTGCTGATCTCTGCTCTGCTGAGGACAAGGACTGGACCCATCTGACTTGAATCCAGAGAGAGAGTTTTGTTTGATTCGTGTGCCTCAATCACGAAAGCTTCTAAGCCACCCCTAGATGCTAAACCATATTCTAATAGTTTCAGGGTGATAGTGCATCTGAATTTTTGTGCACTTTGTATTGCATTCGCATCTTCTTCCTTGTCTGAGTGGTGTCTAGCCACCACCGGGTTGTCTTCCTCAGACATTTTTCAAAAGGAGACGTTTTGTTCAAGGGAACTAAGATAAGGTTTTATGCACAATTTTAGGAACAAAAATGTCCTTCAAGCTTGATTAACCACCAGCCAATAAATAGTATTTCTCGCCTACTCAGCTGTGGCGGAGTTTGTGCCCACCCACTCCAGACGTCTCTGGTGTTTTGTGAGTAGGTGTTAGAAATGGGATCTCTAGTTGGCAAGGGCTTGCACCTTTGTCCAAGTAGGGACCCTTCTTCCTAGTCAGGGTAAGGGTTGTTACACTCGTGAAGTAACCCCTGCTCACCCTCGTGGTAGCTTGGCACGAGCAGTCAGGCTTAATTCAGAGGCAGTGTGTAAAGCATTTGCACATAACCAGCAGTAATACAGTGTAAGCACTACAAACGGACACCACACCAGTTTAGAAAAATAACCAATATTTTATATACTCAAGACAAGACCAATTACGACAAAAATCCACAATACTATACTTTACAAAATGAATGCTTGATACGGTAACTTCTTCTTTGCAGAGAATAGCACAAAAGCAAAGTTCGTACGAGTCGGTAGCTCCGTCCGAGCCTACCGTGATGCTGAAAACCACAGAGTCTAACAGTTCCAGCCGACCGCGTCGATACGGGCCAGCAGAGTCGTGAACAGACTCGGTCACAGTACCTTTTCTCGTTGTGGCTGGTACGGAGTGTACGAGCCGGTCGGCGTTCGTCGCGGTTGCGGTGCAAGACGGAGCGATGCAAGGTGCGGTGTCCCTCGATGCGGTGCAGGCAGCGGCTCGATGAGCGTCGGGCAGACGGAGTCGGTGAGTCCAAGGCGTGCGATGCAGGGCGAGACGATGCTCGATGCGGTGCTGACAGGTTGCGATGCAGGCGACCTAGCCGGAGTGCGGGAGCTGGCGTCGGACAGCGGTGCGAGTCGGAGCGGTGCGTCGCAGACGTGCGAGCGGTGCCCCAAATGCGGTGCGGTCTCGACTCTTGAGCCAGTTGCAGCGACAGTGTCGGTCTGGTCCGGCTGGCCCAGTGAAGCGATGCGATGCGAACTGCGGTGCCCACAGGTCACGGTGCAAGCAGCGGCTCGATGTTGGCGGCGTTGGACGTCGCCCACGGTGAGACCAGGGTTGCGATGCGAAGCGGGGCGATGCGGTCTGCGGTGCAAACAGGTCACCGGCCAGGGATGGATTCGGTTGACGGAGTCGGTTGCAGTTCCCTTCCTCTGTGGCGACTGAAACAGCGTTCCAGAAGCGGTACCCAGAGGCTTGTGAAGTCTTTGTAGTCCCTGAGACTTCTTAACAGGAGGCCAGCTCGGTTCCTGGCCCTTGGAGATACTCAGCACAAGTTTGTAGAAAGTTCAGTCCAGTCCTTTCACTGCCCAAGGCAGAAGCAGCAGCTGCAGGCCAACCCAACAAAGCAACAACACAGCAAAGGGGCAGTACTCCTCCTGGCAGCTCTTCCAGCTCTTCGTCTTGGCAGGTTCCTTGATTCCAGCGAGATCTAAATTCATGGGGTCAGGGCCCCAATATTTATATCCCAAATTCCTTTGTTCTCTGAAGGCAGAGAGGCCTTCGCCTAGTCCAAACCAGTTCTGGAGCACTTTGTTGACAAGTCTCCGTCCCTTCTTTCAGTGAGTAGGCCAGGGACATCAGACGCACCACAGGAGGTGGAGCCAGCATTGTGGAGGGAAGGCACTGTCCTATTCAGGGCCCAGGTGCGACCCCTCCCACCCATCTACAGGTCGATCTGGCTATTCAGCCCTGCGCTGACTCACCCTGTCTCCTGGCATCCCCCAGCCCCTGTCACTCACATTCCAGACAAGGAATACACTACCTCGCAGAGGCAGGCTTGGATGGTTAGGCAAGAAAATACCCACTTTCTAAAAGTGGTATTTTCAAACGCAGAATGTTAAAACCAACTTCACTAAAAGATGCATTTTATCATTCTGAGTCCAGGCATACTAAACTCGAATTTCTACCATGTTCCCGGGGTCAGTTAGGATTATAAACTGTAATAATCAAAACTGCCCGTTCTGGCCTAGGGGGAACAGGTAGCCTTGCAATAGTGAAAAACGTACTAGGCTGTAATTCACTATCAGGACATGCCGCACACACCCGGGCATGTCCTACCTTTCGCATACACCGCACCCTGCCCACAGGGGTACCTTGGGCCTACCTTAGGGGTGACTAACATGTAGCAAAGGGAAGGTTTAGGGACTTGCAAGTGTGTGCACTTGCCAAGTCGACATGGCAGCCCCAGGCTGCGCACAGGCTCTGCGATGGCAGGCCCGAGTTACATTTTACGGGCTGTTTGCGTGGGTGGCACAATCCAGTGCTGCAGCCCACCAACAGCATTTGGTCTATAGGCCCTGGCACTCGCAGTGCACTTTACAAGGGACTGACAGATAAACCAAATAGGCCAATCATGGAAACACCAATCCATAACACATTTTATACAGGAGCACTTGCACTTTCCCACTGGACCGCAGTGAGGAAAGTGCGCAGAATCATCACACCAGCAAAAACAGAGTCAAAACCGGGAGGTCAGAAAGCAAAAAGTCAGGGGAAACACGCCAAAAGATGCCAAGTCTAACACATGTCCCCTCCAGCTGAAAGTAGGGAGAACTACCCAACCCCATTGGAGTTCTCTTCACTAAGGCGGAAGAACCTGGACAGACCATCTGCGTTGGCGTGTTCTGTACCAGGACGGTGTTCCACCGTAAAGTCCATTCCCTGTAGGGAGATGGACCACCTCAGCAGTTTTGGATTCTCACCCTCATTTGCATCAACCATCTGAGGGGCCTGTGGTCTGTCTGAACCCGGAAGTGAGTCCCAAACAGGTATGGTCTCAACTTCTTCAGTGCCCAGACCACAGCAAAAGCTTCCCTTTCTATGGCACTCCACCTCTGTTCCCTGGGAAGTAGTCTCCTGCTAAGGAAGACTACAGGCTGATCCAGGCCCTCTTCGTTCAGTTGTGAGAGCACCGCTCCCACACCATGCTCTGAAGCGTCAGTCTGCACGACGAATTCCTTGGAGAAGTCAGGTGCCTTGAGCACGGGCGCCGTGCACATGGCTGCCTTCAGGGCATCAAAAGCTTTCTGGCAGGACTCAGTCCAGATCACTTTCCTGGGCTGCCTCTTAGAGGTCAGCTCTGTCAAGGGGGCAACGATGGTGCCATAGCCCTTAACAAATCTCCTATAATAGCCGGTGAGACCTAAGAAGGCTCTCACCTCTGTCTGGGTCTTGGGGGCTCCCAAGCCAGAATGGTGTCAATCTTGGGTTGTAGGGGCGCCACCTGGCCGCTTCCTACCTGGTGTCCCAAGTACACCACCGAACCCTGCCCGATCTGGCACTTACTGGCCTTGATCGTGAGGCCTGCACCTTGCAGAGCCCTCAACACTTTCTCAAGGTGCTGTAAATGTTCTTCCCAGCTGGAACTGAACACAGCAATGTCATCCAGGTAGGCGGCACTGAAATCCTCCAGCCCAGCCAACACCTGATTGACCAACCTCTGAAAGGTGGCAGGGGCATTCTTCAACCCAAAGGGCATCACCCGGAATTGGTAATGACCTTCTGGGGTTGAGAATGCTGATCTCTCCTTGGCCCCATCGGTTAAGGCAATCTGCCAGTACCCAGACGTTAAATCAAACGTGCTGAGGAACCGGGCAGCTCCCAACCGATCAATGAGCTCATCAGCTCTGGGGATGGGGTGCGCGTCAGTCCTGGTGACGGCATTGAGCCCACGGTAGTCCACACAAAACCGGAGTTCTGGAGTGGCACCGGGCGCCGCAGCCTTTGGGACCAAGACCACTGGGCTGGCCCAAGGACTGTGGGAGGGCTCAATCACCCCTAACGCCAACATCTTAGAGACCTCCTCCTTGATGCTGGCTCTGACCCGGTCAGTCAACCTGTAAATCTTGTGCTTCACAGGATGGCTGTCACCGGTGTCCACGCCATGGGTACACCAGTGAGTAACACCGGGAGTCAGAGAGAACAGTGGGGCGAACTGTCCCAACAACTGGCGACAGTCCCCCTGCTGCTCCTGAGTCAGAGTAGGGGAGAGGATCACACCCTCTACTGACCCATCATGCTCCTTGGTAGACAGGAGGTCAGGGAGAGGCTCGCTCTCCTCTTCCACCCCATCATCTGTCGCCAAGAGCATACTCACTTCGGACCTCTCGAAGTGGGGCTTGAGGCGGTTCACGTGAAGGACCCTCAACGGGTTCCTTGGAGCCTGCAAATCCACCAGGTAGGTGACGTCACTTTTGCGCTCCTTTACCTCATATGGCCCAGTCCACTTGTCCTGCAAGGCACAAGGTGCCACTGGGGCCATTACCCACACTTTCTGCCCAGGTTGAAATTCGACCAGAGTGGCGTTCTGGTCATACCATCTCTTCATTTCTTCCTGGCTGGCTTCTAGGTTCGCCTGAGCGAGTTTCCTGAAGCGGGCAGTTTGGTTTCTAAAGGCCAGCATGTAGCTAAATACATCCTGGGGAGTTTTCCTGGGAGCTGCCTCCCAGCCTTCCTTTACCAAACTCAGAGGTCCTCTGACAGGGTGGCCATACAGGAGCTCAAAGGGGCTGTACCCAAGAGACTTCTGAGGCACCTCCCTGTATGCAAAGAGTAGGCATGGCAAGAGGACGTCCCACTTACGCCTCATGGGTTCTGTTAGACCCTTGATCATGCCTTTCAAGGTCTGGTTGAATCTCTCCACCAGACCGTTTCCTTGTGGGTGGTAAGGAGTGGTGAACTTGTAGGTTACCCCACACTCCTTCCACAGGGATGTCATATACTTCGATATGAAATTGGTCCCCCTATCAGAAACCACCTCTCTGGGGAATCCCACACGGGAAAAGATCCCCATTAACGCCCGGCCCACCACTGGCGCCGTCGTTGTCCTGAGAGGGATTGCCTCCGGGTACCGGGTGGCATGGTCCACCAAGACCAGGATGTACCTGTTGCCCATGGCTGTCTTGGGATCCAGTGGCCCCACAATATCCATCCCTACCCTTTCAAAGGGGGTTCCAACAACCGGAAAAGGTTGGAGAGGAGCTTTGACCTTCCTCCCACTCTTACCACTTGCCTGGCAAGTTTGGCAAGACCTACAGTGTGCATCTGACTGCCTTCGCATTTGGGGCCAAAAGAAGTGGGTGACAAGCCTGTCAAAGGTCTTGTCCTGCCCCAAATGTCCTGCCAAAGGCACGTCATGAGCCAGACCCAGTAGGAAGGTCCTGAAGCGCTGGGGTACCACCAGCACACGGGCTGACCCAGGCTCAGCAACCTTAGGCTCACTGTATAGGAGACCGCTCTCCCAGTAGATCAGATGTGACCCGGACTGATTACCAGCTGCCTGGTCTGCAGCCTGCCGCCGCAGACCCTCCAGAGTAGGGCACTCGTTCTGCTCCCTGCAGAACTCCTCCCTGGTGGGACCCCCTTCTTGCTGCCAATGGGTCAGCTCAGAGATGTCTCCCAGTTCGGCTACCTGCTCCCCTGTAGGCACCGGGGCGTCCCCTCGAGGTCCGCCTCCTCCCGGTCCGTGGGAACTTCGGGGGCCGGTTTCCCGCGCCCCTGCCCTTTCTCTTGGCAGGGACTTGGGCCACTGTTTCAGGCTCCAAGTCCTTTTGATCACCCTTTCTGGCTGCCATTGACCGAGTAGACACGCATGCCCACTCTGGCAACCCAAGCATCTCCAAGTGCGACCTGAGCTCAACCTCCTTCCACGAGGACTGCTCCAGGTCGTTTCCTAGCAGACAATCTACAGGCATGGTAGGGCTCACAACCACCCTCAAGGGACCTGAGACCCCCCCCATTCAAAGGGAACCTGCGCCACCATACACTGGCGCTCTGAGTTGTCGACCGCAACTACTTGGTGGAATGCTCCTGGGACTACTTGCTTCTCAGACACCAGGTGACACCGGACTGAGGTCACACTGGCTCCAGTATCTCTGAGAGCCTCTACCCTGTTCCCATTAATGGTCACCCAGGTGCTATATTTCTTTGTGTTAGGGGGCACCTGGTTTCCTGGGACCATCTCACTGTCCCCGAGTGAGACAAGGGTCATTTCTGCGGGATCCCCACCCTCCTGTGGGCACCCCTCCTCCCCAAGCGCTACACTAGCCAACACTTTGGACTGTCCACCGGTGGGTGGCTGTGTCCCCTTCGGGCACTTGGGGTCCCCCTTAAAGTGACCTACCTGGTCACATGCATAACACTTGCGGGGGCCGGTCTCAACAGGCTTCCCTGTAGAGACCCCTTTCTTCTTATCACCGGGGGGCTGGGAACCTTTACCCTGGGTACTAGTTTGGGGCCCTTTAGAGAACTCCTGTGCTTTACCCTTGTCCCCCCACCTTTCTGCTGGGGACCCTGCCCACCTTTGGCTGAGTCTCCCCAAACGCTTTCTTGTGGACCCTGGTACTCACCCAGCGGTCCGCTTCCATAGCAAGCTTCCTGGGGTCAGTTAGCTTACTATCTACTAGGTGCTGGCGCAGATCTGCAAAACATAGACTAGACAAGTGCTCCCATGCAATCAAGTTGTAGAGCCCCTGAAAATCTGTTACACTACTGCCCTTCACCCAACCATCCAGAGACCTGCAGAACACATCCACACATTCCAACCAAGTGTTGGCATCAGACTTCTTACTGGACCTGAACTGATCCCTGTACTTTTCAGGAGTAAGACCATACTTCGTGAGAAGGGCATCCTTCATGTCAGCATAGGTGAGGTGATACCCCTTACCCAAAGCTATCAGAGCATCCCTTGCTTCTTCCGGGAAAAGTGGCCACAATCCTGCTCCCCAATTCTCCTCAGGGACCCCATTCATGTGTATGGCTGCCTCATAACCCTGAAACCACCTTTGTATGTCATCCCCCTTCTTGAACTCCTTGCCTACGTTCTTGGGAATGTGCACAATCCTGTCTGCCTTTCTGGACGAATTGCTGCCACCATCTGAGCCTGACTTACTCCTAAGTTCTAGCTCCTTTAGTTCTCTCTCATGCTCTAAGAGCATCTTCCTCTCCTCTATGGCCAATCTCTTCTCCTCCCTCTCACTCTCCAGCCTGAGCTTCTGCAGCTCGAACTGCCTTGCCTCCCGCCTGTCCTCCAGCTCCTCTGGGGACAGACTGCTGCTGCCTGACCTGGCGGGTTCCCCCTACCCAAAAGCACATCTACCCTGGAAATAGGCTCCTCCACCTCCTCACTGAGATCACCAGGCTGCCCATTGGCATGTCTGGCTGCTACCCAGGCCCTCAGCGCCTTCTGTAGCTCCTCCTTCCTTGTGAGGCCTTTAATTTGGACTTTCAGGTTTTTACAAATCGCTCGTAACTCCTTTACGGCGTAGGACTCCAACCTGTCCTCCTCAAAGATAATTTCCAGAGATGCAACGGATGATGCAATTGATTCAGGCATGACAAAAGTCGTGAGTTGAAAACTGGCAAGATCAAAAATAGGCCAAAAGAAAAAGAACCAGTATGTGGTACGTAATGGTCTGCGATATGGTAGTAGTGCACACCAATCACTGTAAGTCAAGTGCAAACGCAAGTCCTATCCTCACCGCTGACAACCAATGTTAGAAATGGGATCTCTAGTTGGCAAGGGCTTGCACCTTTGTCCAAGTAGGGACCCTTCTTCCTAGTCAGGGTAAGGGTTGTTACACTCGTGAAGTAACCCCTGCTCACCCTCGTGGTAGCTTGGCACGAGCAGTCAGGCTTAATTCAGAGGCAGTGTGTAAAGCATTTGCACATAACCAGCAGTAATACAGTGTAAGCACTACAAACGGACACCACACCAGTTTAGAAAAATAACCAATATTTTATATACTCAAGACAAGACCAATTACGACAAAAATCCACAATACTATACTTTACGAATGAATACTTGATACGTTAACTTCTTCTTTGCAGGAATAGCACAAAAGCAAAGTTCGTACGAGTCGGTAGCTCCGTCCGAGCCTACCGTGATGCTGAAAACCACAGAGTCTAACAGTTCCAGCCGACCGCGTCGATACGGGCCAGCAGAGTCGTGAACAGACTCGGTCACAGTACCTTTTCTCGTTGTGGCTGGTACGGAGTGTACGAGCCGGTCGGCGTTCGTCGCGGTTGCGGTGCAAGACGGAGCGATGCAAGGTGCGGTGTCCCTCGATGCGGTGCAGGCAGCGGCTCGATGAGCGTCGGGCAGACGGAGTCGGTGAGTCCAAGGCGTGCGATGCAGGGCGAGACGATGCTCGATGCGGTGCTGACAGGTTGCGATGCAGGCGACCTAGCCGGAGTGCGGGAGCTGGCGTCGGACAGCGGTGCGAGTCGGAGCGGTGCGTCGCAGACGTGCGAGCGGTGCCCCAAATGCGGTGCGGTCTCGACTCTTGAGCCAGTTGCAGCGACAGTGTCGGTCTGGTCCGGCTGGCCCAGTGAAGCGATGCGATGCGAACTGCGGTGCCCACAGGTCACGGTGCAAGCAGCGGCTCGATGTTGGCGGCGTTGGACGTCGCCCACGGTGAGACCAGGGTTGCGATGCGAAGCGGGGCGATGCGGTCTGCGGTGCAAACAGGTCACCGGCCAGGGATGGATTCGGTTGACGGAGTCGGTTGCAGTTCCCTTCCTCTGTGGCGACTGAAACAGCGTTCCAGAAGCGGTACCCAGAGGCTTGTGAAGTCTTTGTAGTCCCTGAGACTTCTTAACAGGAGGCCAGCTCGGTTCCTGGCCCTTGGAGATACTCAGCACAAGTTTGTAGAAAGTTCAGTCCAGTCCTTTCACTGCCCAAGGCAGAAGCAGCAGCTGCAGGCCAACCCAACAAAGCAACAACACAGCAAAGGGGCAGTACTCCTCCTGGCAGCTCTTCCAGCTCTTCGTCTTGGCAGGTTCCTTGATTCCAGCGAGATCTAAATTCATGGGGTCAGGGCCCCAATATTTATATCCCAAATTCCTTTGTTCTCTGAAGGCAGAGAGGCCTTCGCCTAGTCCAAACCAGTTCTGGAGCACTTTGTTGACAAGTCTCCGTCCCTTCTTTCAGTGAGTAGGCCAGGGACATCAGACGCACCACAGGAGGTGGAGCCAGCATTGTGGAGGGAAGGCACTGTCCTATTCAGGGCCCAGGTGCGACCCCTCCCACCCATCTACAGGTCGATCTGGCTATTCAGCCCTGCGCTGACTCACCCTGTCTCCTGGCATCCCCCAGCCCCTGTCACTCACATTCCAGACAAGGAATACACAACCTCGCAGAGGCAGGCTTGGATGGTTAGGCAAGAAAATACCCACTTTCTAAAAGTGGTATTTTCAAACGCAGAATGTTAAAACCAACTTCACTAAAAGATGCATTTTATCATTCTGAGTCCAGGCATACTAAACTCGAATTTCTACCATGTTCCCGGGGTCAGTTAGGATTATAAACTGTAATAATCAAAACTGCCCGTTCTGGCCTAGGGGGAACAGGTAGCCTTGCAATAGTGAAAAACGTACTAGGCTGTAATTCACTATCAGGACATGCCGCACACACCCGGGCATGTCCTACCTTTCGCATACACCGCACCCTGCCCACAGGGGTACCTTGGGCCTACCTTAGGGGTGACTAACATGTAGCAAAGGGAAGGTTTAGGGACTTGCAAGTGTGTGCACTTGCCAAGTCGACATGGCAGCCCCAGGCTGCGCACAGGCTCTGCGATGGCAGGCCCGAGTTACATTTTACGGGCTGTTTGCGTGGGTGGCACAATCCAGTGCTGCAGCCCACCAACAGCATTTGGTCTATAGGCCCTGGCACTCGCAGTGCACTTTACAAGGGACTGACAGATAAACCAAATAGGCCAATCATGGAAACACCAATCCATAACACATTTTATACAGGAGCACTTGCACTTTCCCACTGGACCGCAGTGAGGAAAGTGCGCAGAATCATCACACCAGCAAAAACAGAGTCAAAACCGGGAGGTCAGAAAGCAAAAAGTCAGGGGAAACACGCCAAAAGATGCCAAGTCTAACAGTAGGGGTCTCTGAGAAATAGCACGACTGAACTACTCAGATTCTACTGTTAAATAAGAGCCCAACCATCGTTGGTGGCGCCATGTCGTGTAGTTCCTATATTACCCATACAGGACCTGCGCATTTAGATAACATAAACCGTGGGTTTGGTGGCAGACTGATTCTGAGCACCCCCACCGAGAATGTTAGCCTGTTTACATTAGCTAGCTCACAGTGCCACTAGTGTCTCCTCTTATCGGGGAGAGAATAGTTTCTGGCAACCTCAGAACATGACAACGCTGATCCCTCAGGATCGTGGAAACAATGTACTACTTTTCGCTCAGTTACTCGTGCTCACTTATCTTGTCTCAGAGATACACAGAATAAACAGCCTGGGCGTTTCAATAAGGGTTTATTGAACGGTTGTCATTCTCGTGTAGAATATATGAGCGGCAACAACCATTAGACAGTAGCAGAAATATATGAATAGCAGTACTATGAATATAAATGGATAGTACAGTTCTACCATCTTGCACTACGCATGAATAAATACATGAATATAAAATGCATTGATAAAAGAAAGCGCGTACTCCTACGATGCCTATCTAGGTGTACCTAAGTGTACATAGTATGTGAGTAGGTGTGCAGCCAAGAATCCCTCTAGGACTTAGTCGAACCTCATTACCTGAAAGGAGAATGTAGGAGCCCCTCTTGGTCTCAAGCTGGACACCCCACGACGGATGTTCAGACCACTGTCAGCTGGAGCGTCTGCATGCAGGAGCCTCAGCGTCTCTGGTCAGTGTGTCGGCCTGGAAGTCTCGGTTCCCTCTGACTAACAGTAGCAAGAGGTGCTATATTAATACAGAAAGAATCTAGGGCTCCTTGGTCCCTTGTTGCTTGTATTAGCTATTGTTCGATTTGAGGATGACGTATGGGATGAACCGTGTACGTAGATGTGGGGAGGAAGGTGGTGTAGCCCCAGCCTGGTTTCTAAGAACCCTTATGAATATCCATTCATACTGTGTGAGTCTATTGATGGAGTTATAGGACTCTATTGTTCAGGAGAAACCCTCCTTCTGCACCCAGGACTAGAACTAGGTAAAGGTTCAATCCTAAAAAGGCTCGTTACAGTGTAGTGTAGGGGAGGTAATGTAGGTGAAGGGGTATGATGTTACCTGGGCCTATGTTAGGGTACCTATATGAAACATAACACCCACTCCTCTTCCGAACAGTCAACAATGACAAAAATGCTAGTGGACTATTCTTTTGTTAGATAGTAGTGCATAGAACAATTTTCAATGAGCTTTGTTAAAATCTTGTATTAAAATCATCTTGAAAACAGCTTAAAAAAATGGAAAAAGTAAAAACTTGTACTACGAAAATTAGTTGTTTGGAATTGTCACTTAAGCCACAGTCCTAATTCAGTTCGTTTATATAAGTTGAATGTCCACAAGCGTCAAAAAGCCATGCTTTTCAGCGAGAAAGTGTCAATTTTTAGGTAGTGTTCAGAATTTAGTTAATATTAGAGAAAATGAAAATCCGAATTATTTCCTAGCACACAATGAGCCAATTACAGATTAAATGTCCTGGCTGGGAGACGCAACATCATCGCTGCTTGCTGCTGCAGGGGACGGACCTTGTAACACCTCACAGAGTACGTCAATGGAGCACAGATGATATTCAGTACTGCCAATAGCTGGTGTAGAGGCAGCCGGTGCTGTAGTCGATACCTGGGTGCTAGTGAGGCTAGTGGTGGAGCTAAAGCTTACCCCAGTTGTAAAAGGCACCTGCGGATTCTCGAGGAATGCAGCCATCAAGATGGGAATACGCTTGGGACATTGCCGAGCATGGACCCTCAGGGGTTCCAGCCTGGTATTCAAGTCCGCAGGCGTGTCCGTCGCAAGAGTCAGACAGAGGTCCAACACGCATTCTTCACCGCAAAACAGGCATCGAAGAACAGGTAGGATGCAGTCCATCCAGACTGGTCTAAACGATAGGAACCAAGAGGCGCTTAGTTCCCTTAGGCGAGGTGTGCCCAGATTTTGTACCATGCGTTCACGGTATTTCCGCTCCAGGAGCGCTTTTGCCATTTCGTTGGTAATAGGGCCATCCATTGAATAGCAGGTAAATGACAATCAGGATTCCAGCTATTGATAGCAGGATCAGAGGTAGACCTCCAAAAATGCTTCCAAATACGGAGTGTATAAATTTCGGGATAACTCCTAGGATTGTCTGAAAGGTGCTAAGAAGTCCTGATCCTATGGTCTTAAATAGGTGTACAATACCACTCGTATCAGACATATTGAAGATACGACCCACCATTTCTGCGAAATGAATGGGGCAGTTTGTACATATAAGTGCCTGTATCTCAGTCGAGGTCCTTGCGATTTGAAGATCAAAGGTCTCTCGAGCGGAGGCTAAGGGTACGGTTTGCTGTAAAAGCATGGCTTTCAGTCTGCTCAAAGTATCAAATTGTATAAAGGAAACATTCAATGAAGGCCATAATGGCACCTCCCTGACTGTACGTGTTGGGGGAAACAATACTTGCATACAGCAATGTAACTCTGGAGTTCACAGTGACCAGATAGGCAATGCCCGAGCATACCACAGCAACCTTGATCGTTCAGCATCAAGTAACTCCCATTTGAGAGCAGCTCGAATACTGGTTTGATCACGGCAGCTGGAGTCCCTTTCATGTGGCAGGACAAGTTTGCTATCGAACCATTACCTGCTCCATGCAATGAAATGTCCCGGCACATGAGAGAACCGCTCAAAGCGCTTCTTGCAGTTTGTACCACTTAGAAACACTTCTCGATCCCCACTCCGGCATCGAAATCTGTATGGTAAATCCCAGGATTCCTTAATGTATTCCTTACCCATTTTTTCATATTTGCCCGCCTGTCTGTGCTCAAGGCAATATTGAAACTGAAAAGTAGTGACCGGTAGAGTTATGTGGCCATGGATTAGCCATTCAGTAGACAGAGCTTCCGCTACTGTAAATGGTAGTCGGTCCAGTTTTTCAATACGCAGCATTGTATATTTAGCTCCCCTTTGTGCCATTTCAACCTGTTTATCTGTTAGATTATATTCAGAAAACAGAGACGCACTGTTTATAAAACGCCAAGGCACAAAGCCTGCATGCAAAGATTGCAGCGTCCAGCTCAATAACATGATAGAACGTAATTGAGATTGCCCGTGTTGTAGTATGGCCAAATCTTGTTCTAGGATATCTATCGCAGAAGACACAATGTTGCCCAAAGAATATATTCTGGAGGACAAAGTTGTTAACCCATTGTCTACCACAGCCAACCATTTTTCTAAGTTAATTCCCGTATTATCTCTGCGGCCTCTTGTTGTGATATTTTCCAATCTTCATTATAGGCAGCATAAATGCCAGCTATATGAAACATTTCTGACGTTGTTTCCTGGGACCTTGTAAAAAATCCCTAAGATCCATGTCTTGTGAGAGTAAGGCTAAGTGTTGTTTCACTTCTGTTAGTGTTGAGGTTTCTAGCCAATCAAGGTACAACTTCCCAACACTGTAGGATGTCACTACCCCTGGATGTTCTCTTTGTACATAGCGTGGGTCTGGCCTGTGGATACTGTACCCTTCGGTAATACCCAAGAATCGTTTATGACATATGTTTGTGTCTAAGGGCCAAACCACCCATTTTTCCCAATTTGGGTCTGATCTATTGTACTGTAAAATGTAATCTACTGTTGCCCCTTCCTGTGAAGTCGAATTTTGCCACCCTCCCATCTGTGATGGTTTTGGGAATAGAGGTGTGTTCAGGTCCTTGATCTTGGCTAATCCAAGACAGGATGTCTGTTGCACAGTTTCATTTAGAAATATCATCTGCTGTGGAAAGAGGCATGCTCTTAATAGCACTTCTGTTCCCTGGACTTGCCAGTCCCTAGAACCCCAGACTGATTTTAAGTCTATTGTGTCCATCCATAGGTCAAAACCCTGTTCAGACAGTTGGGCAATAAAGGAAGCAGAGTAAATTTATTTGGTGTTTGTCAACATAATTTTCAGTGTTGATGTTCGTGTAACCTTATAATAATATGAGGTCGGGTCTGTGGTGTTAAAACCTGAAAAATATGCATATTTCTGTGCAAATGTATGCAAACTACCTTTTGGTGGTGTAGGGCAATGTTCCCACTGATGGTATTCCAAAACATTTCTAGGTGAAATAGATTTGTGTAGGAAATGATGACCATATTGTTGGTAACAGTACAATGTGTCATAGTCTGAATTACCTTCTAACATTTCAGTGTTCGGAAATGCAGCAGTCATTTCTAAATCAGACAACATGTTATTAACAGTTTCAGAGTCCCAATCATCAGAAAATGTACTGGAGGTAATGATATCACTTAATGAAATTTTAAATAAATGAGAAATTTTTAAAAGTTCAGTCGGACCGAATATTTCGAAATGAACCTTGTCCCAAACTATACCATCCGGTATAGGAACCGCTGTGATGTTCACTGTTGACAAGTCTCTTCATTCACGATGTGAAGATTGATGTGGTTTTAAAATCAAATTAACTTTTTGGGCTGTGGATCTTTGCTGAAGGTATCGTCCATTAATAAGCATGCTAAAAGTTATTACTAAGCCTAGCCAGAAAAGAAAAAATAGAATCCCAGTAATTGTCCAGAGTTCAATTCAAGGCGATACCAGGTAAGTCTTTTTAAGAAAGTTCACAAAGTCTTTAGCTTGCTGTTTACGTGATTTTTGGGCTGGCGTCGTTTCCGGTTCACTTGGATCCAAAGAAAACGTATCAAAGTTCATGAAGTAGCCAGAAGCAGTTAGATCAATTGAAGGAATTGCATCGGGATTTGTTGAAATCTCATTTTGCTCTCGTCGAGGCATGTTGACGTAGACGTCTGTATTTGGCCTGATTGCAACCTGAGTGTTGTATTTTGGGTTTCATTTTGAAGTTGAACTTCTGGTTCAAGAGGAACGAGTTCCATAGCATTGTTGCATCAGTCCTTCATTCCATCACAGGAGGCTCTTCAAACGTGATGAGTCTTTCTGTTTGAACTTCTTGGATTGTAGCAAGAGGAGGGCGTCTGCTACTGTGGAGTCCACGAGGCCTACTGTTCAGTATCGGCCACATAGTGTGGTTTGATTAAGTCGATTGAGACAAATCTTTTCTCCTTTTTCCCGGCAAGAGGCGGCAAAAGTAACAGTTCTTGTTCCTTGAACTGCTAGGACAGGTACAGGCTTTCTGTATGATGGCCCAAATTCTTTTTTGTCCGGTATTTTCTCTCTGACCAGATCCCTGATTTTTGGGATCCAGACAGGTCTTGCCGTGTTTGCCTTGACTTCCCCAGTGGCGGTCTGTATATGGACCACGTTGCTTTGTTGTTTCCTGGATTCATTTAGATCCTGTAAAACAGCCAAAAGATCATGGATATCAAATGGTTTCTCATCTGCCACTGCGCCTTCATACTCAAGATCAGCTACCCACATTCTCGTCCCAAATAGGACCTCATATGGAGTGACACCCCATAGAGAATTTCTTGGCTGGTTATTAAGTGCTCTTTGTACCCCATAAAGATGACTGACCCAACTACCGCCCTTGTCTAATACCCTAGCTGTTAAAGATTGCTTTAAGTCCTGTTTTTCCGTCTCCACAACCGAATTTCCCTCAGGATGGTATGGAGAGGAATACCGCAGTGCAACACCCATACTTTTCATGGCCTCTTTGTAAGCCTGAGCGCTAAGCGCCGGGCCACGGTCAGAATGTAACGTGCCAACTGCGTATGTCCCGATAAAGACTCACAAATCTTTTATAACAGTTCGAGCGTCAGCCGAGCGCTGAGGCCAAACCCATAGGAATCTTGAGCAGGAATCCACTGCAACCATGATATACTTGTAAGCCCCATCCGATTGTAAGGGGCCACAGTGGTCCAGATACACACATGTGAGAGGTTTGTCAGATATTAGTAATGGTGTCTGCGCCGGGCGTGTTCTGGTGGAGCCTTTCATCTGTTGGCAGATGTCGCATTTCAAGACATAGGGGCATATTACCAAGGATTTGGGCCGATAATTCATCCGACCAAGTCGCGCTTAGCACTGATTTTCTGATCGACTGGACTTTCAGTCGCGGAGATAACGCGTTACTATGCAGCGCTCTATCTCCGAGGCGATCAAAAATCCAGGGATGGCGGCGAAACCCAGCAATAGCGCAAGAAATCCCAGCGACTAAATTCACTGCGCTAATGAAAAGCTTGCTAATACAGCAGGTGAGGACTTAACCTTACAATCGCACCTCCCATTGACAAGATGGTTAAGTCAAGGTTTTATCAGGTGTTAAATTCGCAGCGATAATCGCGGTTCGACGCGGACTTCTTAGTCCGCTTCGACTGCGCATTCGATAATAGGCGGAAGTTGTGTTTGCGACTGTTCGATGCAGTTGCTTGCTTAGTTGGGAACGCCTACTTTGCATGTCATTAGTCGAGTACGTATGAGTCGGTCGGAGCGGTTCAGAGCCGGGAACGAGTCGGTCGCGATTTCGCGTTACGCTGTCGCTAACAGCTGTTAGCGGACAGCTGTTCGAATCGGGCGAGAAACAGAGCGCCGCTTGATCGGCAAAAAGTGCCGCTAAAGTGGCGATACTGCCCGTGATCGGAATATGCCCCATAAACTTTAGTTTGCTTTGTTAGACCAGGCCACCAATAGCGCTGTTTCAACAATGAAATAGTCGGCTGTAACGCCTGTATGCGCAGAGGCCAAACCCTTGTGTGCTGCTAGTATTAACCCTTGCCTACGATCCATATTTGGTATTACTCTGTCCCCCATTCCAGGAATTTGAGCAAATGGAATGTTGTTTGCATCTAACTTGTAGGAGTACTTGAGTGGAAATTTCTTTGGTACTGCTCCACTGTTTTTGCTTGAAGCATTGACAGCGACCATAATCTCACCGTCTATCCTCACTTTCGAACGAGTGATTGCAGCTACGGATGCTGTGCTTGCAGCCCACTTCGCTGCTTCATCAGCCAATGAATTCCCTTCAACGTGAACGCCATCATGCTGATGACTCAGTGTATGGATCACGTGAGCCCTTGGTAGTTCGTTCTTTAACTCAACTACCTTTTCCCATAGCATTTTAAGCTTAATTGTGCCACCTTTTGCATCTTTAAACCCGCTTTAGTTCCCGATGATACAGGTATTCATTGTATGACTGCACACAGTAAAGGAATCACACACAATTAGTGTGGGGAATTCGTGATCCGTATTTACAAGTGCCAGTATCAGTGCTTTTAACTCTGCCAACTGAGCCGTGCAGTCTCCTAGAGATTGCGTTTTGGTGCAACTCGGATGGAACTTTCCATCTCGCATGCGACCTTTAACGATTGCACATGCTGCGCTGTATTGTTGCTTACTCCCTATGACCGGTTGAGCAGATCCGTCAGTGTAAATAATATATTCATACTTGATCTAGAGGCAATATTTCATTTGGTAGAGGATATTCTTGTTCGTATTGCAGAAATGCTTGTGTTTTTAGACTTGGGTCAAATCTGTATTCAACATCCATTGCAGTAAGAGAATTAGCCCATTGTATCCATCTTGGATGTAAGGCTTTAGCGTTTGGAATGCTTGCCTTTGTAACAGCTTTTAAAGCTGGTACTGGGGTCACGACAATTATGCGTTTCCCCTGAGCCAGTGCTCTTTCTCTTTCTACAGCGGTCTGAACAGCTGTCAGTATTTTTTCTGTTGAAGTAAAACGCATTTCTGCGTTTGTGTACAGGTGTGATTTGTATGCGATTGGTACTGTTTCGCCTTCACTGAAGGTTAAGTAAGTGTACCCGCATTGACCCGCTATTACCCGGATCACCAAGTTGTGTGCGTTTACACGTGTCTGTAAGTGTTTGGAAGCAATCATGTCTTCTTGTAATGAACGTAGGATATTTGAATGTTCCTGTGTCCAATGTCTGACTGAAAAGTCAGGTTTTATTAATTCGTAGAAAGGTTTAACTTTTTCTGCGTAATCTAAAATGTATGTTCTGCCGAAATTTAGGAATCCCAGTATTGATTGTAGATTTTTCAATGATTTTGGTGGTTGAAGCAGCGCACACTTTTCTAAAAAGTTAGCTGCCAGGCTTTCCCCATCACTTGAAAGCTTGTATCCTAAAAACAGGACATTGAGGTGGGCTATTTTAGATTTCTTAAAATTAAATTTGTAGCCCTCAGAGGCAAATCCCATGATAATGGTGCTCACCCTGGTCAAGTGCTTTTATAAGTCATCATCCATCATACAAATATCATCCACATAGGACAATGCTTCCTCATCAAAATTTTGGAGTAACTCTGTTACTCTTGCTGAGAATACCCCTGGGCTGTTCTTATACCCCTGGGGAGACGACAAAATTGCATCTGGGATCCCAACGCTGAGAATGCGGTCAAATACCTGCTTTCAGGCGCTATATTTTGGCAGAATAATCCATTTGAGATATCAAGTGTAGTTTTGTACTGTTTCCGCACAATGTTATTCATTAATGCGGCACTGTGTGCATTTTGGACAGCGAATGTCTTTGTGCATGAGTTTAAATGACTGTAATCAAAAACTAGATGATATGAGTTGTCCGGTTTTGATACAGGAAACAAAGGGTTGTTCATTGGTGAGGTGCATGTTTCAATCACCCCTTGGTATTCAAGTTGATCTAAGATCTCCCTGACCTGTTTTTTAGCTTCTTGCCTTATTGGGTATTGCCTCTGAGCATTTGGTGAAACTTTTAACGGGATCACAGTGGTGGGTTGAATACTCATCCCAACCGGCATGATTTTTGTACAATGCTGGAGCCAGGGCAACCGCCCACTCCTGTGCATATGCATGTTTAAGATGTATGGGAACGTGTTCGGAGAATGATGGAAAAATTACAGTTTCTCCCCTGGGGCACTCCATACCGAATGTTGGCGGCCTATCTTGTTCTACTAATATGATGTCATAACCAGATGACAGATTTTCCCAAAAGAGACCTTTAACTTTCCTGGGCTTGTCCCCTCCATCTGGAGTGTTATTTCGTGTAACTTATGTGGGACGCTCACCCTGGTGTCTGGTGTCTCCACCATGATGTAATCATTCAAGTCCGCTGTCAACAGAAATTCCCTTCAGGTTCTGGCGAGCTATTGTTACTACTGCCGCACTGTCTAGCATCGTCAGAGCCCATTCCCCGTTCAGAAGCTGCGTCCTCAGAATTCTGGGCATGATGTCTGATCTTTATGCCTGCAACTTTCTTCTTCTTAAACTGAGGTTTTGATTTTGGCTTGTCTTCTTTTTTGGAAGTATAGTCTTGAGCGTGCTGCTTGTCTCTGGACTTTGTACGCTCTTCTTTGTGTTCTGACCGTCCTTCTCTCTCGGAGTTTTTCATCGAGCCCTGAAAGGCAGAGGAACGTGTATCAGTTTCCTGATACCTGTCAGGTTTCCTAATATTATCCCTATTCCTGAGATTATACCTCATTTCAGAGGGCTCCTGTACCGGAGATCTGCCTCTGGATTGAGATCTGTTTTTAAAGTGTTGTTGTTTTTTATTCTCCCACTTCTTTTTAGAAGAAGCAGGTGTCTGCTTGGTAGTGTCCTTTTCAGGACTGCCCATTAGTTGTGGTTTTAATGCTTTCCCACCCAAACTGTCTCTGCCTAATTCTGCATACGCAGTTTCAATTATTTTGGGTAGTTCGTGTTGTTGATCCAACGGACTGAACTCCCTTAGGCGTTGGCGGATTGCCACTGAAGCTGCTTCCCCTTTAATATTAGCTAGTGTTATGGCTGATACCTGATCATAGTTATTTAATAACTTCATCCCTAAGTTCAGGGCAGGTTCTGCTCCATACTCGTTTTGTATTTGTCTCAATACATCAGGTACTACTGCTAATGAAGGAATACCATGTGTTCTGGTATATATGGCAGCAAAGACTGTACCCCAAGAGGTGCAATCCTCTACTTTTGGTGTTATCCCCATGTGCAAGCAGATTGTTAGCATTCTGTGTTTTTCAAACGGGGTAGTATTCGGGAATACTGCCTCGAGCTGAGTTATTTTCTGAGCTACCCAGAATGGCATTTGTTCACGTTTTGTGGGCATCTTGCCCATTACCGCATGTAATGTTTGTGGTGTAATTTTAGTTAATGTACCCTGAATTTGAGTTCCATTTGTTGCAACTGATGCTGGTTGGACTGTAAAAGTCCTCATGACATACTGTGTCAGGTTTCGGTAGATTTTAATTAAATCCTTGTGTTGTAGGAGTAAGTCTGCCTGTGGCATTGTGTCAATGTCCGGATGTGGTGTGTAGGCTGCTAATATTGGCCATGTTGCACCGTCTCCTCCGAGCGGACCTAATCTTACTCTGTTTCTTATATGGGGTAGGGTGCCTTTAAACCATTATAGGTGTTCCTGGTAAGTGAGTGGAATTTCTATGTCCTCACAAGGACCATATTCCTGTGGTGCATCTCCTTCTATATAGTAGTGAAATGTCTGTGTTCTTGCATTTGCTGCTGGGAATGTAACCCACGAATAAAATATCTCTGTTTTGTTTGATTTGTGTGCCTCAATCACGAAAGCTACTAAGCCACCCCTAGGTGCTAAACGATATTCTAATAGTTTCAGGGTGATAGTGCGTCTGAATTTTGGTGCAATTAGTATTCCATTCACATCTTCTTCTTCGTACTGAGTGGTGTCTAGCCACCACCGGGTTATCTTCACCTCAGTCATTTTGTCAAAAGGAGAAGTTTTGTTCAAGGGAACTAAGATAAGGTTTTATGCACAATTTTAGGAACAAAAATGTCCTTCAAGCTTGATTAACCACCAGCCAATATATAGGATTTCTCGCCTACTCAGCTGAGCGGAGTTTGTGCCCACCCACTCCAGACGTCTCTGGTGGTTTGTGAGTAGGGGTCTCTGAGAAATAGCACGACTGAACTACTTCAGATTCTACTGTTAAATAAGTAGCCCAACCATCGTTGGTGGCGCCATGTTGTGTAGTTCCTATATTTCCCATACAGGACCTGCGCGTTCGGATAACATAAACCGTGGGTTTGGTGGCAGACTGATTCTGAGCACCCCCACCGAGAATGTTAGCCTGTTTGCATTAGCAAGCTCACAGTGCCACTAGTGTCTCCTCTTATCGGGGAGAGAATAGTTTCTGGCAACCTCAGAACATGACAACCCTGATTCCTCAGGATCGTGGAAACAATGTACTACTTTTCGCTCAGTCACTCATTCTCACTTATCTTGTCTCAGAGATACACAGAATAAACAGCCTGGGCGTTTCAGTAAAGGTTTATTGAACAGTTGTTATTCTCATGTAGAATATATGAGCTGCAACAACCATTAGACAGTAACAGAGATATATGATTAGCAGTACTATGAATATAAATGGATAGTACAGTTCTACCATCTTGCACTACGCATGAATAAATACATGAATATAAAATGCAGTGATATAAAGAAATCGCGTACTCCTACGATGCCTATCTAGATGTGCCTAAATGTACCTAGCATGTGAGTAGGTGTGAAGCCAAGAATCCCTCTAGGACTTAGTCGAACCCCATTACCTGAAAGTGAGAATGTAGGAGCCACTCTTGGTCTCGAGCTGGACACCCCGCGAGGGATGGTCAGACCACTGTCAGCTGGAGCGTCTGCATGCAGGAGCCTCAGCGTCTCTGGTCAGTGTGTCGGCCTGTAAGTCTCGGTTACCTCTGACTAACACTAGCAAGAGGTGCTATATTTATACAGAGAAGTATCTAGGGCTCCTCTGTCCCTTGTTGCTTGTATTAGCCATTGTTGGATTTGAGGATGATGTTTGGGATGAACCGTGTACGTAGATGTGGGGCAGGAAGGTGGTGTAGCCCCAGCCTGGTTTCTAAGAACTCTTATGAATATCCATTCATACTGTGTGAGTCTATTGATGGAGTTATAGGACTCTATTGTTCAGGAGAAACCCTCCTTCTGCACCCAGGACTAGAACTATGTGAAGGTTCAATCCTAAAAAGGCTCATTACAGTGTAGTGTAGGGGAGGTAATGTAGGTGAAGGGGTATGATGTTACCTGGGCCTATATTAGGGTACCTATATGAAACATAACACCTCCATCCACGGGATCAACAACGATGCAGTGCCTCCTTGATTCCTTGCATCGAGTCTTCCAGGTTGATGCTTGCGCCATCCAAGATACTTTGTGAGCGCAACCTGCCTGAGTACTGTAGCCATCCTGCTCTCCATCATGGATGGCCTGAACTTTGGATTTACCCAAGTCTAGTGTGACCTCAAGAAACCCCTTAGCGCTATTGACTCCTAAGCGCTATTTTTGGTTTATTCTTTAAAAATTCCTAACCCCGGTTCTACTTATTGAATTTTTGTTGTTTTGGTCTTGTTTTATTCATAAAATTATTTTCTATTTTTCTAAACATGTGTGGAGTATTTTTTGTGGTGTTTTCATTGTGTTACCATGTGTGTGTGTGGGTGTGTGTGTGTGTGTGTGTCTGTCTGTCTCTCTCACTCTCTCTCTATGGAAAGGCTTTGTGAGCAAAAGAAGAGCTTAGTGGGTATTAAGACTCAATACTTCCAGCTATTTTGCTTCATGTTGTTATTCTTCACTCTTCACATGCTCCCAGGAAGATAACTCTCAAGTTAGAAGTGCTTGAACTCTTAGTTCAGTGCAGGGTTCTTGCTGCTTATAAGTGAGCACATTTCTTCCAGCTTCAGCTTATCTACACTTGGAACACCTTTTTCAGTCTACTGAGTCTATTCATTTCTTCATCATAACCTCAAACAATGTGATTGGACCCACTATGAGAATTGAATGAATCCGGTGAAAACCATTGAAAATATATATCCTATTGTATTTGAAGCTGACCCTAATATTTCTTTTAATAATCCTAGCAAACTCTTTCCTGCTGTCTTAATTTGTGTTATTATTAACCCTGGGTGGAGCTGGCATAGTGCCACTACGTGGAGTTCCACGGAGTTATGAAAAAACTCAGTGGAACTCTGCTCCGCTCCACCAGCCGCCTCCACAAAAGCAGGGCCCAGGGCCTTGGCTCCGGCGGGCCCTGGGGTACAGGAGCCCATGTCCTGCGGCCAGCCGAGGGTCGGTGTGCCCGGGACGGGGTCCCTCGTGCCCGGGCAGGCTCCCAGATCCCCCCGGCCTGGCAGGGTTGAGAAGCAGGGACCGGGTCTGGGCTTCGGGCAGGGCCTCGAGTGCGGGAGCCCCCGTCCTGCGGCCTGCCGAGGGTCCGTCTGCCCGGGACGGGGGTCCCTGGTGCCCGGGGAGGCTCCCCCCTCCCCGGCCTGGCTGGGTTCAGAAGCGGGGACCGGTTCCGGGGCCTGGGCTCCGGCGTGCCCTGGGGTGCAGGAGCCCACGTCCTGAGGCCAGCCAAGGGTCCGGGTGCCCGTCACGGGGGTCCATCGGGCCAGGGCAGGCCTCCCCCGCTTCGCCTGCGTGTCAATGTGCCTGCGGGCCCTGGGTCAGAGTTCCGTCGGGAGCCCCCCTCGCAGCCCCGTGCCCGAGACCCAGCTAAGGGCTCTAAGGAGCCCCCAGGAAGCAGAGCCCCTGAGCCCTCCAAGGGCAGGCGGGAGCCCTTCCTTTAAGGCGCAGGGCTTCATTCGGGCCCGGCCATCTGGTCGCGCCTTTCCCCTCGGCCATTTGGTCGCGCGCAATGCTTTCCTATGGGGCGACCAGATGGCCGGGCTGCCCTGGAAGCCCGATGAGGGCTTGTTTGCCTGCCTGATCCCAGCCAGGGCTCCAGGAGGTCGGGCGCGTCCGCGCTTGGGTCCCCTCAGTCTCGCGGTGCGCACGGGTTACCAGAAAAAGGGGTACCCTTCCTCCGGATTACTAGGGACAGGGTACGCCGGACCCCCTCATGGGTCTGGGGGCTCCCAGCTGGCGACCAGATGGGCTAGGGCCGGGCAAAACCCCTCCCGTCCGGGGCTCCGTCCTCCAGCCCGCTGTGTGGCAAAGTGCCCGGGACGGGCTCCATTGGGCCTGGGCGGTCCTCCCCTGGGCGTCTGGGCCCGAGAGCTCTGGCCGGGCGCTCCCTACACTGGGCTCTGTCCTCTGCTCTGCCATGGGCCCGGGGCCGGTCGGGCGTTCCCCAGCTCGGTTTGGGTTCAGGAGCTGCGGCAGGGGCCCTTGGTGGCCCTGGGGTGGAGGGTGCCCTCCCCATCCCGGGCTCCATCCTTGGGCCTGCCGCATGGCAGGGTGCCTGGGACGCAGGCCTTAGGGAGGCCTCCCCTGTGTGTGCCAGCCCGGGACCTCCGGCCGGGCCGAGGGGACTGGGCTCCGTCCCCCTGCTCCGCCATGGTCCCAGGACGGGGGGTCCGTCGGGCCTGGGCAGGCCTCCCTCCTGCTTCACCCACCTGTCAAGGTGCCTGCGGGACCCCGGGTCGGAGGTCCATCGGGGACCCCCGTCCGCAGCCCCGGGCCCGAGGCCCAGCCGGGGTCTCCGAGCCCCTGGGACGCAGAGCCCCTGAGCCCTCCAAAGGGCAGGTGGGAGCCCTCCCGCGAAGGCTCAGGGTGGGCAGATTGGTGTCCTCCGGGCCCGGCCATCTGGCAGCGCCTTTCCCCTCGGCCCTCTGGTCGCGCGCAATGCTTTCCAATGGGCCAACATGATGGCCCGGCTGGCCCTGAAAGTCCCGATGAGGGCTCATTTGCCTCCCCGATCCCAGCCAGGGCTCCAGGAGGTTGGGCACGTCCGCGTCTTGGGTCCCCTCAGTCTCATGGTGCGCACGGATTACCAGAAAGGGGGCTACTCTTCCTCCGGATTACTAGGGACAGGGTACTCCAAAACCCCTCTCGGCCTAAGGTCCTCAGCCGGCAGCCAGATGGGCCAGGATGCCCCCCCAGCCCGGGGCTCCGTCCCTGGCCCAAATGTGGCGTGGTGCCCAGGATGGGGGCCCAGGGAGGCCTCACCTGTGCCCGGGAGCCCCAACGTGGTCCTGGGGCCCCATGCTCAGTCTCCTGGCCTACTGCTCCACCAGGGGCCCAAGACGGGGTTCCGCCAGGCCTGGGGAGCCTGTCCCTGCTTGGCTGGGTACAAGAGCTCTAAAGGGGCCCCCCGAGGGTCCTGGGGAGGATGCCCTCCCCACCCGGGCTCCGTCCTCGGGCCTGCCGCATGATAGGGCACCCAGGATTGGGTCCTGTGGGCCCGGGGAGGCCCCAGCCTGCGCCTCTGGGCACGGGAGCCCCGACGGGGTCCAGGGGCCTGCCGGGCCCCAGGGAGGGCGCTCCTGCCCTGGGCTCTGTCTCCCGGTCTGCCGCTCTGCCGCTCTGCCAGGGGCCCGGGACGGGGTTCCATAGTGCCCGGGGAGCCTCCCCCTGCTTGGTTGGGTTCAGGAGCTCTGGCCGGGGCCCTTGAGGGACCTGGGGAGGGCGGCCTCCCCACCCCGGGCTCTGTCCTTGGGCCTGCCACGTGGCAGGGTGCCCAGGATGGGGTGCCGAGGGCCCGGGGAGGCTTCGCCTGTGCCTCTAGGCCTGGGAGCCCCAGCTAGGACCAGGGGCCCCACCGGGCCCCGGGTCGGGTGCTCCTGCCCTGGGCCCCGTCCCCCAGCCTGCTGCTCTGCCAATGGCCCGAGGCGGGGTTCCGTCGTGCCTGGGGAGCCTCCCCCTGCTTGGCTGGGTTCAGGAGCTCCAGCCGGGGCCCCTGAGGGCCCCAGGGAGGGCGGCCTCCCCACCCCGGGTTCTGTCCTCGGGCCTGCCACGTGGCAGGGTGCCCGGGACAGGGTCCCGCGGTCCCGGGGAGCCTTCCCCTGTGCCTCTGGGCCTGGGAGCCCCGGCTGGGTCCAGGGGCCCTGCTGGGCCCGGGGTCAGGGGCTCCAGCCCTGGGCCCCGTCCCCCAGCCAGCCGCTCTGCCAAAGGCCTGATGGAGTTCCATCATGCCCAGGGAGCCTCCCCTGCTTGGCTGGGTTCAGGAGCTCCGGTCGGGGCCCCTGAGGGCCCCAGGGAGGGCAGCCTCCCCACACCGGGCTCAGTGCTTGGGCCTGCCACGTGGCAGGGTGCCCGTGATGGGGTCCAGCGGGCCCTGGGAGACTTCCCCTGTGCCTCTGGGCCTGGGAGCCCAGGCTGGGTCCAGGGGCCACGCCGGGCCCCAGGTCGGGTGCTCCAGCCCTGGCCCCATCCCCCGGCATGACGCTCTGCCAAAGGCCTGAGACAGGGTTCCGTCGTGCCCAGGGAGCCTCCCCCTGCTTGGCTGGGTTCAGGAGCTCCAGCCGGGGCCCCAGAGGGCCCTGGGGAGGGTGGCCTCCACACCCCTGGCTCCGTCCTCGGGCCTGCCGCATGGCAGGGTGCCTGGGACGGGGTCCAGCGGGCCCGGGGAGGCTTCCCCTGTGCCTCTGGGCCTGGGAGCCCCGGCTGGGTCCAGGGGCCCCGCCGGGCCCCGGGTTGGGTGCTCCAGCCCTGGGCCCCGTCTCCTGGCCTGCCGCTCTGCCAAAGGCCCAAGACGGGGTTCCGTCGTGCCCAGGGAGCCTCCCTCTGCTTGGCTGGGTTCAGGAGCTCCAGCCGGGGCACCTAAGGGCCCTGGGGAGGGCGGCCTCCCCACCCCGGGCTCTGTCCTCAGGCCTGTCGCGTGACAGGGTGCTTGGGATGGGGTCCTGTGGGCCTGGGGAGGCTTCCCCTGTGCCTCTGGGCCCGGGAGCCCTGGCTGGGTCCAGGGGCCCGCAGGGCCCCGGGTCAGGTGCTCCAACCCTGGGCCCCGTCCCCTGGCCTGCCAAAGGCCCAAGGCGGGATTCCGTCGTGCCAGGGGAGCCTCCCCCTGCTTGGCTGGGTTCAGGAGCTCCTGCCGGGGCCCCTGAGCGCTCCAGGGAGGGCGGCCTCCCCAACAAGGGTTCTGTCCTCGGGCCTGCCACGTGGCAGGGTGCCCGGGACAGAGTCCCGTGGTCCCGGGGAGGCTTCCCCTGTGCCTCTGGGAGCCCCAGCTGGGTGCAGGGGCCCTGAGGGGGCCCGGGGTTGGGGGCTCCAGCCCTG